>BTPG01000006.1:168883688-168996188 GCA_036245525.1 Semisulcospira habei | reverse complement strand
AACTTCAAACCCAAACTTGGTACAAAGATACCTGAGTGTAAGACCTTTCCATGCATACTAATTTGGTTGATCCCTCGGTAAGGTCAAGGGTCACAAGAGCCGGCTCAGGAAATAGGTTCAAAATAGCCATATTTTGACAATAGATGTTATTTTCTCAACCACAAACTTTAAACCCAAACTTGCTGCAGAGATACCTGATGGGAAGACCTATTTATGCATACTGTTTTGGATAACGCTTCGGAAAGGTCAAGGATCACAGGCTGGCAAATGTGTGTAAAATGCCAATCAGTTTTGATAAAATTTTAGGTATTAGCAACATTTTTGCACATTTTTTCAATCAACTTTGGCACAAAGGTAGCTGATGTTAAGACCTTTCTGTGCATACCAATTTACTCAACTCATTGCAAAGGTCAAGGGTGGGGGAGGGGTGCAGGGTTGGATCCTGGGGGGCAGGGGGGTCCATGGACCCCCCTTCAGACCCAAAATTTGTAAAAATGCTATAACAAAGTCCCTTTTTGGGGGTGTTTGCCCCCCCCCCCCCCCCCGTCGTTGTGTGTTTATTCGGCCATATTTTGACAAAAGATGTTTTTTTTCTCAAATACTGCTCACAACTTCAAACCCAAACTTACTACAGAGATACTTGATGGTAGGATCTATCTATGACTTGCTACAGAGATACTTGATGGTAAGATCTATCTACGACTTGCTACAGAGAAACCTGATGGTAAGATCTGTCTATGACTTGCTACAGAGATACCTGATGGTAAGATCTATCTATGACTTGCTACAGAGATACCTGATGGTAAGATCTATCTATGACATGCTACAGAGATACCTGATGGTAAGATCTATCTATGACTTGCTACAGAGATACCTGATGGTAAGATCTGTCTATGCATACTGATTTGGATAACCCTTCTGAGAGGCTTACAAATGTGTGTAAAATGACAATTTTTGATAAAATTGTACGTATTATCAACATTTTCGCAAAAGTTTCAATGAAATTTGGCACACAGGTTGCTGATGATAAGACCTTACTATGTATACTAGTTCAGTCAACTCTATGATATCATAAAGGTCAAAGGTCATGGGTGTTTGACAGCTGTGTGAAAACTGATTAAATTTTGAGAAAATATAGATTTTGCTGGCGCAGAAGCCATCTCTTTCCTTTTGTCACAAGGGTCAATACATGTTACATCTAATACATCTAATAAGAAATCCTTTCAAGGTAGATTCTTTGAAAAATGAGCCTAGGACGGCGGACTAATTAAAGGTAGATTGATTGTGCGTGTGTGTGTGTGTGTGTGTGTGTGTGTGTGTGTGTGTGTGTGTGTGTGTATGTGTGTGTGTGTGTGTGTGTGTGTGTGTGTGTGTGTGTTAGTGTTTGGAGAGAGAGAAATGAAATGAAATGAAACTTTATTTTCCAAGGATAAAAGAATAGGTGCGCAGACCTGTTTTCGTTCTCGCAGGGCGTTGACATTAAATTTAAATTGCGGGATCTGAATTGTCAAGGGTCCGATAAAACGGCAGTAAGGTGGGGGTTAAGGCGAGGAGTTGAAATGTTTCGATCCGGCCTTAAAAGTCCCGCGGGGACAAAGGTCCCTTCCCATGACATGTTCGAGGTTGGCTTGATCTTGTAGCTATGAACCCGGCTTTAAGGGCCTTACGTAAATCTCTCTCTCTCTCTCTCTCTCTCTCTCTCTCTCTCTTCTCTTTTAAACATTTATCTTCGCAGCCATAACTATCTGCAAGCTTTGCTTTCTATACGTAGATATTATTGTTAGTAATGTACCCATTCTACTGCCGTGTATGTATAGTGCTGCTGTGTTGTTGCTTTTTTTTTTTCCCCTTACCATTGCTCCCCTTCCCACCCCCCACCCCCCAACACGCCCGTAGGCGTTGGTCCTATACCTGTATTAATGTAATGTAATTGTTGTATTTGTAGATGTAGCAACGGCAGATTTGAAAAATGGCATTGCCTCTGGCATTGTTAATATCTTTACCGTTGTAAAATAAAGATTCATTGATTCATTGATTCTCTCTCTCTCTCTCTCTCTCTCTCTCTCTCTCTCTCTCTCTCTCTCTCTCTCTCTCTCTCTCTCTCTCTCTCTCTCTCTCTCTCTCTCTCTCTCTCTCTCTCTCTCTCTCTCTCTCTCATGTTTTTGGTGTATCCGAGTCGAGGCTCAAAAGCACTGTCAGGGATAACTCCATCTCAGTTCCAAACTTCTCAGTACTCCGCAGAGATGCCTCAAGTCCCCAGCACACTGGACTAGCAGTATATATATATACATGATTCGATAATTAGTAACGTTAAACGACGACAGGACTTAGAGTCAGCCGAAGTTGAAAGTTTATGGGTCGAGGTGAAAACATCTAAATCCCCCACAGTCCTGGTTGGCTTTATCTATAGAAATCCAGCAGCCAACTGGGACTGGTATGATGACTTCGTAGAAATGATGGATAAAGTTAATCAAAGTAAAGATAACATTGTTCTTCTGGGCGACTTTAACATTGACCTACTTAAGCCCAAAGGGCACCATGCTGCATGGGCATCAACAACAGCCTTATTCGGTTTAAAACAATTAGTTAAAAAACCCACTAGAACCACATCTACATCCTCAACCTTAATTGATCACATTTACGTGACAAATGACGATACAATATCAAATGTGCAGGTTCCCTCCTTAGCTGTTAGCGATCATAACCCAGTATGTTGTAACGTCTCCATGAAACTAGACAAGCAAAAAACTAAAAGACATAAAACTATAAAATATCGCTCCTTTAAACACTTTAATAAAGACGAATTTCTGTGGGACCTGCACAATGCTTCGTTTACTGAGGTTTATGATCACCAATCTCCTGACAGTGCCTTGTCGTGCTGGATGGATCTGTTTCTCAGTGTACTCAATAAACATGCGCCAATACGTGAAAAACGAGTTAAACATTCCACCATACCACGGTGGTTAACAGCGGATATCAAGCAGGCCATGTCATTTAGAGACAAACTGAAAAAAGTGCAAAAGTACGAAGAATACAAAAAACAACGCAATCGTGTCAAATATTTAGTTAGAGCGTCTAAGAAGTCTTTTTTCCAACAAATGATTCGAGACAAAAAGGACGCGGCATCTGTTTGGAAAGCTCTGAACGTCATAACAAAGGGTAAATCAGCACCCGAAATCCCATCTCATATGTAAGCTGATATATTAAATAACCATTTCTTAACGACAGCCGAAATATTGGCATTGTCAGCTGCAAATAACAGTAAACCGTATGAAGTGCCGAGTTCTCTCAGAGAACACTTTAAAAAAACAACTATATCAAATACTTTCACCATCCGTGATATTACAGTTGCGGAAGTCGGCAGATATATTTCTAGCATGCCCAACAAAAAGTCTGCTGGCATTGATGGTATTGATAATGAAACCCTAAAAATCTCATTACCGTATACAGTAGAATCACTAACATATAATTTCAACCTCTGCATAAAGCAAAGTACATTTCCAACCATTCTTAAAGAAGCAAAGGTAATCCCAATCCCTAAATCAAAAGATCTTGAAGATATTAATAACTATCGTCCAATCTCCCTTCTGTCAGCTTTGTCAAAACCCCTTGAAAAGCACATTCAAAAACATCTCCTTGATTTGCTGGAAAAAGGTAAATTACTTAATATTCACCAGTCTGGTTTTAGACCGAAACATTCTTGTCAGTCACCACTGACACACATTGTAGACAGCTGGCTGGAATCAATCAATAAAAGCCTGATGTCAGGAGCAGTTTTCTTAGACCTTAAAAAGGCGTTTGACCTTATGGACCATGACATTCTCCTAAATAAGCAAACAGTTTATCACTTGGACGCATCCGCTATAGCATTCTTCCGATCATATCTCGAAGACAGAAAACAAATGGTGTACGCCCATGGAAGATACTCTAAGCAAGGAAATGAAAAATACGGCGTCCCCCAGGGATCTAGTTTGGGCCCTCTTCTATTCATACTATTTATTAATGATCTACCGTTGCATATCACTAATTCTGACGTTAATTGTAATCTATTTGCTGACGATACGAGTCTTCATGTTTCTGGCAAAAAAACCGACGGACATTAGCCATAGTTTACAATGCAGTCTCAATGAGGTATCTGACTGGTGTAGACAGAACCATATGGTTCTTCACCCAGCAAAAACAAAGAGTATCTTAATCGCCAGGCGGCAAAAACATCAACGCCGACTACAGCCATTACAATTACAATTAAACGCTGAACCTGTTGAACAAGTCACTGAGCGTAAATTCTTAGGAATACATGTTGATGATCAACTGTGCTGGGAGACCCATATAAATGCTGTTTGTAAGACCATTGCTAAAAACACTTTCTTATTGTCCCAGCTTAGACATGTAACGGATACAAATACCCGTAAATTGTTTTTTTCATGCTCATATAAAGTCCCATGTTGATTATGTCTCCACAGTGTGGGACGGCTGCAGTGATGTCCACATGAAGAGATTAAACTCCATATACAAAAGAGCTGTAAAAATGATAGATAGACGCCCCATCCCTACCACAGACAAATTTAGATATTTAAACATTCTCGGTCTGCGTCAGCAACTTACATTAAACAAATGCGTCTATATGCATAAGATACTGAATAATATGACACCCCAGTATCTAACCAATAAATTTATATCTCACCAAGAACGTGAACGGACCTCAAGAAACAATACCTTATCCTTACCACTGCCAAGAATTGACCTTTTTAAAACTAGTATGTCATTCTCTGGTCCGTTTGCTTGGAATTCCATCCCTGCACATTTGAAAACTATTACCTCACCAGGAAGTTTTAAAACAAAACTTTTTGATTACCTGATGAGTCAGACTTAGTACGTTTCTCAGGTACTGTAATATTTTCTGTACCTCACGTATTTCATACAGATGGTTTTTATATGTGTGTGCGCGTGTGTGTGTGTGCTCGTGTTTGTTTGTGCGTGTGGGTGTGTGTGTGAGCGGCGCGCGTGCGTGCGTGTGTGCATGTGTGTGTGATGAGTATTATTATTTTTTTCTGTATATAATGATGCTATTGGGTTTTGTATGTACATATATATTTTATAGTTTCCCTTCTTTTTTATCCTGTAGATGTTAGCAACGGCAAGTTTGTAAAATGACGATTTGTTTTCTGTCAAAACTTTTTACCGTTGAAAAATAAAGTTTCATCATCATCATCATCATCTCTCTCTCATTTAGTGGATCACTCGTAGGGATGCCTTAAATACATGTATTATATGTCTCTTTCTATGCTGGGTCCAGTTTATCCCAGTTAAGCCTGTTTTCCTTTTCATTCATCATTTGAACTACTTAGCTCCATGCGTATGTGGGGGGTGGGGGGGGGGGGGGAGGAGGGGGATGGGGGCGGTGGAGAAGGGGGGAGGGGTGAGGCGAGGTTGGGGGGGTTGAAGGGGGGGGGGGTTAGTCAGTTCCTCTCTCTCTCTCTCTCTCTCTCTCTCTCTCTCTGGGCGCCAAGCTATTCTGGCACCACCCTTGAACTATCATGCTCGATCCATGTCTTGCTGTGGTGTGTCACGGGGCTGAATGAGTTAAACCTGTATATGGCGATGAAGCCAGTATGAGGGGCTTTGGAAACTGGTCTGCCATGTCGTTTCAATAGCTAGTTTTTATTATTCAACTTTGTTATTCTCCAACAGTAGATAAATTTTATACTGTAAACGCTGGTAATATTGGCCGATTTCACGATGATAATTTGTTTCTGTAGTTCTTCTGCTCGCACTGCCGATCTTCCTTAGTGACGCGGCGTCTTGCCCAAGCAAAAGCCATCGGGCCGACGTAGGCCGCCGTTGCCCCGCGCACGGCCGTGCGCGGGGCAACGGCGGCCGACGTCGGCCCGATGGCCTTTCTTGCCTCTCGCACTGAAGAGACCTCGGTATTGCTGCGCGCTTAACAGCGCACACCGCTCTCACACCGGGTTGGCATTCGACTGATGGCATGGAATGGCGAATTTGTAGCCTACGTACAAACCGTGGCTGTTAAAAGTCTCTTGCAATCTAACTCATGGAAGCCGCCGGGCGGGGGTAACTCGATCATCCCCTGCACAAGTCGCATCATTTCTGAAATTCAGGCCAAAACTAAAGTGACTGCCAAGCGTGTAAAATGCACAAAACATCCCAACGAAGAAAGAAACACGCTTAAAAAGGTCTGTGTACTTGTTTGTATATCTATTTCAAAAAAGGGGTTTTATCCGAAATATTAATCAGTTGTGTTTGTAACTGTCTTTTATAAGCGTGTAAAGATGCAACTCTTATTAACCCTTTGCATGTCGGTAGCGGTTTTAGTCCAGTGATTCCTGCAGGTATCATCGCGACTAAAACTGCTACCGACACGCAAAGAGTTAATATTACTAAATTGTAACTACTTTTCATAGCATTTCTGGCCTCCAATCACGAAGAATATGTAACTCTTGCAGCAGCCTGTCATGAGTTCAGTTCCTTTCTGTTTGGTCAAGATGGGTTCTCTGAGCTTAGAAAGGCCCATACGCGCTCCACCCCACCCATCAGAAGTCTGTCCGGAATTCCTTGCGATATCGTACTCATATTGGTCTGGTTTACTATGGGTCTGTCACGTCCTTTCAAGTCTGCCCAACGCCTGCTGGCTTTCTCGACACCTCTGCTCCGGATACGATCGACTTTGGCGTGCCCTTGGCTCTGTTCCTGGAAATGCTATCACAGGTTTCTCACCTCGTCTGATCCGTCCATCCGTAGCCCCTGTACATGTGACGTCTGCCTTGCAAGCGAGGGTGTCCGATCGACCAGCGCCTTGGACTCCAGCATGTCGTGGACAGTAGACCCACAAAAGTCTTCGGAGTTGTATATTGGCCTTTGCCCAGCGCCAAGCCTGAATTAACCATTCCTGCGTGTTTTTTTTTTTTTTTTTTTTTTTTAGGCGCGTGTCGTGAATGTGTCCCCAAACGACGATCAACGTAAGTTTCGTTTGTCTGTAATTTTGGAGCCTACGTGTCAGCGTGTGCTGGTCTGTGATTTGGGATCTTAAGGCCGTCAGGCCTTAAGATCCCAAATCACAGACCAGCGCATACGTGTCTGCGGGTAGTCTTGAGATCCAGTTTATCACGAGTTTGAAGTGGGCCCTTCATAGAAGACAAGAGGGAGATTATGGCCGAGGACAGCGTAATGCAGGGAACTGTATGTACGGCGAGGTGTCGTGAGTCAGTCCAAATTAATACTGTCAAACACTGTACACGTGTAGAGCTTTCCTGATAAACAACGCTGGCAGGTGTGAGTTTGTATCAATACATTTTTATCTTGAACACTTGGTGGTAGGACAAGGGGTGCGGATTATTGAAGGAGAATGCGATCAACAAGCAGAAAATAATGCAGGTACTATTTTTGCACGGCCACTTCTATGAAGAATGAAAATGTGCACGCGCGCACGCACGTACTTTGCCCACAAGCATAAAAAGTATAAAATGCTTTTATTTCATGGTAACCTGTGGCGATCAATCTATTTTAACTCTAGGTAGGTCGCTTACTTTTATTTACGCTCGGCAGGCAAAAATAAATATCCTTCTATGTAATTAAAAAACCTTTATATCTCGAAGTAATTAACTCATTCTTGGCGTGCTGCAATCAGATAGGCGGCTTATAGCCGCGTGTTCGAATGCAGCACCCCTCAAATGAGTTAACCCATGACCCCTCCGCAAGTTCAACTCCTGAAATCTGTGTAAACTCAACGCCAATTAAAGAGCCCCGTCCGTCCAAGGTACATGTACACATAGTTGTATCAGCAAGAGGCATGAATCATCTTGACCCTTTGCACCTGGTTCTGTCAGATGGGTGAAGTTGACATTTTCTCAACTTGAAAGTTGTTAATTGTAGAATGATTATCCGTTATGGCCAGTTCAACGCACGTTTACATAATCCATAATCTCCTCCCCCCCTTCACCCGCTTGCACCCTTCAAGATGTCACACCATAAAAGAAAAAAAATGTGCCGTCAATACTTCATGCACGAATAGAAAGCGCCCTCAGCGGATCGTGCAGTGCAGTTGTGAGAAACTATGTAAGGCCATCAGATATGGATTGGGCGTTAGGTGTCTGTTTCTTACAAAACGCACTCTAGTGCGTGAGCCAACTAATCTACACAGCTAACAACCAACAAGCCATCCAACCAGCCAGCCTGCCAGCCAGCCAAGCAAGCAAGTGAACAAGCAGCCCACCAACCAACCAACTCACCAACCAACCCACCAACCCACCAACCATCCACGCAGCCATCCAACCAGCCAACCATCCAACATAGCAAAATATCAACCAAACAGTTGCCTGGACACACACTTTACTACTGCACTGCCAGTGGTCCCAACTTGTGTTTCTGAAATCTTTGCTAATTCAACGCCAATGAGCACCAGCCGCCCAAGAAATATAGGCTTTATTTACAGTGATGGCAGCAAGAGATATAAATCCTCATGAGCCCCCGCAGTTGCGGGGGCTCATGAGGATTTATGTCTCTTGCAGTTGTATCGTGTTCACTTTCTTTTCAGCAGTGAAGGGGTCAACCATGCGATTTCCCCGGTTTCGCTCAGCCTGAGTCACATCTCGCAAGATTAACTGGTTAAATGGTGTCTCTTCTAAAGCACTAGCTTCAAAACATGACTTTGTTTCACGGCTGACAGTGGAGACACTATGTGATATTATCGAAAGCTTTTTGTTTCAAACCGAACATCAGTCAGATTTACGTTGTGAACCGCAGGCCTAAAGGACCTCGTCCGCCAATAGAACAGACGTAAATGTAAATTTGATAGGAGCAGCAAGAGGCACAGATCCTCATGAGAGGATCTATTACTCCTGCAGGCGGATAACTTTCCCTGCATATTCTAGTTTGAAAAATTGTTTTTCTCTGGTGATAGTGATTTGGGGATAGAACGAGACTGCACCATTTTGGGACGCTGCTCGTGTAAAAGAGCTCATGGGAACACCTCATACTTCCTACAGCGAATTCTGCCTATCTGTAACAGATCAACATGATCCTCTGTGTCTTCCTAACAACCCTCCACTCCTTCAGTTTACATCTCTTCTTCGTCAGTCCAAAAGGTTTCAGTCAATGAAGGATTCATTTTTTCTTAGATCAAACTCCACGTAGCTGTAAGAGCCACGGATCTTCAAGAACCCAGACAGTCTGCCTTCGCCTCCTGCACTTGCCTCCCATTTACATCTTTTTTTCGTCAGTCCGAAAGAAAAATTGCTCAGGTCTCAGTCAACGATGGATAAAATCCTCTTCATTTTTAACAAACTTCTACTCTCTGTATTAGGCACAAATCCTCATGACCTCAACACTGACTGCCTTGGCTTCTAGTTTGCCCCTCATTTACACCTTTTCTTCGTCAGTCCAAAAAGACCGCTCCGGTTTCAGTCTGCGACAAACGGTGCCATTTTGACGATCCCAAGGGTTCGTAGAATAAATGTGAATATGCTGAAACATGACATCCTTGCTCGAATTTCGGCGCCCAATTTTGGATTCTCGACCCAGGCAGCTTGGATACAGTCTCCTCTGGGAATCCCACGGGGGTGGTATAACGGTACATGACTCGCATTTTTTCCTCTGTTGTAACAAATCATCTTTTGCATAAAAATTCACTGCCTGGGGGCAGAGGTGAACTTTAGTGGCGATGATGCTCATTGAACAGGGTCGAAAGTCTGGTACCCCAGTAGCAAAACGTCTTTTGGCACACGACGGCCGCAGCGGGCACGCGCACAGCCGCGCGCGGACCCTTTGCGATCGTCTTGGGCCCGAGGATCTTTGCTCACTGGGTATACGAGAGAAGAACGGGTATAGTGTACAGACTGTAATATGAATCTGACCGGCGATGAATATAATGTGATCCTTGAATGTCCATAATTTTCAACACATAGAGAAAGTTTTATAAGTTGTAAAGCTGTATAAAGCACTCCACATGTTATTAAACTGCGTTTTAAATTTTAGTCTTAGTTGCCTTCTCACGTTCATTGTTATTGTGAAACTTGTTTAAGTTTATTATAGTAAAGACCATTTAAAAAAAATGTTTGTGTCATTACGTATCAGCGAATATGCATTAAACTTGTGATTGATATAATTATCTTTTCCATACCCCCAAAAGGAAATACAATTTCTGAATCTTCGAAATCTTTTTAAATCATTGTTGATGGAAGTACCAGAATGACGAAACGAGACACACTTGATTAATGTACTGGTCTGTGATTTTGGACCTTACACAGACCAGCACACATTTATTCAAAACACAGATCTGTGATAAGAGAAACACGGTTGGTGTAGCTTATAAACGAAGTGTGGTAATTCAACAACGAACATAATAATCATTTTTATTTTTATTTTGCATTCTAGTCCACCTACGTCTACCTGAGTGCCCCACCCCTCTTCAAGGGGTCTGAAATCCCCCCCCCCCCCACCCACACACACAACAATCTTCTGCCTACATGAGTAGCCTACGTATTTTAATCAGAAGCATAGCCTATGATGTCTTAATACTATTCACATTGATAGACGCAAATGAGCGACAAGAACTCCTTGACTTGTTCAAAAGCTTGTCAGTTGAAAGGTCCTGGTAAATAAATTGGCACAGCTGGAGTACGCCGGAATTGATCAGTGTTCAGATCCCTCCATAGGTAATACGTGCCTGTCCCTCATAACCCGCCCGTTAGGGCCGTGCATTATCACTCCGGTGCCGTGGACGTTAAACCCCGAAAGAACCTGAACCATCCCCAACAATTCCTACCAAAAAGAAATGTATATTCTCATGAGCCTCAGCATCTACAGGGACTCATGAGAATCTATTCCTCTTGAACACTGTCGAAGTTTACTGGGTGAATGTTGAACCGTATAATACGCGCGGAATGCCGGACACGGTTTGTTCCCCTGCCGAGCATAGTTTCGTCCCCTGGTGTGCGTCGAACCATAAAGCCCCCAAAATCGACAGGGAGAAATATGGGCTGGGCCTTTACTGGGTCTTTATTGGGCCTGTGTTGGGCCCACTAGGGGCCAGACTCTCTTTATAAAGCAGCGGGGACTCCCGATAAAATTCGTATTTGAAAGTGGTGAGCAGCAGAGTGGTTTTATAGGTTTCTGCATAAACGGGACAAAAGTCCTTTTGATTGTGACCATAACATCATAAGGGGAATGTCAAATCCATGACTGTTTAACCCGTTCAATGCCGAGAAAAAACTGAACGTCACCCAGTTGCAAGAGGTATAGATCCTAATGGAGCCCCCGCAGTCGCGGGGGCTCATGAGGATCTATGCCTCTTTCTAAAACCACCTGGTACCTTGTGTTCCTTTTGATGCTGGAGATCTTTGTCGTTGAATTCACACTGATTTCAAAATTGTGTTGTAGGTGTCTTTTCTAAGCGTGTTTCTTTCTCCGTTAGGTTCTTCTCCACTGATTTCAAGAACACAGTTGGCGTCTAATGGCAGTGAAGGGGTTAACAACGTGCATGCAGCGCCGATACTGGTGTCAACAGTACAGTTGGCTGCATGCAAAAGTGGATTAATCTCAAGAGCCGTATGATTTACGAGCAATGTATTCTTCTGCTTTGTCGTCTCTTTACACGCAGTTGGAAATGGACCGACCCACATTCAGACCGACCGCTTAACTCATTCAGCCCCGACACACCACAGCAAGACATGGATCGAGCATGCTAGTTCAAGGGTGATGCCAGAATAGCTTGGCGCCCATAGGCGCCAAGCTATTCGGGCACCAACCTTGAACTATCATGCTCGATCTGTCTCTAGAATTGTAATGCAGTCCTTCAGAGGGCAACTTCAAATTTCAGGGATTTTGGTCCTGGCGCAGAATATGTTAAAGGAGCTAATATGGTCGATCTCTCTCCCGAACTTGGCACTGAAATTGAAGAGATAATACAGATGTGGAATGTGAAAAAAAAAGCCTATAAAAGAGAACATTAAAATCATCAAGACACAAAACAGCATTCCATCTTGATTTGTCACACACTATAATAATGATATGGAGGATGACTGTGAAGAATACAAAAAGGTGTGATGTTCATAGTAGCAGTAGCAGTAGTAGTAGTATTAGTAGTAGTAGCAGTCGTGGTGGCAGTAGAAGTAGTAGTAGTAGTGGTTGTTGTTGTTATTGTAAATTACTTGTGCGAGATCGGTGCCGGCAAAATCCATGATCAGTGCGGTCTGGTTACAAAAACTACAGGAATTAAACCACTGAGTGCAAATACGCTGGGTGCGAATGCACAAACTCGTACATTTACGAGTGCAATCACCTTTTCTCTAACCATCATCTACACCACCACCACCATCACCATCACCACCACACCTCTCTCTGGTTCTCCCACTCGTTAGTGAGTAAAACTATTCTCTATCACCTTTTGATTGCCGTTGATAACGAGTGCCATCGTAGCAAAGTGCCGCTCTGTGATTTTGACCCTTCTGGCCTGGCAAAGTCCAAAATAACAGACCAACACTCGCATTACTCAACTCATTCGAGGGTGCACCAATAACTGCGAAAGCGTCGTATAGCTTTGCCGCCGTTGAAGTGATTCAAGGCTGACAATTCTTTCACTCACGCACGTGCATTTAGTACGTGTTCTTAACCCCTTCGCTACCGTAAAAGAGACGAACACGATCCAGCTGCAAGAGACATAGATCCTCATGAGCCCCTGCAACTGCTATCTCAGTCTCTTGCTGACACTGCTTTGTATCCACCTTCCTTGGCCTAGAGGCTCTCTGGCGTTGAATTATTAACCCATTCAGCCCTGACGCACTACAGCAGGAGATGGATCGACCATGATAGTTCAAGGGTAGTGCCAGATTAGCTTGGCGCCTGTCGGCGCCAAGCTAATCTGGCACTACCCTTGAATTATCATGGTCGATCGGCGCCAAGCTAATCTGGCACTACCCTTGAACTATCATGGTCGATCCATCTCCTGCAACAGGTGCATAGTCGTTAGATGATGCTTCCCAAACTTGGGAAATACGGCCGTCGGACTGAATGAGTTAAGAAAAATTTCCAAAAAAACACAATCCGCGGTCCACTGGCAGTAAATTTATTAATGTGATCTTTCCCACAAATACAGGCATAGAGGATTTGTAGATTATTTTATAAGATTTATATTTGCGTTCAATGCTTTAAAGAAATTTGATTTATAGTTTGCGTTCATCGATTTGTTTATGGATAAATTATGGTTTGCGTTTCTTGAATTTTGACAGGAAACACCCTGACCAGCCAGGCGCAAAGCTTAATTAGGCACCACCCTTGACTATCAGGATCTATACTTTTTTCCTAGTTGGCGCTGGAAGTGGGAAAATATTGGCGTGCAGTCTAATAAAGCGAGGCATTTCATTGACTTGCGAATTGTGACTAGCGACGACTCTTTCCGCGTACCCGTGTGACCCCCCGCTTCTTTGTCAGTGTTTCTAAGGCTATTCAATTCAGACACTTTAAAATTCTGACGGAGACATAGATCATCATGCGCCCCCGCAGGGTGCGGGAGCGCATGCGGATCTATGCTTCTGGTTATCAAAGATGAGCTTTTTTATATAGATGCTAGAAGTGTAGGTCCTGCAATTTGCTATAGTAGATTCAGTGTCCCCGGAAAATTGATTATATGCGTGCCCTTAATCACTGCCGAGAAAAAGTGAATATACCTCAACAACAAGAGACATAGATCCTCATGAGCCCCCGCAGTTGCGGGGGCTCACGAGGGTCTATGCCTTTTGCAGGTACCAATTTATATCCATGTTTCGTTGACGGATTTGGATCGCTGGCGTTGAATTAATAAAGATTTCAGAAACACAGGCTCTTTCCACTGACTTTGAACAGGTTAACACTTCGAGTCAGTGCCGTGAACAATAAGCGCATCACGAATTATTAGAAATCTGACTTTAATTAAGTTTACGCTGTTGTCAAGCTCGGTTAAATCCAGAGTACGAAACTAGTAAGAACAATATTAGAGCTCAGTTAATTCAATCAATAAAACAATTTAATCCAAGTTATAAGAATCAGTTAAAACTAAATAATAATAATAACAAATGTATCTAATCTGCATGGCAGACAAACAGAAAAGTCGACAGACCAACTGACCAACCGAGAGAACAATGAACAATGAACCTTTATTTTACAACGGTAAAAGCATTTGGTCACAAAACCAATTTTCAAACTTGCCGTTGCTACAACTACACTACGAATTACGGCCGTCGGGCTGAATGAGATAGACAGATAGGGAAGTGGGCATGCAGTCAGACAGGCAGGCACGCAGGCAGGCAGACAGAGAGACAGACAGACAGACAGGCAGACACACAGACAAACAAACTTAATGTATTTTGAAATCGTGGTTGCTTGGTACTAATATGGCGGAAGCTGTCCTCCTGTAAGCTGTCTGACAGTGTCTCGGACCTAGCGCTGGACAAAGACCACAATGCATAGCGCAGCGTCAAATCGCAGTTGTTAGTCTAATTCATTCACCCCCACACCAAACTGCGTCCATCTGCAATGAAGCATAGACCCTCATGTAGCCCTGCAGGCTACAGGCTGCAGACTCATGAGGGTCTATGCCCCTTGCATGGAACAGGTAAAATCTCAGGCTTCCATTGAATTCATTCACTCCAAAAACAGATTTTGTCATTCTGAAATGGGGCATAGATCCTCATAAGCCCATGCAGCCTTCCGGCCGCAGAGACTCGTGAAGATCTATACTCTCTGCAGATGGACGAGGTCTGAAAGACTAGTGAGGTTCTGTGCCTGTTGGCGTCCTGGAGCAGTCAAAGTCAAGAGTATGTACAGGTTCTGCAGTCAGAAAGAGTCACTGTAGTTCAAGCTGCACAGCCTAAAGTACCATCCTGCAAGTGGCAGATACCCTCATCAGCACCTTGTGATCTCTAGCATTCAATAAACCATGCAGATATGTTCCTCAAACTCTCAAGTCGTTCGGTTAATCCGTTGACTGCAGTTGGGAAAAATTGAATACCATCCAAATGCTAGATTCTCAATTGCGGGGGCTCATGAGGATCTATACCTCTTGCTGAAATGACTTATATCCTTGCTTCTTGCCCGGCTGGGGCTCTTTGACGTTGAGTTTTTAATGATTTTCAATGGTTCCAGTCTTCCAATGGAACAGAGCGTACGCGGAGTTCTTAGTAGTATGTGTATAGCAGGACAGTTGAATAGTGCACGTCGTGGATTTTCAATAGTAAAGTAGCGAGAGGGTTCAAAAGTGGGTTGAGTGGTTTTTCATGCTGCATACAGCAGGGCACAGGTGTTAGAACAAGAGCTGTGCTGAGTCATCCAGTAGATCAGCTGGAATCACTGGGTTCAAATACATTAATACCGGAAGACTATGATTTCTGTACTGGATGACTCCATGGTGCTCGCAAACATTTGCGCTCGATGATCAGTCTGATCAGTGTGCAGTGTGAGTGTACTGTATTCTTCCTTATCCTCTAAAGGACCGCAACATGTATTCATTTAGCTGATAAACACGTGTAGAATATGCTGTCTGGTTCCATAATTCAATCATTTTTTCCTTTGATACTTAACCCTTTGGGTGTCGGCAGCGGTTTTAGTCGCGATGATTCCTACTGACACTCAAAGTGTTAGCAATGTCAAATTGCGTCTGTTTCATAGGGGAAAAAATGATACAAGAGTGTCAGAAATACTGTCCAGCAACTCGGACCACGTGTTTGTGCGCAAAAAGTAACACATTTAAACATGACATCTACACACTAACCCAAACCCAGTTTCCACCTGTCTCCCTGCCCTACTCTATGCTATGCTATCATATCCTACCACATCATAGTCTGTCCTGTTCTGTCCTCCTATGTGCTGTGCTATGCTATATCATGCCATGTTATAGTCTGCTATGCTATGGCATGCCATGCGATGGTCTGCTAGTGCTAGGCTAGTCTATGCTGTGCTATATAATGCTTTGTTTTAATCCCTGCGTCACACGACCAATACCTTTAGCGCAAACCGTACCATGTGACTGAGCTACAAAACCCCTTGTTTTCATCCCTACGTCACACGACCAGTCACTTTAGCGCATACCGTACCATGTGACCGTGATACAAAAACCCTTGTAGCGACAAATGGCGGACTTCTTGTAGCCCTCTTTGTGACGCATCTTGGATGCGAGTTTTGTTCTATAAAAGATCACCAAAACGTTCTAAAGTAAAAAGTTGCATTGTGTTGTTCGAAACAACAAGCACACTCAGTACTGGAGACGGCAACGTCATGAAATATTTTAAATTACGTCATCAGTCTATTATGTATAAATGTATTCCTTTGACGTCAGTCATGTCTGGCGTGATCCAGGTAGGAAGATGACTTCTTGATTTTTTTTTTTACGAAAATAGTGGAGGAATGAAAACAAATACGTTATTGGTAGCAGGGGTTTGCTGCACGGACCCTTGTAGGTCTTCGGGAGGTCAAAGGAACAATTGTACCCCTCAGGCCTTCGGCCTTCGGGATACAACGGTTCCTTTGACCTCCCTCAGGCCTACAAGGGTCCGTGTAGCAAACCCCTGCAACCAATAACTTATATTGTAGCGAATCATTGAATACTTTTTGTAGTTCTCTTTCTGACGCGTCTTGGATGCCATGTTTGTTCTATAAAAGATCACGAAAACGTCCTGAAGTAAAAAACTACTTAGTGTCGTTCGAAAAACAAGCACACTACTGGAGATGGCAACGTCATGAAATATTTTAAATTATGTCATAAGTCTATATGTATAAATGTATATTCCTTTGACGTCAGTCATGTCTGGCGTGATCTAGGTCGGAAGATTTCTTCTTGATTTCTTTTACAAAAATTGTGGAGGAATGAAAACAAATACGTTATTGAAAGCAGGGGCTTGCTGCACGGACCTTTGTAGGTCTTTGGGAGGCCAAAAGAACCATTGTACCCCTCAGGCCTTCGGCTTCGGGGTACAATGGTTCTTTTGACCTCCCTCAGGCCTACAAGATTCCGTGTAGCATACCCTTGCTGCCAATAACTTATAATATTTGCTATGCTATGCTTTTTTATGCTAGACTATGCTATGCTTTGCCCGGTTATGTTATGCGATTCTATGCTATGATATTATATGCTATTCTGCTCTCCGCTCTCCTTTGTCCTTTCGTGTCTTATTCCAACCCCGTCTGATCATTTTCGATCCCTCAATTCAATCTGAGATCCTCTAAGTCGATACCACTCTATCCATCCTATAACTAAGACATGACATGCATTTCTTGATCCTATCCTGTAGCTTAGTGCCAGATTCCGCGCAACCGCGTGTTATTTTATTACATTTTTTAATGTCTATTTTGTTCCGTCCCGTCCATTCTGCTCTATTGTACACCCAGTGCTATTTCAACAAACGACTTTAAAAAAGCATTCGATTCGGTATTTACGCATGTGATTTCCTTCTGTGCTGTTGAAGGTACGGCAATTATTCGGCTTGCACACAAAGAAAACGGTTATTTATGCCATTTTGACTTTCCCACCTCCACTGCACAGAAAAATCAATGGAGCGCGGAGACATATTTTGTCCATTACCGCACCATATTCGTCTGTTGCATATGACGGCACAACAAAAGCAGATTATTGGTTCCACCAGTTCCTAAAATCTGCAGAGGCATAGATTCTCATGAGCCCCTGCTCCGCAGGGGCTCATGAGAATTTATACCTCTTGGTTGCAGGGATAAGTCGCACCATCCCCTAAACATCGTTACGCACTGACGGTGCGAAATATTTAAAAAAAAATCGCCCATCCAAACCTTACATAAGACATAGACATCTTAAGTCGCTGCAGCTCAGGGGCTGATGAAAACCAGTGCTTCTTCCTTGCAGACACCGGCCTGATGTACTCTCTTCTCTACCAAGACCAATTCAACACGATCCATTTGCAAGGGACGCAGATCTAGATGAGACCACCGCAGTAGCGTAGGCTCATGAGGACCTATGCCTTTTGCTGGCCCAACATTGTACCCATGTTCCTTGGGTAACTGGAGCTATTTGGCGTTGAATTAAAAAAAAATTCAAAAACACAGCGTTCACTGTGTATGAAGGGCAGACTAACATCGCTGTTACTCCATGGCGGACGACCACGGGTTAGACTTGCGGCGTTTTTGTGAAACCTGCACAAAGCACCGTCACCTCTTTACAAAAGATGCGGCGTAATGTTGCCACCTTGGCGTTCTCTTCTATCCTTTTCACGTTTAGGGCCAAATGCTTGAAATCTCATAGCCGTCTGCTAACCACTGCTTCAAGACGTTGTTGAACAAATAAAAAAGACGGTGTTCAGAAAACAGAAGTAACCCGTTTCGACGCAAGCAGGGGATTAAAAGCCCGGACAATATGCGATATCACATGTTTGTCAGAGCTTTAGATCCACTGTCTGAGTGAAAACACCCGCAGATTGTGTATACCTACTTCTTATAAACTGACAGACAGTCTATCGAGTATAGACAGTATTGCATGCACATTGCGGGGGATGGAATGACCGATTATTATAATGTAGTTTTCAGGGCTGAATAGTTTAAACCATTCAGCCCTGACGCACTACAGCAGGAGATGGGTCGGCCTTGATAATTCAAGTGTAGTGCCAGATTAGCTTGGCTAATCTGGCACTGCCCTTGAATTATCATGGTGATCCATCTCCTGCAACTGGTGTATGGTCATTAGATGACGCCTCCAATATTTGAAGAATACGGCCTTCTATTCGGGCTGAATGAGTTAACTCTCTCACATCTGAGAGGTTCTTTTCTTCTCTAGATCCCGTTCCATGTGCGTTTAGTGTTTGAGCATGTCAAGGAAACCATCTTAAACTTTTAACCCCTTGAATGCTGAGAAAAGTGAATACGACGCAACTGCAAGAGACACAGATCCTAATGAGCTCCCGCAGTTGCGGGGGCTTATGAGGATCTACGCCTCTTGCTGACACCACTTTGTATCCATGTACCTTGGGCGACTGGAGATCTTAGTTTCTGAATCAATGAAGATTTCAGAAACGCAATCTGCGTCTACTGGAAGTGAAAGGGTTAAATACAGAAATTGCTCTTGGTCGGTTCATCTTCTTAGTTGGCCCCGGACGTGAAAGTGTAAGCGTGACGCAGACTTCATTTCACTGATATACCAATGTCGAGCTGTGCATAGGTTGTCGTTTGGAGCTGTTCAAAGTGTTTCCCAATGCGCAAAAGGCCATCGGACCGACGTCTGCCGCCGTTGGCCCGCGCACAGCCGTGTGCGGGCCAATGGCGGCCGACTTCGGTCCGATGGCCTTTGCGCACTGTGTTCTTGCCGCTTTGTCAGGTAGCCTTATTGGCTACAGTCTGCTCGCGCGTTCAGGTGTCATTGTGTGTGTGTGTGTGTGTGTGTGTGTGTGTGTGTGTGTGTGTGTGTGTGTTTGTGTGTGTGTGTGTGTGTGTGTGTGTGTGTGTGTGTGTGTGTGTGTGTTTGGTGTGCGCGAGTGCGCGTGTGCGTGCCCATGTGTGGTCGATACATTATTTTGTCAGCATTCAGCCAATAGGGAGTCGGTCTTATAAAATGATGCTTTGAAGTCAGGACGATTGTAGTCATGAAGTCAAGCTAGGGGAAATATTAAATGACCCCAGAACTCGCGAGCTATGCAAGGAAATTCGTGATTAAAACTTTTACTTCTATATCCCATGGGAAATGCATTGTGCTTGATAGTAAATTTCGTATAGGAATCATCACTACAAAAACCGCTACCGACAGCCAAAGGGTTAATTTTGTACATGTATTTGTGTGAATGTCTAATTTTCATTGATCCATTGTAGGCCAATTGCTGTGTGAATGTGTGTTAATATATTTCAGCAAGCATCGTGTGCTGGGGGAAAAGACTGGCTTGTTCAATAGCATGTCAGTTGAAAGGTCCTGGTAAATCAAAGTGGCACAGTTGCAGTGCGGCTGAATTGATCAGTGTTCTAGTCGTACTCCATAGGCAATAGATTTCCCTGTCCCCCATAACCCTTCCGTCAGGGCCGTCCATGATCACTTCGGTGCCGTGGACGTTAAACCCCGAACTAACCAAAAACCAACCTGGGCGATGCATTTTCAAAATCCAAACTACACCTGCATTTATTCACCTTAGCGGCAATGTTATGGCGTTTAAATTACCATTGGCGCAGAAACCTCATCGTTCCTACATGCGTTTCTTCGCTTAATTATTATTATTATTATTATTATTATTATTATTATTATTATTATTATTATTATTATTATTATTATTATTAATTTTTTTAAAACATATTTTGTTTCGTTAACTCCTAGACTGCCTGGGCAAGGTAAACGCTACCCATATGCAAGAGACATAAACCCTCATGAGCCCCCGCAGTCGCGGGGGCTCATGAGGATGTATGTCCCTTGTTAGTCTATGATTTTCACGCCCATTTTGGGTCCCTAGTTACATCGTGTTCTCCACACGAATGACTTTATGTCTGTCTGTGTGCAGTGGTTTCAGACGCGAAATTGTTGATCACTGCAAGTTAAGGGGTTAAATTCAAATTATTGTCCCTCATTTGCAAATGATTCTGTTTTTATGGAATCATATTTGTGGGCTGGTTTGTGATTTGGACCTAACGGCTTAAGCCGTAAGGTCCAAAATCACAGACTACTCCCCTTGTTTTTTTTATTTTTTTTTTTACATGTATATGAAACTTCCATTTGTTTGCAATTCCTCTCACGAATATATTTTACAAATCTTGCGGTGCAAAGTCAAGGACCGCCACACACATGCAGTTTTACAATATTGCATGGTTTTGAACACTCAGTTGCTTGTTTACACATTCACTCACGTAGATATTTTCGCGCGCGTGTACGCGCATATTTCTGCATGCGTCATATCTTGTGTGTGCTCGGAGCGAAATTTCAATTTCATCGAAGTATTCACGCGGCGCACAAAAGACGCGGCTCCAACTCTGACCTAATCTAGACGGCCCTGATCAATATCGGTGCAAGAAATCGCATTAGGCCTTCGCACCTGAGCTGTCTAAAAAAGAAGAGAGATTCTCGCTTTTGAAACTTTTTCTTCGCCCTGGCAGACCACACCCGAATGGATTTGCAATTTTTCCGTCTCACGGCTGTGTGGGCTGCTCTTTCATTCTTGCGCATTCAGCGCAAAATGGAAGCAAGGGAGGTCGACGTTTTGATAGCTAAAAGGTATTGCCTACTAATGTCTGGCGCCTTCAGGATCGAGCGTGATTTGCACAAGGGAAGTGCCAGATTAGCTTAGCGCTTGGAGAGAAAGATAGTCAGTCATTGATAGCTGAACGATAGTGCCTCATAAATTTGAGCACTACAGGTTCCACCGTGAGAAAACAATAGCAAGCAAAGGTCCTCGGGCCGACGTCAGCTCGAGGGTCCTTTGCTCACTGGGAAGTTAATCAGACACTACTATTGAGTTTTTGCCATCGATCTAGAACTGTCACGTATATGTAGAGCTGATCAGACGTATAAATTGTGCACAATATAGTTGCCACTGCGGATATAATATATTATAGTCTGTGACTTCTAAATTGCGTTCAGCAGACTTAACGAATCAATTCACACCGGTCGCCTCGCTCGATTCGCTACAGCTTTCAGCGGTAGCGAATCGAGTGAGACATCCAGTGTAGAATGGATCGTGAGCCATTTGGTTCCTAGAGGAAAAGGGCTTTAATGCTGGGCTGTGGTGGTTATAATGGAGAAATTATTAGATCTGTCAGCAGTTGTGAGCATGTCAATGATGATTTATAATGCGAGTTTGAAATTCTGTTGACCTACATTTCATACATTTCGTGTGATCTGACAGGCGAATAGGTTTAGAAATCATGCTACAAAAACTGAACGTAGTCTTGCCTAAGTTTAAGAAGGACACTGCTTGTTCAGAGAGAGAGAGAGAGAGAGAGAGAGAGAGAGAGAGAGAGAGAGAGAGAGAGAGAGAGAGAGAGAGAGAGAGAGAGAGAGAGAGAGAGAGAGAGAGAGAGAGAGAGAGAGAGAGGGCTAGCTGCCATAATTGTGCGACACAAGAGGGAAATTTATTAAATTCTAGAAAATTATTTGAGTTGGAGTATTTCTATGATGTTTTCAATAAAATGCTTTGGTCAGATTGGATTTTTCGTCCACTCTTTTCACGTTTACTTTGACATATTTCATAACAATTGCAAGGCTACATTGATATGCAACTCACCATGTAAAAAAAAAAAAAAAAAATGTTTCCAATTGACGAACAAAGCCTTTGAATCATTGCTTCGAAACAGTAAATTTGTGGGCAAGACAATTTCGTGATCTTCACAAATCAATTTCAGTCGTAGACAGAATCCTTGTCGAGAACCACCTGGAGAATACAGATGAAAATCGGTTTTCAGTAGGGGACCCACGAAGATCTATTCCTCCTGCAGACTGACTGCGATCTCTGATGTCGTTTCTTTTCTTTTTTGCTCTTTTTTTTTTTAAAACAAGGGGGTGGTGATGGTTTGAAAGGGGGACCGAAGTGGAGGGTGGGGGGGGGGAGGGGGGTAGATGGATGGATGGGGGTGGGGGAGTGGGGGTGGGTGGGTGGGGGGATGTCCTCTCGAAATATGCACTATGCAAATAGGTGTTTCCGTTTTAACAAGTAACTGTATACTGACGATCGCTAAATCCCCTGGACCTGTCCCTGAGTGGCTTTTCATCATATTTTGAGAGCATTATCACAGTCTTAATGCTAGCCACACCTCTGTTATCCTGCCCTCGAGTACAAAAACGATACAGTAGCGAAACAGCGTGCGTAGTGTTAGGTGCTTTGGATTATCTAAATCGGGTGACAGTGTACACAGATATTCAAGCAGCGCACTCCCTAACATCTGCAAGAAGCATAGATCTTCATGAGCCCATACCAGAAGCGAGGGCTCATCAAGATCTTTACCTCTTGCTGACCCTATTTACGTCTGTGTTTCGCCTACGAAGATGTTAATTTTTTATGTTCTGATGTGTGAGATGAAATTTTTTTTCAAGTATGAAAGAGACATAGATTGTTCATGTGCCCACGCGTCAAGCGACATGTACATCTCGCTGGTCAGATTAACGTTTGTGTCCTTAGATCGGTCCTCTGAAGCTCAGTCAATCTGTTATAATTTTCAATGGCTGAAATTAAAGTATCGCTAAAATCCTGACATCTGCAAGAGGCACAGATCTTCATGATCCCCCGCATTCTGCGGGGATCATGAAGATCTGTGCCTCTTGCTGGTCATATTTAGGTGTGTGCATCTTGAAGGAAGGGTAATTTTATTTTAATTTATAATAGAATGGATGAGATGAAATTCTACCTCGCTTGCAGGAAACAGAATACAGATTGTTTCAGGCTGACTGAAGGACACTTTAGAGTGTATGGTATCCAGTGGTGTAGGAAGATTTTCAGAGGAGGCAGAGTCAGCTGTCTAAAAAGCATCTTTTTCGTGAAAGTTTTCAGGGAGATCGTAGATTTAAACATTAACCCCCCCCCCCCTCCCGCTCTCGTCCAAACAGCGGGGGTCGTGTACTGACGCAAGAAAGAAAATCCAGGCGAAATAGATCGCATCGAAGCAAGTAAAATGCGAAGACAACCCCGGCCCCCGAAAAAACAAAAACCAAACAAACAAACAACAAAAAACCCAAACAAACAAACAAACACAAACCAAAAAAAAAAAGAAACAAAAAAAAAAAAAAAAAAAAAAAAAAAGGAAAAAAAAAAAAAAGAAAAGAAAAAGAAAAAAGAAACACGCTTAGAAAGGACAAGTACAACAACGTTTATTTTCGTAAAATTCCAACAATGGTAATAAAGAAAGAAACACGCTCAGAAAATACGAACACAATTCATTTTAAACGTATAAAATGCAAAGAAAACCCCAACAAATTAGATCTTCCTCTCTATTATAACATAAAAGCGTCCATCAGTGTCATAAAGAAAACTCGTTGCAACAATACCTCCTGTAAAACGTTCACAAGAAAACATTTACACGGCGCACACTCGCTTGCACGCATTTGTTGCGAGTGACACCAGGTCTGCGTTTAGATTAATGAGATTTAAATCTTCATGTCCCAATGTTTTCCTTCAGGATTATCTCATAATCTGTGAGATCAGTTTCCAGGTTCCCCGTACATGTCGACATTTACGCCCCTTATTTTTCTTTCGCCAAACCCCAATACCTAAGTGAGCACAGTTTACCGGTCCGAAGTTGGCGGCAGTGGGCCCGGTGACGGCCGTGCGCGGGTTCACTGCGGCCGACGTCGGCCTGAGGACCTTTTCCGTACCGGGTACAACTCTCTACATGTGAAGCTTTAAGCTGGCTAGTTTCACACAAACTGAACGTCAACAGAGCTTTATTGGCCACAACAAAGCACAGCAATTCCTCCCCCCCCCCCCCCAAGTATCACTGCCAGAACGTAAGGCAAGAACACACCTGACATGATCTGACATAATACTGACGAGCAAAAGAAATGTGAGATTTTTTTGAAATCATCGGAAACATTGTCGTGTTTCCGACGATTGAAAAAAAATCTCGCATTTCTTTTGGTCGTCAGTATATGTCGATACCACTTTCTATCTGCGCCAGGGCGCGCTTTTGATTGATGAAACTCTGTCGATACTACGGGTTCTTAATGCTGTCTTGCATCTACCCTGGACTTGTGTGCTCTAATACAAAGTAATCATGTGAGTAGGCTCACATAACAGGTATTCTCCTGCGCCCTGGCACGATTCCTCGGAAATATCCAAGCTACAACAGAGAAGAAGAACAGAAAAGTCTTGCATTTCACGACATTCAAAATTCACAAGTGAAGTCAGCCTTTTTGAGCAGAATTTCTGTAACTCATTCTAGACGAACGGCATCCGGATACGCGGCTGAAGCCGCGTATCCGGATACCGTTCGTCTCGATTGAGTTAAGACACCCTAAGAACAGTTACAAAGGGGATATTGCCAACTATTAACCATTCATTGCCTGGAGCAGGCCGCTTCAATCACAAACAAAAATAAAACAACAACGCGTTATTGGAAGCTTTATGTGTATGCCAGTCTGTGGCTTTGAGAAGTAAAGTTTGAAATCGAAACCAAGCATAAATTAAAGTGTATTCGAACTAATCAAAAATGGGGTTGGATGGTGAGTGGAGGGTGGGTTATGCTCTAAAGTCGTGAAGCGTGATTGGCAGTTTTTTTTTGTTCTCGTGATTCGTGGCTGCATATTTTTCATCGTGATCCGTGAAAAAAAAGTTTGTCGTTAAACAAGATCAGTGAAAATGTTGCGGTTATTTCGTGAAACGTGAAAGTCTGTGCCACACAATAAATTTTACTTTAAAGCACCATTACGCAAACATCTGAAGACACATTTCAGCGCCATTTGTGTTTGTTATGCCTTGTCGGCACACCTAATGAACTTTTACAGCAGTTTGGACACGCAGCAAAAGCACACGCATAATCGCGCTTATTTATTCTCTGCAGCCGTGTTTTTTTTTAATTTTTTTTTTATAAGCTGTTTCTCGCACTGATAGGGTTGTATTTCTAGAAAGGAATGGAGTCATTGTCAGGTTACTTGATATAAAGACGACGTGTGCTGAACTGGATTCTCCTGCGTCTAAATGAACCATAACTAGACCTGCGTGTAGCGTTTCGTAACCATCTGTAACGGAAGTGTAACTTTGAACAGTTACGGCTGTAGTGGGTTTTCAAAAATCTTTACCTTCCTCATCCCCCCCCCCCCAGCCCATCTCTACCCCTCCCCACTCCCCTTCTCCTCCCTCCGCCCCCCCATCTCCCTTATGATTCATGGGGAAATGAGCTAAATTACATTCGTACCCGTTCCAAACCACCTTCAACCATCTAGCAAGCGCCAAACTATTCTTGCACCACCCTTACCTCATTCAACCCCACGCACGTATCTCCCAAATTTTGGAGGCGTCATCTAACGACGTAATACCTGTTGCAGGAGATGGATCGACCATGATAATTCAAGGGAAGTGCCAGATTAGCTTGGCGCCGCAGGCGCCAAGCTAATCTGGCACTACCCTTGAATTATCATGGTCGATCCATCTCCTGCTGTAGTGCGTCAGGGCAGAACGGCCGGTCACTATCATGGCCGGTCACTATCACTATCATGGCTGGGCTGATTGGATGCGTGCAACCTGATGGAATTAAACTGTCTTCCAGTACACGCTTCTAGTGAGCATTGTAAACGTTTTCTTTCAACGCTGTAATTTATATCATTTACAGGTGTAGCATTTAATCCTCCAGCATTCAGCCTAATGATAATGGCGGGGATACAGTTTTCACCGTTACATGAAAGGGTTTGTCAGGTTAAAATTTCACACCAGCTTCACCAGAGAAGAATTATTGTAAACAAGTGTAAGCAGTTGTTAAGGTCCGTGACATCTCCGCTGGTACAGAAACGAACACACACACACACACACACACACACACACACACACACACACACACACACACACACACACACACACACACACACACACAACACACGCATACACACACACGCACGCACACGCACGCACGCACGCACGCACACACACACACACAAAAGGGAATAGAGGATGAGATGCGGTGTGTGACGGGGTTGGTCGGACTATTTGAAGAGTGGGGCAGCACAGCTTAAACTCGTGATACGCTATTGGGTTTACGTCATTGCAGAGTATCGTCAATTTTTTTTATTAACCCGTTAACTGCCAACTGAGGCAAACTGTGTTCTGCAATCTTTGTTGATTCAACACCAAAGAAACCCTAGCTGTCCCAGGAACATGGATTCAAAGTGGTGTCAGTAAGAGGTACAAATCCTCATGAGCCCCCGCAGCTGCGGGGGCTTATGAGGATCTGTACCTCTTGCAGTTGGGTGGTGTTCAGATTTTTTTCGGCACCGAACGGGTTAATAAACACTTGGTTAACATTTTAGTCGCAAAATTGCGATTTCTATGATTATGGGATCTTGAGAGACGTGATATTTTGGGAGAGAACAAGTAAGGCAGACAAGTCTTTCATTTTATAAAGTAAGTTAACCCTTCATTTGCGCAGCATTAACGTAAGACATGCTAAGAACATTTATAATGGAGATGTTGCGGAACATTAACCCTTTATTGCTTGGAGCAGGTCGCTGTTACGAATATTGTGTTATCCACATGCACGTAATTGTGGTGCTAAATTTAATTCGCTTTATAAAAGGAATACTTTACGTTTGACCCGAGGGCTTTTCCTGATTAAGTACAACGCAAATGATTTGAGGAAAGCCGATCGCCGACCCAAATGTATTGTATTTATGTTTAACCTGTTCAGTGTCGCGACAATTTGAACACCACCCAACTGCAAGAGGTATAGATTCTCATGAGCCCTCGCAGTTGCCGGGGCTCAAGAGGATCTATGCCTCTTGTTGATACCACTTTGAATCCATGTTCTTGTGAAATCTACGGGTTTTTTAAATATACTTTTTAAATTAACGATTGCAGAAACATAGTCTGCATCAGCTGGCACATAGCAGGTTAAGGCTAAATAAATTCAGTATCACAAACAAATACGCAAATGCAAATAACCTTCACACATTCCACCCCAAGACCGAAATCCCCAATTTTGAAGTTGCCCTCTGAAGGACTGCATTACAATTCTAGAGACAGATCGAGCATGATAGTTCAAGGTTGGTGCCCGAATAGCTTGGCGCATATGGGCGCCAAGCTATTCTGGCACCACCCTTGAACTATCATGCTCGATCCATGTCTTGCTGTGGTGTGTCGGGATGAATGAGTTATTAAATTGACTCGCGTTGAATGGTTTTCTATCCAGGAAACTCACCCCGACACCGTGACAGTAATCCGCCCATGTCCTCCCTCTGTAATGAAGAACAGGAAAATGAGTGTGAACCTGGCGTCGGGTAGGGGGGCCTCGCTAAGGCCGGTATGTCAGGCAGTCTCGCACGGATGGATGGACGGAAAATCCCTTAATCCCATAATTAATGATGTTTAGAAGGTGTCTCCAAGCGCGGAGTCGTTTCCCCTTGTTCGCAATTCCCTTTTCATGCCAGTGTCAAGCTATCAATTTGTGTACAAATTCCCAGCCGTGCCCACACCTGACCGTAAACGTTGCTTGTAACGAAGTCGGGTAAAACAAACATCAGATATAACACATCTTCAGAGGTCCGGACTATGCTGTTTTTACTTGGCTTGCGCCAATCTTCCGATATATCAAGAAACAATTTTAGTCCCTTGATGTTTTGTTGTATCCGAAATTTACTTAACCCTTTCAGCGCCAACACTTTACAGCAGGAGATTGATTGATTATCATAATTCAAGGGTAGTGCCAGATTAGCTTGGCGCCTGAAGTCTAGCGCTACCCTTGAATTATCATGGTCAATCCATCTCCTGCAAGTGATACGTAGTCGTTAAGTAACACTTCCAAAATTCGTGAAATGCCGCCATGGCGCTAAAAGGGTTAACCCGTTCAGTGCCGAGAAAACTTGAACTACACATAATAATAATAATAATAATAATAATAATAATAATAATAATAATAATAATAAAATTATTATTATTATTATTATTATTATTATTATTGTTGTTGTTATTATTATTATTGTTATTATATTATTATTATTATTATTATTATTATTATTATTATTATTATTATTAAAAATCTTAGTCAAGGCAAGACAACGTTAATATCCCGGTGTATCGGGGAACTTTAGAAATCAAAGCCCGCCATGGAGCAGATTGCTTTAATCTTACTTTCCGATGTTCCCTTGACTTGAGTGCTGGTCTGTGATTTTGGACTTTACCGCCCGAGGCCGTAAGGTCCAAAATCACAGACCAGCACACTTTAAATTCTAATCGTCTTATCTCCGGAGAGTAGGTCCTGGTAAATCAAAGTGGCACAGTTGGAGTGCGCCTGAGTTGATCAGTGTTCAGGTAGTACTCCATAGGCAATAGATTTCCCTGTCCCCCATAACCCGCCCGTCAGGGCCGTCCATGATCACCTCGGTGCTGTGGACGTTAAACCCGAACTAACCAACCAACCAACCTCCGGAGAGTAAAGTTCAAACTGCAGTGAGATGGCTGGATCTGTGTTTGTCAAGGTAGTTTCTGGTCAGTTTTGCGCTCGAGGTATCACGGTCGGTCTATTGCCTGCAGTTGGTGGCGGAAGTGAGACTACTGAGAGATCCTGCCTGTGAAAAGCAAAAGACAACAAGTCCGTTTTTGTGAAAAGCGAGATTTTCATTGGAATAAAACACGAATCTTGCTTTTTACACAAAAAGTACTTATAGTCTTTTACCGTCACGGGGCAAATCTTGCTTTGAGAAAAATGGAGGCAACGGAGGAATGGGGTCGGGTGTAACTTTCACAATTTACTCCTCTTTTCTTTCGGAAGGGGGCGGGGTGGGTGGGTTAGGGGATGGGGTGTTTGTGTGTGTGTTGGGAGGGGGTGGGTGGGTGGGGGTGGGGTGGAGGAGGAGGGGGATGGGGGTGGGTGGGACCGGGAGGGGGAAGATGGGCTGACCGAGTTATTCACAAGCTCTTTTTATTTTGGATGCGAAGACAAAAATGTCCGCGCCGCTTTGCTGCTGAGAGAATAACCTTTTAAAATTTTATAATGTAAAACCATGAATGCACTTAATTGATAATAAATGCTACAATCCGCTCTCATTTAAAAATTGATTAGTTTTCCATTCCATCTCCTTCAGAAAATATATTAAAAAAATGTCGTTGCTTGTAAAAGGTAGAGTGTATCCTTACTCCACTTGACATAAAACGCAAATGCAAGATAGATTTACAATACTTCATCCACCACAGCCACTCGCTGTGGTGAAAATAAAAGTGAGTTCTCGATGTATATCAACATGACCATATACATGTCTACTAGGCGCTGTAAAACAAGACAACAGAGAAGTTGCGTTTACGCCGGACCACTCCCAACAACGAACGGGAACGACTGATGCCAGACATCACTCCAAACATCTCCAAGAGGCACAGATCCTCATGAGCCCTCGGGCTCATGAGGATCTGTGCCTCTTGGAGATGTTTGGAGTGTTGTCTATGCTTAAGGTACAATTGGTTTCGCTCTCGTACGTTGTTGTGAGTCGTTCTTTCCAAACGAAACCTCTCTAGAGTCATTGTCTTATTTTTGCAGTGTCTGGGGAAATAAATGCTGTGCTTCGATAAACATAAAGAACACTCATTTCTTCACCTCAGCTTGTGATCACATCGATGGCGGGTAACTTACATTTTCAAACGTTTCGAAAGGTGCGGAAATATGGTTGTTGCTATGTGATATGTGTTAAACCTCGTGGCTCTAAATAAATTAACCTATCTAGCCCCGACGCATTACAGCAGGAGATAGATCGACCGTGATAATTCAAGGGTAGTGCCACATTAGCTTGTCGCCTGATGGCGCCAAGCTAATCTAGCACTACCCTTGAATTATCACTAGCCGATTCATCTTCTGCAAGTGGTACATAGTTGTTAATTTTTAGATGACACATCCAGCATTTAGGACTTAGGGTTCAATTGGTTAACTGTAATTTTGAACCTTGTCAAGCGGTAAGGTCCAAAATCACAGACCAGCTCATAGTCATTTTTCAAAAGCTCTGGAAGGTATACGTGACTGTTTTTAATCTTAAGTTCTCGATGATCGAGGATATACATGATTTTTTTTTTAGTTCTCGAAGGTATTCTTGAGTCATTTGTTTTGAAAAATTGAAAAAGCTCTCGAAGCGATACACGAGTTTTTATTTATTTATATATTTTTTTTATTTTTTAAGTTCTCGGAGATATATACGCGCGTTTTATTTATTTATCTTTTTTAAAAGTTATCCAAGATCGAAGATAAGCTTTATTTTTTTCCCTTTATTTTTCAGTAAAAAAAAAATCTTTTCGAAAATATACATCAGTTATTTTTCAGAAAGCTATCAAAGATAAACATTATTTTAAAAAAAATTCTATCCCGTAGCTACACATGAGTTGTCAGTAAACAGAAAGAAAATAACATTACGCCTCATGGCGCACAAAGCGTGAGATCGGTTACCTCACCCCATCAATCACAGTTGAGGGAGACAGACACACGGCGGGAGGTGTTGCTATCAGACGGCCCCACGGTGCAAGGGTTTATGGTTCCCACTTTTATTTCGGGCGCTCGACGGCACGGCGATTTGTTTTTGGAATTTTATTTCAAAGCTGGAAGAAAGCGCAGAGAAAACCTCGGGCTAAATTGTACTCAAGTTCGGATTTCTTAACCTTTTGCGTGTCGTTAGCGGTTTTAGTAGCGATGATTTTTTACAGGAATCATCGCGACTAAACCGCTACCGACGCGCAAAGGGCGAAAGCAAAACACAATTTGATAAGAGAACAATAGCAAAAAAACTGGCGCAAAAGTGTGTTCAGTCATACGGCAAAGACGGAGACCTGAGGCGCTCAACGGTTAGTCGACATAGAGAGTTCCATCCTCGGGTCCTTCTAAACTCATTGCCATGCATTCCAAGCACAGGGGAATGACACTAAAGGGACAAATTACTGTCGAAAGCCTCAAATGTGAAGCATCTTATGCTGACGAGAGAAAGAAATACGACATTTTCGGAACCATTGGAAACACTTTTGCTCACAGTATAAATAACCTATGTAGAAAAGCATATCCTTAATTGTTAACATATTTCAGAACAAACCCCTTCCTCCATCCCCCTCTCCCCCTCATCCCAAGCATACAATCACACTCACAAGCGCACGCACGAGTCCGTGCCACAACGACCACCCTTAACAATAAGAAAATGGCAGGCTACCATTTGAATTTAGGTTTTCGATAGGATTTAAAATTGTCTGTCATCGGGACAGACAGCATGACAAAAAATCTGTCCCAGGTGTTTTACAGTCCGTCGCTTACTTGAAACACGCCCGGGATAAGTAACTGGACACTCCTTGTTTCTTCAAGATATGTCTGTCCCAGTGACGGAAGACTGTCCATCTTTTCCCTCCCATCAAAATGAATCCGTCAAATACAGAGAATTATTGTTGGTTGACGGAAATCCTGGAAATTTTTCTGTGAACTTCGTACATTTGTATAATCTTTTGGAGGTTGGGGTTGTAGGGCATGTCTTAATGATTAAAATAATTTATGAAAGAAAGGCTTATCAATTGACATCTTTACTGTCTAGAAAAAGTGTGCACGGTCCATCTGCAAGAGACATAGATCCTCACTAGCCCTTGCATTTGCGGGGGCTCATAGGATCTATGTCTCTTGTTGATTCTATTTTGTATCTATGTTCCTTGGACGGATACCTTATTTGCCGCAGAGTTAATACTTATTTCAGAAACACTGCCTACGTCCAGTGGCAGTGAAGCGGTGATTGAGGGATTAAATTAAATTAATTTATGAAAGCAAGGCATATTAATTTATTCAAGTTTCAAATTAATCAAATTACCTTTAATTACTGTCCGATGAACGCTATAATGAGGAAGCTTCGTCTCGATTTAATCGGCTTTGTCTTCTTTTAGCTGGCTGACGTCCCTTGCCAGATTCCACCCCGGAAGTTCCTGTCCCAGGACATGCGCAAAGCGCGGGCTTAGGTCAAGGCTGACACTGCTATGACTCCCTTTGTGTCAGGATGCACGTGGAACCAATCTCTGCCTTGCCAGCAAGAGACATAGATTCTCATGAGCTCCTGCTGACGCAGAGGCTCATGAGAATCTATGCCTCTTGCAGACGTCAAGATTTAGCTAAGAGACGACAACGGCTGAAGCCGGAAATTGGCCATAAACGGCACGGAAGTTTTACGCCCATTGTGGGATTATTACATGCAGCTTAGCGCTCTATTTAATCGCACAGTTACATTTTATGGGTCCGTCGTGGAGTAAAAAAAAGTTCTCAGACAGCGTAACCATATTTGGTTTTAATTATCTGAGTATACAGGAAAAAACTGGTTACGGCGTTTAAAGGGTTGGTGGGTAATGGTGGCTGGAACCATTTGGGACGATTTATGGATTACGGTAGATTTCGCAAGAAAAAAAAAGTTAGTCATTTAATTGTGTCCGCATTTACAAAAGCTAAAATCAAAATGTTGACCTGTTATTATATATATATATTTTGTTTTCCTCCCTACGTCACACGACCAGTCACTTTAGCGCAAACTGTACCATGTGACCGTGATATAAAAACCACTGTAGCGAAAAATGGCGGACGTTTTATAGCCCTCTCGATGACGCGTTACGACCTCGTTTTCGAGTCTTGATAGCAACTCGGTTCGACAAAATAGCAGAAACAAACGCACTAAAGTAGTCGTTTTTGACGTAATACACATCATCTGCCTTATTTTTTACGACGTGAGGAGCCAACTAAACAATATTTCACCACTAATTACACAGTGCAAACAGCAAAAGCCTTCGCCAAATCCATCTCATCGCCATGCACCGAGACATTTTCAAAGTGGGAAACCACGGAACAAAAATAGCTTCCGAGTTTTTTTTTTTTAACCAATCAGAGACAGCAATCCGCTTGCAAACCGGCAACACACTGTCGTCTGCTCAGCCACTAACAGGCAACATGCCACAATTTCACCAAAGCACAGAGCAACAAATTCAAGAACTAAAACGAAAATACACACCCAGCAACACTATACACAAAGCACGCTATTGCTAAATTTTCACCTCACTCAATGCGGGACTATCTGAAGAAAAACATCTCACGAATTTTCGAAGACCATCTGACATCATGTCAACGCTGTAAAATAAAATCTTACCTTAAAATCCATCTCAGCACTAGTCCTGCTGTTAACAACGAGCGTTTTGTTTTGGTATTCCTTTTTCCAGATATCACAACACACATGACACTTTAGGATATAACAACGACAATCTGCTGCACACTCGAAGCATCCCCTTCTGTCATCTTGAATCTAAAAGCAGGAGGCACCATGCTAACTGGCACAAGCTGTCACATCAGTGGTCAAATGCCGATCGCTTCATCAAAAAGTTCTTAATTTTTCTGAATCACACAGCAGTCAAGAAGCACTGTCACTGTCATACTTTAACGACCTTTTGTAGACATTGCAGCTTGAATCATTCTGTACACAAGCCAAGATTAGCTTTTCACTCGCAAAAACAAGACTTGCGCTTCGCACCGAATCGTGCTACGTCATACTCTGGGAATCCCCGGCAGAACATGTATATTCAATGGTGTCACCTATCCGCCACCGAAGCGGCCGTCTTCATAAACCGGATTTTTTTCTAAACAATGAACGGAGGAAGGAAAACAAATACGTTATTGGTCGGAGCGGTTTGCTGCACGGACCTTTGTAGGCCTTCGGGAGGTCAAAGGAATCATTGTACCCCTCAGGCCTTCGGCCTTCGGGGTACAATGATTCCTTTGACCTCCCTCAGGCCTATAAAGGTCCGTGTAGCGAACCCCTCCGACCAATAACTTATTATATATATATATATATATATATATATATATATATATATATATATATATATATATATATATATATATATATATATATATATATATATATATATATATATATATATATATATATATATATATATATATATATATATATATATATATATATATATATATATATATTAGTGAATACAACACTAAAACATGCATTTATTTATTACGAAAATGCCGTGCATCTACATATATCACCAAAATGCTAAAACACCCGTGAGCTATATTTATTTTGTAAAACGACGCTCTCGTGTTAAAGAAAGGGTGCCAAGATACAATTTCAGAATTTGTGATACACACACTGACTCTGCGACAGTAAAGGGGTTACACTTACGTCGAACGACATCTAACAAACAAACGAGAGCGAACTTACGGTAGATAATTATCGGTAGAGTGTACCAATAACATGGACAACATTCTATACATCTGAAAGAGGCATAGATCCTCATGAGCCCGGAGGGCTCATGAGGATCAATGACTCTTGGAGATGTTTGGAGTGTTGTTTATGCCTATACTAGAAGTTGTTTATTCGCCGCGACTTCGTCCTCGTTCGTTGTTGGGAGTCGTTCGACGCAAACGAAACCCCACTAGTCTCAGGGACAATATTCTGAAACCAATCAATGTTCTTATGATGGCTCAAGTCCTCAGGCAAGGCACGGAGAACAATATCCTCTGGCCTATGTCAGACATATTCGGCCCATACAAGCACTTACGGCTGTGCGCGGGCCCACTGAGGCCAAGTTCTGCCGAAGACCTTTTGCTTAGTTAGGGGATAATGTCAGTCACAGGCTTGCAAGTCGATCCACTTGTTCAACGCCTTGCGACAGGCTTAACCCTTTCCCTGCCACTGGACGAATATTTCTCGCTTCTGAAATCTGTATTCATTCAGTGGACCAAACACCACAACCGTTCTTGAAGGGACATGGATTCAAAGTGGCAACTGCAAGAGGTATAGATCCTCATGAGCCCCCGCAACTGCGGGGGGCTCATGAGGATCTATACCTCTTGCAGTTGGATCGTGTTCATTTTTTTAATCGGCATTGAAGGGGTTAATATGTGGAGAAGATCCGTGCCAGCAAGAGACAGATCCACATGAACCCGTGCGGCTGCACAGTCTTATGTAGATCTATGTATCCTGCAGTCTAGGGGACCTGGCTGAAGAACTGATACAGGGTACGACAATCTTAATATGTTCATCATACGACATTGCCCCTGTTTGCTTTGGCAAGAGAAGATATGTATGGCAAGGAAAAATTTGCCCTTAGAAAACAAAAGACATTTATGTGAAAATGAAGATTTTTATTGCATATCAATGAACCTGTTTACCTTATTTTTTTAAATTAAAAAATGATGGACTTTCTATCTTATGCCTTTTCACGTCAGAATTTTTTTTCCAGATTTGTTTCGAAGAATGAGACATGTTGTGGTTGGTTTCGTGACACAAGGTGTTGTCCTATTAGGGTGGCACCTCTGGGTATTATTGTCAAAACTTCGTCAAATGAAAAAGATTTTGTAGTTTGTTGTTACTGTTAACACTTTAAATCATTCGAGAGGTGCCGCATTCGGATACGCGGCATAAAGCCGCATATCCCGATGCAGCACCTCTCTAATGTATAAACGATCACGTTATTCTTTGTCGTTCTTTCGTTGCAGTCCAGATATGTTATGCGGTCACAATGATCATAATATTAATACCGGTCAATTGTGCGAATCGTCTCAAAGCATGATAGTTCAAGAGTGATGCCAGAATAGCTTGGCGCCCATAGGCGCCAAGCTATTCTGGCATCACTCTTGAACTATCATGGTATACAAACAGAACTCAGCACGTACGCCCGCCTGAAACACACCCACGATAACTTAAATCACTTTCAGCACAGAGAGATAAGTAACTTGCTGTGTTTGTTCGTCTGCTTTGAAACAGTAACATTTTAGTAAATTATACTGACGAGCAAAAGAAATGCGACCTTTTTGGAATCACCCGAAACACTGAAGTGTTTCCGATAATTCCAAAAATGTCGCATTTCGTTTGCTCGTCAGTATATTTTGTCATTGGTTTTTTGAAGGGTGTTTTGTTCCTGTCTTTGGTTATTTTCTTGCGTTTTACACGATTTGGTCTGGCATTTTGTTGTTATTTTTGTTACTAAACACAGCCTTTATATCCGTAAGGAGAGGTGGACATTTCGCAGTGATACGCTTTACACGTCTAATTGGAGAAATTAAGCCTTCCACAAGACGCCGACCTCCCGACAAGACTAAGAGTATTGACATGCTACAGGAATAGAACCCGCTCTGCCCAGGGACGCCGAAAGACGTCAAGTCCATTTTTGTGAAAAGCGAGATTTTCATTGTATTGCAATGAAAATCTCGCTTTTCACAAAATTATACTTACTGTCTTTTGCCTTCACAGGTCAGCTCTGACTCAGATGAGGCATCACTATACAATGACGTCCTCTGAAACAGCATCCGCAACGTTCCTACAGCTAAACACTACTCACAAGGAGTAGGAGATGGATCCACGGTCAGATCAAATGTAGCGCCTGAATATATATGGCGCCTGGATTGACCAACCATGATTCCTCAAGCAAAGTGCCTGGTTAGCCTGGTGCCTGGTTACCTAAGCTAACCGGGCACCAATTAGCCATGCTTTTTCCTAGAGGTATCTAGTTAATCAGACACTTTCCCTGAGGTATCACAGTAGGTCCACCTTACCCTCCAGTACAAGCAAACAAACAAACAAACAAACAAACAACGCAAAAAAAAACCCAACCAACCAAACAAACAAACTAAAGAACCAGCAAACGAACGAACGAACTAAAGAACCAACGAACGAACAAACAAACAAACAAATAAACAAAAGCAATGCCAACCCTCAGAAACCAAGTTGAATCAGCTAAGCACCCTTGGGCTATAGCGGTGGATTCATCTGCAGCAGTTGGCGCTGGATGTGAGAGAATCAAGTCAAAACAAGCTCACGCTGACATGATATATTGTGACAGTCGAAGATCTGGAGCCGTATAATATACACCGGGTGACATTCGTACCACGTGATCGGATCTCTTCCAATCAGGATTAGCCTCTCTTCACGCCAGGACTCTGATTGCCTTTCGTCCGTCTTGTTTCTCCAGTGGATCTTGAGTCAGACATTCTTGTGTGTCCCCGATGGTAAGTGGATCAGCTTACGTCTTGACAAGAAGAGGCTTGAATGTGAGCTCAGGGGACAGTTGCATGCGTGAGCTTAGTCCTGTGCCAGTCACTAAGCAAGGTGCTCCGCTATAGCGGAGCGCCTTGCTTAGTAGCTGGCGCAGGACTCGGCTCACTAATGCAATTGTCCCACTGAAGGTCCGGTGAGGTATTGCAAAAACTTCTTGTCCAACACCTTCCATCTGCAAGGGACATAAACCATCGCAAACCCATGACACTCCTTGCTGTTGCCTCACACCCGCGTATTTTTGTCAAGTCAAAAAGTCAAAAAAAAAAAAAAAAGGGGGGGGGGGGAGGTGGCACGGGAGGGGGCGGAGGGGGAGGTGGAGGCGTGGGGTGGGTGAGGGGTGGGGGGTGGGGTGGGGTAGGGGGGGCGGAAAGGGGGGGAGAAACGGAGGGGGGGGGGGGCGAGAAGCAGAGAAGGTGCCGTCGAGTTCTAATATGTATGTTGTTCTGTAACAGCTCTCATCTAGACTGGACTTCTCAGGTATGGTTCATTCCATCTTGTTATATATAATTTGAGAAATTTGCAGGAATGTGTGTGAATGCATGACATTTTAACTGTTATATATCTATCAATTGTATTGGCATGTAAACCCCCAAAACAAATTTCCACTTTGTGGGCAACAAAGTATTCTTATTCTTATTTTTTAAAATATATAACGTTGAAAAATCTTTATTCCCTCCATATTTATCCGGATATTGAGGACAAAATTTGCCTTCGCGAATCGAATGGAAAACGTTAAACATCAAACTATGCACACACTCGTTTCTGTTGAAGAATTGACGTAATATAGAACAGGCGTCAAAGTCATATTAAAGCTCTAAACGTTACTCTTGAATATTTCGTCGAAGAATCGAAAAAGAAGATCTTATTTTAAAAACATATCCACTCGGGAGGCAGAGGAAAGGACAGGTGTTCGCAAAACGCAACCTTGTAGCCAAAGAGGATCGTGTGACGGTGTTTGATGTGGGCTGCCCGCATAGAAAGTTTAATGCCTACAGTAAACCAATCGTGCCTGCCTCAATAACCCACTGAATCTACCTCGCGCCGACACCTCTAATGAGCAAAGCTTACCGCCGCAATAAAGGACCACACAGTTAGGTGATAGAGACTCGAGAAGAACAGAGAGAGAGGAACGCTTCTCACTGCGTAAAAGGTCCTCGGTTCGTCGTCGTGCGCGGGCCTATTGCAGCCGACGTACGGCCCGACGGCGCTTTGCTGACGGGTTTCTCACGCAGGGAGGTGCTAGGCCACAGGAGGGCAGAATTTCACAGGTTTACAGTTGCGTCCCTTTTTGGAGTCTTCTGGAGTAGCCTCCCGTTGGGAAACGCCATCTTAGTCACGTAGGACAAACAGGCGGCACCGAACACTCGAGAAAAGGAAAGAAAAAAAAAAGACTCAAAAAGTTGAGGGCTTTGAAAGACGAAGAAGCCGTCGGAAAGAAAGATTAAAAGAAGAGACAACATAAAGAAAGTCTGTGTGCTGGTTTGCGTGATTTTGGATCTCACAGCTCAAGGCCATAAAGTTCAAAATCCCGGACCAGTGCTAAAGAGAAGAAGCCGTCCGAAAGTTAGATCAACCCCTTCGTGCTAACAGCCGTGAGATGGCCTTAGTCGCCTGCTCGGCGTTAAACCCAAATAACTTACTCAGTATCCTTAGTGGACGCACGCTGTGTTCTGAAATTTGTGCTAATTCAATGCCAATAAGCCCCAGCCGTCCGAGGATAGCAAGAGGCATAGATCCTCATGAGCCCCCGCTGTCGCGGGGGCTCATGAGGATCTATGTCTCTTGAAGTTGAGTTGTGTTCACTTAACATCAACACTGAAGGGGTTACAAAAAGTGCCAAATGAAAAAGCTGTAACGTTCAGAGTAAGAATTCAACACACACGCGAAGATTTTTCAGTCATCTGCCAGAAACGTAATTCAAACGGCAAACAATGCAGTGAAAACTTTAGATAACAAATCTGTGTAATGTGCTGTGTTTTCTCCTAACAACCAAGGTGTAAACGGTGGCGAAGACACGTACAAGAAAGTTAGGCGTGAATACCCTCGTTGAGTGCTTTGGCATGGAATAGGTTTGCACGAAGATGGCGAAAGGCAGTAAGGACATGTTCGTGAAAAGCCAGATTTTCATTGTATTACAATAAAAATCTCGCTTTTCACAAAACGGACATGCTGTCTTCTGTATCCGTATGGCAAAAAACACTAAAGTACCAGTTATGTTACCGACAAGTAGACATTTTGCATTCTGTCGAATCAACCGTTCATATCTGACGGAGGCCGAAGTTTTGAAGTATCACATTGATAACCCAAAAAGAAAGCCGGGCCAGATTTTTAAAAAAGTGGGATTTTTGGCTTCGTAAGTTCACAATTTTCAAGAATGAAGAATTATCCCGTATTAAATCAACTGTGTATCTTTCAAGGTAAGGCTACCCAATATGTGACCAAATGTGAGGGATTTTTCTCTGTGTTCTCTGTACTTTATGACATTTTCTGCAAGTCCTCTTGTCTTTAGCCACCCCCATCTACATAATTAACCTATTTTAACCCACGGCCGCATTTTGCAGTTGTCACCTAAGGACTATGTACCAACTGCAGGAGACGGACCTTGCATGATAATTCAAGGGTAGTGCCAGATTAGCTTGGCGCCTCACGGCGCCAAGCTAATCTGGCGCTACCCTTGAATTATCTGGTCGATCCATTAACAACAACGACTTAAATATTGAAGATTGTTTCCGAAGGTGTCGGAGATGGATCGGTACTGACAGTTCAAGGGCAGTGTCAGATTAGCGCGACTCTTTCCCAGTCGCCAAGCTAATCTGGTACGACTATTTAACTATTATGGTGTATCCATGATCTCCAGCTGTCGTGTCTCAAGGATGACTGTGTTGTGCGGCATTTGAACCACGGGCCAGTTGCGTGAGTGAGCATAGTCCTGCGCAAGCAACTAAGCAAGTGGTTTGCACAGGACTAAACTCAATCATGCAGCTGGCCTCCAGCGAAACAGTAACTCTGCTTAGGCTAAGGACAGTCTGTGATCATCTAGGGCTTTCCGAGCAAGAATCACCCTTACAGACGGACTCATGAGTTATCCACAAGGGCAAGAAGCGCAGATCCTCATGAGCCTCTGCATTGGCAGGGTTTCATGAAGATATGTGCTTCTTGCTGGCCTTCAATCGTTTTCTATAGTAGTTTATCTCACGGACAACACAATAACAGTTTTTGTCCTAACCTGTAGAAGCAAAAAGATAGCTTGTTTCAAACAGGGATCTGTTCGGGTAAGGCCGAACTGAATAGTATCTTCCCAACTCGAGTCCCGCCGGTGAGTAGCACAAAGAATATAAGATAGCAAAAGGTATGCTACAGATCTTCATGTGTCCCTTTGTGTGTAGGATATATGAAGAGCTGTGCTTATTGTAGGTGGATGTTGGTTCCTTTTTTCTGGGGCTGAAATAAGTCACCTTCCTTTGTCTCAGACTCATCACTCAACATCCTTGTCTTAAAGAAAATCACTCTTGGCTTGACTTCGCGAACGAAGATTTTATAGGAGTTGCCCACGACGTCTGCAGGCTTGTTCGTGGCTGCGGAGGCCAATCCGAGACAGGCAGGTTCGACCGCAGTGGCTGCAGGGGAAGGTATGGCCAGGGTTCTGAGCTGCGGCATCTCTGTTTTTTCTCCTGAGCCGCTTGTCCTTATCTCATTCTACCCCAGACACCCCACAGCAAGATAAGGATCGACCACGATAGTTCAAGGGTGATGTCAGAATAGCGTGGCGCCTATGGGCGCCAAGCTATTCTGGCATCACCCTTGAACTATCATGGTCGATCTGTGTCCTGCACTGCAATGAAGTCTTCAGAGGACGACGTCAAAATTTTGGGATTTCGGTGTTGGGGTAGAATGAGTTAAGGCTAGCTCTGTGAGAGTCCTCAAAGGAGACAGCTGCCTTGTAAATGGTGGAGCGCCAGGTGTCACGGTCCGCAGCAAGCGAAGACCACTGGTGGTGGTCGATTTGGCAGGCACTGAGTGACTTCTTGAGACAGTCTTTGTATCTCTTCTTTGGTGCCCCTCTGTCACGGTGTCCAGTAGCAAGCTCGCCGAACAGGGTGATCTTTGGTAGGCGATGATCCTCCATCCTGGAGACATGCCCCGCCCAGCGGAGCTGTGTCCGCAGCAGCAAAGCCTCGATGCTCACAGTTTCAGCCTGTTCAAGGACCTCGACGTTGGTGACATAGTCACTCCAGTGAATGCCCAGGATGGTACGCAGGCAGCGCTGGTGGAAGCGTTCGAGGAGTCGTAGTTGGCTGCGGTAGAGGGCCCAGGACTCGGAACCATACAGCAGGGTGGTGAGGACCACAGCTCTGTACACGCTGATCTTGGTGCCTGTTTTCAGCTGTTGATTGTGCCACACCCGCTTGAAAAGTCGCCCGAAAGCGCTGTTCGCTTTTGCCAGCCTGCTGTCAAGCTCCTTGTCCAGCTTGGCGTCCGACGTGATAATGCAGCCAAGGTAAGTAAACTGGTGCACTGACTTTAGTTCAGACTCGCCAATGGTGATGTGAGGAGGGCGATACACTGTCTTGGGTGCCGGCTGATGGAGGACCTCTGTCTTTTTCAGACTGACCTCGAGTCCAAAGAGCTGGGCAGCATCTGCGAAGCAAGACGTGATGCGCTGCAGGGCTCTCTCTGTGTGTGCAACGAGGGCAGCATCATCAGCAAAAAGCAGCTCACGAATCAGTTGGTCTAGGGTTTTCGTGTGGGCCTGCAGTCGTCTGAGGTTGAACAGGCTGCCATCGAGACGGTACCTGATGTACACTGCATCGTCATCATCGAGGTCCACTGTGGCCTGCTTCAACATCATGCTAAAAAAGATGGTGAAGAGGGTCGGTGCCAGCACGCAGCCCTGCTTTACGCCGTTGAGAATAGGGAATGGTTCCGAGAGGTCATTGTTGAGTCTGACCTGGCCTTGCTGGTCCTCGTGTAGCTGGACAATCATGTTGAGGAACTTTGGGGGACAGCCAAGTCGCTCCAGGATCTGCCACATGCCTTGCCTGCTCACAGTGTCGAACGCTTTTGTTAGGTCGACAAATGTTACGTACAGACCTTTGTTCTGCTCGCGGCACTTCTCCTGTAGCTGTCTCAGCACAAAGACCATATCGGTGGTGCTCCTGTTTGCTCTGAAGCCACACTGGCCCTCTGGGAGTTGGTCTTCAGCGATGGCAGGTACCAGCCGATTCAGGAGCAGCCTTGCAAGGATTTTCCCAGCAATGGACAGCAGGGTAATTCCCCGATAGTTGGAACAGTCAGACTTCTCGCCTTTGTTCTTGTACAGGGTGATAACGACTGCATCACGGAGATCTTTTGGTAGTGTTCCTTCCTCCCAGCAGCAGAGAAAGAGGTCATGGAGCTTGTTGTGCAGTGCTGTGCCTCCATGTTTCCAGATCTCTGGTGGTATTCCATCGATGCCTGCTGCTTTGCCACTCTTGAGCTGGTGGATGGCTGTGAGGGTCTCTTCAGCGGTGGGCGGTTCGTCCAACTCAACCTTTACTGGGAGGTGTGGGATTTGTAGGACGACTGCTTCTTGAACAGTGCGCTCAGCGCTGAAGAGGCTCTGAAAGTATTCCGACCAGCGGTTCAAGATGGAGGTATTATCTGTGAGGAGTGCCTGGCCATTCGCGCTTCGCAGGGGACTTTGTACCAGGTGCCTGGGGCCATACACTGCTTTCAGTGCTTCGTAGAAGCCCCTGTAGTCACCATTGTCAGCACAAAGCTGGGTCCTCTGTGCAAGTCTGGTCCACCACTCATTCTGGAGATCTCTGAGCTTGCGCTGGAGACTGCTGCAGACGAGGCGGAAGGCAGACTTCTTCACAGGGCAGGAAGGCTGGGCTAGGTGGGCCTGATGGGCGGCTCTTTTTTTTGCTAGGTGTTCCTGGATCTCTACATCGTTTTCGTCAAACCAGTCTTTGTTCTTCTTTCTGGCAAAACCCAAGACTTCTGCAGAGGATTTTGCAATAGCAGTTTTCAGTTGTTCCCAAAGTGTTTCAGGGGAGGAGTCTACTGGGTCCGCTGTGTCTTTGAGCCTGCGCTGTAAATCTGTCTGAAAGGCAGCTTTCACATCGTCACGCTGAAGGCTGGCAACATCGAGCTTTTTCTTGGGGGGCCCCCATTTCTTGGGTTTTGGCTTGAAGTGGAGCCTGAGTTTGCAGCGGACAAGGCGGTGGTCAGTGTGGCACTCTGCGCTGGGCATCACTCTATATATGAAGAGCTGTGCTTATTGTAGGTGGATGTTGGTTCCTTTTTTCTGGGGCTGAAATAAGTCACCTTCCTTTGTCTCAGACTCATCACTCAACATCCTTGTCTTAAAGAAAATCAATGATGTAGATAATACCAGCAAGAAGTATAGATTCTCATGAGCCCCCGCGAATGCGGGGACTCATGAGAATTTATGCCTCTTGAAAATATGGACGGGGGCTATCGGCAGGCGTATCCTCATCAATCTAGCTACTCCAGCGAGATATCAGCCAATTTTTCTCCCCACCTCTCACAATAGACGCCTGTCCCCGGAACAACACCTCGCACAATGCACGTGCAATCCGACACCGTCAGTGAGCGCGTCAGGCACGGCCATGATTATGGAGTATTTATGTCAACATTAGCTCAACGAGCCCCAGCATCGAACCCGTGCCTGAGTAGGGGCCTAGGCCTTCCTGTATACCCAACACCTGATGTAGACCCTTGGCTTGCGGAACAAGCATCTAAAAAGCCTAGGAGTGGGTTTGCAAGAAGCTTGGAAAAGGCTATCATACAAGCTTCAAAAGATGCCATTAAGAGGCAAAGATCCTCACAAGGCCCCACAAATGCGAGGGTTAATGAAGATCTATGCCGTTTGCAGATTTGTGCTTCTCTGTATTTTCCATTAGCTACTGTAATATTATATGCAAAGCCGTATTATGTCCTTCCATTGAGAAACAAGCATAAAAAACAAGCGCCAAAAGTAGACAAAAAGAGGCAAACAAGCAATTGCGGGGGCTCATGATGATCTATACCTCTTGCAGATGCGAGCTCCTGTGCTCCCGTTACTGTAATAATATTTGAAACACACGGGCTAGGGTATATGAAAAGCATGGGAGTGAAATAAGGCTAACAGTGACCACAATGCGAGAAGAGGACATGTCCTTATCTGGGCGTGTCCACAAACGGTTCGTCTGTCTACAAACGGTTCACCTGCCTATTCTAAGTAACAGGCCTTCCTGTTTGTTCTCCAGCCTTTGCCTGTGGTCGATGATGTTTGCTTTTTGCTGCATGCTGGCAGGGTAAATTTGTTTTATTCATAAGGTCACGTTTGGTGAGTGAATGTAGTGTCGCGTGTCCAGTGTTGTATGCAGTTCTCTGGTGCATCACAGCGGACAGAACAGATATATATTGCATAAGATAGAGGGGGGTTGGCTGGCGGGTAAGATGTGTGTATGTGTGTTGTGTAGATAGCACCATTGACTTGTGTACTGGATGAGACAGATATGTGCGAATGTGTAGTGTCATAATCTGAAAATTTCCATATTACGGTGAGAAGTCTGCTGTTGAATTGCAAAAGTGATTATGTCCATTTTTGCGAAAAACGATTTTTCATTGTTATGGCTTTTGTCCTATTACGGTAGCATCATAGAACATTTGCTTCCGCTGGATGTAAGGAGTGTGATGCAAGGCACATTCGACAACTTAGCACACGGCTGGTTTCTCTTGCAAGGTTGCATGACATGTAGTCTGTCTCGATGCGTCCTAGCAGCACCTGCCCCGCATAAGCTATAGGGTAGTTTGACATCGGAGCGCACGTTTTTCGCAAATATCTCCGCAAAGAACAACTTTTCAATACCAATCTTAAAACAAATATTATTCAGTGCCAGTACCTAATACGATTTACTATAACTCATTCTACCCCAACACCGAAATCCCCAAATTTTGCCGTTGTCCTCTGAAGACTGCGCTCTAGTGCAGGACACAGATCGACGATGATAGTTCAAGAGTGATGCCAGAATAGCTTGGCGCCTATAGGCGCCAAGCTATTCTGGCATCACCCTTGAACTATCATGGTCGATCCTTATTTTTCTGTGGTGTGTCTGGGGTAGAATGAGTTAAGAAACTCAATGTGTCAGTTTTGCTGTACAGTCGTAAAAATTGGGGATGTTTTAATGAAATGGCAGCTTTTACATCCCTAGATGCGCCCCCAGAAATATTACGCCCAGTATAAGAAAGATCTATTTTCACGTAAATTGGCGGTTTTCAAACCTGACACAGCGCAGGCTTACATGAAGTCTGCATGTTTGACCTCGATATTGAAAAGTGCCGTGGCTCTATTTAAGGTATTGAAAGTGGCTTGTTCTTGTCTTTTCATCACAATTTTACGACTGTACAGCGAAATCGACAAATCACAGTGTTACGTGGTGGGGTTGTTGTCGTAGTATGATAAACATACCAGACGCACGCACGTAAGGTTCTTTTAAATAAACCTCATTCAGCTGCAATCCGTCAACCGTGGCTTAAGGATGTAGACAAAACTGGAGAAACAGTTCCAACAATATTTTAATTCAGCGATGCGATCTTCTGCAATATCCACGCTCCGACACAAAGTTTCTCATACACAGCGTCTCACACAAAGTACACCCAACAAGGGCCACGTACCTACGCTAACTGAGTGTCTCTACAACTGACAAATGCAAGACAATGTACCCACATGCTTCCTAGCACAATCCTTTATAGTAACATACTTTCCCGAAAAATCGCGGAAATTCGTATAACACAACCAATCAGAACAAACTACGCAACTAAAACTCCTAAATATAAATGAATAAATAATTATTTCACTGGAATGTTCTATAAACATCTGGCTGCTATTTACCAGCCGCTATGTTGGGAAAATCTCGGCGCGCTATGACGTCACACAAAAGTAGGCCAGACAGGTCACGACCTTGCCCGCTATATTTGGAAAACACGCGATAATTGCACCGATACTGACTGCTAAACTATGCGCGCGCAGTAAACAAAAAGAATACTCGAGCTGATTCTAGACTCTTCGGGACTCCACTCCCAGCGGCAACAGATAATCAAAACCGCACTATTCGCAAACGAAAGTGAAATACACTGAAAAGGTACGTGATTCGTAAACATGATGGCTCAAATAAATATTAGATCGTTTCCTACGATTTATGCATGCCCGTTCTCACAGAACAACACAACCACAATCGTAACACACAGGCGTTCAGTAAAAATATTCCACATTAGGCCAATTGGCACTAAATGATATTTATTCTTAAAGTTGTACAGAAAAGTATTTCTTTGCAGAGATATGTGTGAAGCACTTTGTGTGCTCCGATGTCAAACGACCTATAATGTCTTGTCAGCTGTAAAGCCAGTCAGAGACTTCAACTTTGCAGCGTATCCTATGCAAGGGTCCTCCCTGTCATGACAAGCACACTGTCTCTTTATTCTGTTACCTCCTGCACTGCCAATAGCCATGACTGAGGGAGGTTTCTGAAATCCGAAGCATCCGAAACAGTGGATTAAAAGCCGGGACAAACATGCGATATCGCATGTTTTTTTCTGGGCTTTTTAATCCATTGTTTTCGTCGAAACACGTATACTTCTGACCTACTTTTGATTTCCGGCAACTGTCTATTGTCGTAAAAACAACGCCACGGAACTCCAGTCATCAGTCTAAGGCACATGGATTCACAATGAGTCATTCAGAGGACACAGCTCCTCGTGAGGTTCTATGTCTCTTGCAGCTGGATGGCGTTCACTTTATCTCGGCTGTGTAAGGGTTGGTGCTTTGGCTGTACATTGCGCTTTTTTTGTAAAGGTGATTCCTGGGTTAACACTTTGTCTGTCGGTAGCGCTTTTTGTCGAGGTGATTCCTGGGTTAACACTTTATCTGTCGGTAGCGCTTTTTGTCGAGGTGATTCCTGCAGGAATCACCTCGACAAAAAGCGCTGCCGACGGCCAAAGAGGAGTCACCTCGACATATAGTGCTACCGACAGCCAAAGGGTTATGACTAGGACTTGTCAACTGCGCTGTTTCTCTGAACACCACAGAATGACAGCTTTAAGACTGCGCAATAACTTCAACCGGGAAACTGAGAACGATGTGGGACAAAGGACAATGTTTTGACACTCTACTTTTACGCGGCTTTAACACAATACGCGCTCATGCCTAAATTTCCAAATCCGAATTGTGAAGCCGGACTGCGTGTCAGTTCCAGAAACAGATCGGCCATAAAGGTGCCAAGCTATTCTGACACCACCCTTGAACTATCATGGTCAATCCATATATCGTTGTTGCGTGTTATGGCTAAGTGTGTTAAACTCGAAAGTCTGGATGTTATTTCATGGTAGGGTGCACGTGTCGAGCATTTGCGCTGGTGCATCTCATATTCATGTTTGAAAGGACCACCATGACGGATCATGTGCATTAAGTTATTGTTTGCAAAGAGAGGGGGCTGGAAGGTATTGGGGGTGGGTGGGTAGTGACGTTAGTGTTAGGGGAGGGTTGGGGTGTGTTGATTAGCGTAAATTCCCTTAGCAATATGTTGCACGTTGCCGAAATCACATCCATCACAACCACCATCACGGCCGCTACTACCACCACCTGCACCTCCGGCCGTTGCCATCATCATTACCAACACACAACCATACACCACCACCACCACCACCACCACCACCACCACTTCCTCCTCTTCCAGCAGAATCCTAATACAGTGTATCTTGCATGAAAACTGTGTTTATATTTTCCACAGCCACGGGCGATTTTTTTTCTCAGTTTGAGGACGTAAGCGATCGAGGCCTAGTGCAACAAACTATAATGACCCATACGCCATTTTGGCATGCTTAATTGCCAGGCCAAATCGACCCGGGGTCGTTTTGACGTGGCAAACGTTCCACTTTTGCCACGCCAACGTGTTTCACCGGCGTCTGCAAGCAAGAGGCACCACACTGTCTACCTGATTCGCTGCGCTCAGCGCAGCGAATCGAGGAGGACAACCAGTGTGCAACATACACACGACGAAGAGTGAAGAAAAGACCGTCATGCCAACGTCGGCAGTAGGTGGCTTGCGCACGTCAGCCCAAGGACCTTTTGCTTGACAGACATTTTATTAATCCTGAGCTGTGACAACTGCCGTTTGTGGCCACATAACAAGCGTGTGTTTATTGTCATGTTTCCGGGTCTTCCCTTCTGCCCACCCACGACGTCAAAACAGTCATACCCTGCATCCCATTGCGAGATGTCGCCTCTCGTTTGGATCAAGGACAGTCTTAACCCGTTCAGTGCTGAGAAAATCTCAACACCACCCAAGTGCAAGAGATATAGATCCTCATGATCCCCCGCAGTTGCGGGGGCTTATGAGGATCTATACCTCTTGCTGACACCTCTTTGAACGCATGATCCTGGAAAAGCTAAAACATTTTGGTGTTGAATTAACAAAATAAAAACTTGGGTCGCTTTAACTCATTTGAGACGCAGCGCATCCGGATATGCGGCGAATGACAGTGTATCCATAAACAGGACGTCTCGAATGCGTAACTAACAAATTGATATCTGCTGCTGCAGACGATGCAAGTGGTTGGACGTTGTGCTGAAATTGTGGGTCAGTCAGCAGTGGCGTAGGGAGATATATATTTTGTATTTTGTATTGGGAGGAGGTTGGTGTGTGTGTGTGTGTGTGTGTGTGTATGGGGGGGGGGGGGTCGGTGTGTGCGTGTGTGTGTGTGTGTGTGTGTGTGTGTGTGTGTGTGTATGGGTGGGTGGGTGGGTGGGGTGCGGGGGGGATGGTGGTCAGTGGCACAGGAACATATCTTTTACCGGAGGGGGTAGGTGGGGGGGGGGGAGGGGCAGCGTGACTAGCATGTTACTTTCCAGTCACTCAAACATCAAATACCAAACAAAGAATACAAAGCAAATACACAACATACATATAGTCACTATCTCACTTCTACCTGCTAACACCGTAAAGAAATATCCAGTGACCCATTCCCTGCCTGGCCTTCGAGTTTTTGTGACTCCACGTCGCCGACGGAGCGTGAAGACGGAGTGCCGTATCATGACATGCTTTACGCCGAAGTATTGTCCCCCTTAATCTCAGGGATTAGTCTCCCTTAAAAAAATCAACCTCTCCAAACGGGAGGAACATTTGGTCCCTCTGGAAAACATGGTCGTCTGCAAGAAGAACAGATCCTTATGAGTGTTAGCAACGTGCTGGGTTTCATAAAGAATATAGTGCATCTTTTCCTGATAACAATAGGAAGCAAATTGCGTCTGTCTAACTTAGACGGAGTAGGTCAAGCAAAATTTAGCCTAACACCGGTAAGAGAAGATGGAAATCCTAGGCAAGGTTGGTGACCAGAATTGGCTCTCCTTTTTTACGATGTCTGTAAGACTGGGGAAAAAATGTATGGTGAACTTCTGATAACATTTTTTTCTTGTCCGAGAAACACATGCATAATTTGGCCAGCAAAAGGTATAGATACTCATCAACCCCCCCCTCCCCCCACCTGCGGGGTCGCATGACAATCTATGGCTTTTCCAGATGTTTGATTTTTGCATATACTTATGTGTAGCTGTATCAGGTGTCTGTAATTGCTTAATTCGTTCGCAAGTGTTCGTGATCATTGTTATAACGTAGATGGTTAGTCTGGAAAATCTCTAGCGAATTCCCTATAAGAGCCTGAAATTGCATTGTTTACGGTGGTAACTTATGATACACTACCACTCACTCTCTTGTTTATTTCGGGGTTTGACGGGGCACTGGAGTGATGATGGCCGACCCTAGCGGGAGGGTTATGGGGGACAGGGACAGCTATTGCTTATGGAATACGACCTGAACACTGATCAATTCAGACGCACTGCAGATGTGCCACTTTGATTTACCAGGACTTTTCAACGGACATGCTATCTGAACGAGCCTGTCATTTTGCTTGGATAGACATACTTTTATTATTGATATTTTATGACAACAAACTGACAATTTTCACTACCTTCAAAAATAAACGAAAAGTTCTGTTTCAGCTTAAATGTCCGCACGTTTTCGTTCCACTACTCGTTTGCTCACTGTTATCAAAGTTGTGGTGGTGGTGGTGGTGGTGGTGGTGATAGTGTGTGTGTGTGTGTGTGTGTGTGTGTGTGTGTTTGTGTATGTGTGTGCGTGCGCGCGTGTGCGGAGGGAAGTGGGGTGTGTGTGTGTGTGTGTGGGGACGGGGGGGGGGGGGGGGTGGTGGTTAGTTCCATTATATTCGTTTGCTCACTGTTTTCGAAGTGGTGGTGGTGGTGTTGGTGGTGGTTGTGTGTGTGTGTGTGTGTGTGTGTGTGTGTGTGTGTGTGTGTGTGTGTGTGTGTGCGTGTGCGGTGGGTAGGGGTGGGGGAGGAAGAGTGGGGGCGGGGAGTGGGAGGGGGGAAATAGAGGTTAAGGGGTTTGAAGCTGATACATTGTTATGTGGTGATTGCATTACACAATACTATCGAAACAATTATTCTAGTTACAACTTCAATTTGTTTTAAAATGCATCGCCTTTCGGAAATTTCCCACAAGTGAAAAGTTACCATATGCATTCTTCGCACTTCTCTTGCAGTGCATCGCAAAACTCGGATACTCTTTCCCATGAATGCGCCCATCTATCTTTTTCCTTTATTTCACGTTGACATTGCGCTTCTTACGTTACCATCAGCTGACACTGATAAAGGACACCATTGCAACAGGACAGAAAACTAATGATAGGGTGGTGATGCATGCACAATTTGTTTGCGGCCTTACGGCAAACGATCCATCTGCAAGAGGCCTAGATCTCCCTGAGGCCCCGCATTGCGGGGCCTCATGAAGATCTATGCCTCTTAATGCAGTCATTGATATCTTTGATATCGGAGAATTTCATTAGTTTAATACTTGATGCTTTGAATGAATTTTAAAGAGAAGAAGAAGAGAAGTGTACCTAGACTTAGTACGTGATGCGATGTTAAATTTACATGTACTTTAATCTTTATTCTTAGACAAGGGCAAGATGTGATAAAATACAAATTTCCCTTTTACATATATTGGGACAATAAAGTGTATTTGTATTTGTATACATGTATAAGACACTGATCATGTCAACGCAGGAGACAGACTGCTGGACAGAGAACTGAGCCGAGACTTTATTTGTGAAGTCAAGACCAAAAAGGTGACCACCAAGCGTGTAAAATGTAGAGAATACCCCAACAAAGAAAGAAACATGCTTAGAAAAGACAATTACAATACAATTGTGTTGTAAATGTCTTTTTCGAGTGTGTTTTAGTTATGAAAGACTAATGTTTTAGGCTAGCATACCTCTAGTCATATAAAATCTACTTCGCATTGTCGGATATAACACTAAAAATCGGATATAACAACACTTTTTCCGCGGTCCCGACTGCACGCTTTCTATGTAAATTACTTCGCTTATAACAAAATTCGGATATAACGACAATTAAAAAGTTGGGTCCCATGGCGATTTGTTATACATGTATGAGAACTTTACTGTTTGTCTAGTCTTCACTATTAAAACTGTTCATAACTTTTAACCGCGAAAGGTCCTGTGAAATAGAGGTTATGTCTAAATTAGAGGCAGGTCAAACATGGCACGGATTTAAACACGCAGTGGCTTCATCCAGCCAATTCCAAGCGTAAAAGGCGTATATTCTCATCAGCCATTGCTCGCAAAGAGTTGCCCCATTGACATCCACAGATTGAGGTACTTTTCCGGTATTAACAGTGCGACTGGTACGAGGACGCATGCCACAGCAATCGGGGCGATCCAGGGAAACAGAGATCTACAAAGTGAGGCGAAATACTGCCTTTCCGTACTATAAAGGGGCTCATACTACTTTCTTTGACCTGATTCTAGATCAGGAATAAACTCTATTAACCGTTTGCATTTTGGTAACGTTTTTTTCCATTGATTCCTGTAGGTATCATCGCGACAACAAACCGCTACAGACAGCCAACAGGTAAAGCAATTGCAAAAGACATATGACACGGCGGTTCATGAGGATCTGTGTCTCCTGCTGATAAATCCGTGTGCTGGTCTGTGATTTTGGACCTTACGGCTGAAAGCAAACATTTTGAAATTTGTGGGTCCTTTCGCCAGATCCTGCCAAACGGAACCTGGATGACGACAGCTGCCAGCTGAGGGAATCGTGTTTCGATGTCGGCTCAGAATTAATGAACAAATCGTCTTCTGTTACCGGCATGAACAATGCCGGATACTAGAATGACATATTTACTGCTTTTAACATTAGCGGGTTTATTTCTGTGTAGGGCTAGGGCTGGGTACTGCAGAAAAAAAGAGGTTACTGTTTCTATAAAACACAGTTTGAGCCCGCTGAAGTGTCAGGGAAATGAATAAATAAATACTAAATTTACTAGACAGACAGACAGACAGACACATAGATAGATAGATGGATGGATGGATGGATGGATGGATGGATGGGTGGGTGGGTGGGTGGGTGGGTGGGTAGATAGATAGGTGGACAATAAATAAATAAATAAATAAATAAATAAATAAATAAATAAATAAATAAATAAATAAAAGCGCTAGTCTACAATTTGGCACGACAGTTTTCTATTTTCAATGCTAATCAGGCCCTACCCATGATCTTGTATCACACTCAAGTTTGACCCAAAGCTCACTCAAGTTTGAAGCAAACGTTTTTTATATACAGTAAAGAAAGACTGTGCAAAGATTGGCATGAAATTTATCAGTGCTCAAACCTAATTAGGCACTACACATTATCTTGCTCTACTCTCACTGTCAACCTATCCTCCGCAGTGGCAAGTGATAAAGATCTGGCACCTGAAGGCAAAAAAGAATTTAGTCTATGTTTAAAAAAAAGCGAGGTTTTTCATTGTAATACATGAAAAGTTCTCTGTTGACGAAATTGACTAGCTGTCTTTCGCCTTCACAGAGTAGATATGTGTATACAGACTGATGCTCGCTGTTTGATTTTCCGCTTGCAAAGTGTATATGCATTAATGCCGCAGAAGTGGAGGGTATTCCGTTTGAAGAAAGTGACCAGTTTAAACCTCTGCAGTGAACTACCTACCTCGTCTGAATAAGACACAGATGTATCTGCTTTCCGTCAACCAAAGCAAGAGGCACATATCTTCATGAGACCCTGCTTATTCATGAGCTAATGTAGATTTGTGCCTCTTGGAAACTGAAATTTCTCTACGTTCGATAAGTCCACAGGTAGCATCACGCCATTACAAACATCACACCATGAGCTGAGTTATGTGACTTCATAATTAGAGAGTTCGCACGTCAAGGTGAGACAACTCCGGGTCGGTTTCTTCCACGTTTGAAAACATACTTTCAAGACTATTGTTCGGGATGAACTGATGGTACCCATTTAAATAGTATATGTACAATTGGTTTGCATTCTACAACTGAACGCCCTCCATATGCAAGAGGCATAGATCTTCATGAGGCCCCGCGGATGTGGAGCCCTTATGAAGATCTATGCCTCTTGATGAAATCATTGCAATCACTGTGTTTCAGCTGAAGAATTTCATAATGCGGGTGTTGGTGTGTATGCCTTTGAATTAGATTCCTGTAAGACTCAGCATCTTTCTTGGCAGTAATTATTTCCCGTAGAAACCACAATCATTTCCCGGGAAGATGGAGCAGGACCTTAGGCTCAGTTTCAAGTTTTCAATTTGTGTTGACGGTTAGAAGGACCACACACACACACACACACACACACACACACACACACACACACACACACACACACACACACACACACACACACACACACACACACACACACACATACACACACACACACACACACAACACACACACACACACAACACACACACACACACACACAACACACACACACACACACACACACACACACACACACACACACACACACACACACACACACACACACACTGTAACTAAATTCGTTGAACGCGTAGAGTGTTTTTTTTTTAATTAAAAAAATGCCTGTAATGTATATTGCAGGGTCTCGTAGGGTCATAGTATTAATTGGATTTTGTGTTTGTATTTTCCCATAATTTTTGGTAATGTCGGGTGTAGGGTGTTGTTAGGTCAAAGTAATAATTGTGCACCTCTTATCCCGTATTCCTTGACAACTTTATTCAGCAGTGAGTTGAGCTTATTTCAATTGTTGTGATGAAATGTGTAAGATCATGTAGTGTCATGGCATTAATTGGACTTTGTACCTGTCGTATTCCATGACAGCTTTATTCAAGGATAGAGGTCAGGAAACAACAAATTGAAATGCTAAAACTTATTCACACCAATATTACTTTCTCAACTAACAGAGGCATCCGATGACTCATTTGAGGCGTGGACACGCGGCATTTGCCGCACGCCTCGAAAGAGTCAACCTCTTCACTGCGACAGGACGTATCTGAGACTGTTGCACTCTCACCATTGTCTACCAGAGATAAACTGATGTACTTTAAGCCAACAAGAAGCACAGGTCTTCATGAGCCCCCGCATCTGCGGGGGCTCATAAAGATCTGTGCCTCTTGCTTTTAGGTATTGTCTGCCGTGTTCCGGCAGTGAAGGGGTGAATACTCTGTTTACTAACCATGAAAAACGGATCGGCTATTACATCCTTCAGTTTGTACATTAAAATATTGTCATAAGTTTACAATAAAGAAAAGAAAGATAAAGAACAGAACAGAACAGGACAGGACAGGACAGAATAAGGCAAGGCAAGGTACGGCACGATACGATAAGATAAGACAAGATAAGATAAGATAAGATAATATACGATAATATACGATAAGATAAGATAAGATACGATAATATACGATAAGATAAGACAATATACAATAAGATAAGATAAGATACGATAAGATACGATAAGATAAGATAAGATACGATAAGATAAGATAAGATAAGATAGGATAAGATAAGATAAGATAAGATAAGATAAGATAAGATACGATACGATAAGATAAGATAAGACAATAATACTGTATTGTTTGTCCCCGAGGGGAATTTTTGGCGCGCCGGTATAACATACATAAACAGTATATAACTCAACGGACACAGAGATTACTCCGAACTGAGGTAGTCGCTACAGCTCCAAAAACACATGGCCCCAAGAGCTCCTTAGCATCCGCGTTATCGCGGAATTGTTTATATTACAGCGGACGGCAGGCGAAGCCGTCCCGTTTCTCACTTTCCTTTTTTGTCCCTCGTCTCCTTGACTGCGTGCGCAAATAAGGTGAACTTGTGAATCAGCATGATTCACATCAACTTCATTTAAAAACAAATGAACTCTAGCATTTTTTAGTGCGTGTACGGGTTAGCGCATTTTTTGGGGAAACAACAGGCCTCTTTTCGTGTTTGTCCTTGCTAAACTACAACATTCTTAGAGAGAGAAAGAGAGATGAAATGAAACTTTATTAAGAGAGAAAAAACAAAACAAAACAACAACAGCCTAGTGATAATAAAGTGTAAAAAATGGTTATAACTAAATAGTGTATACACGGTATAAGTGAAGACACAGTCGTACTATCCGTGAACTGAAAAACTCGAAAAGCTTTTGGTCAGGCATGGAGCCGCAGGAGCCAAAGGGAGGGGAGGAAATACGGTCTCAGCGGGTTTGATATGTGCCAGATATCTCTCACGACAGCTTGATGATAACTGACTCGCACCCACACTTGCCGGAATTCAGGGACCTTTTTTTCTCTGTCCGTTGAGTTATAGACTGTAAAGAGACAAGCATAAAAAGTTACATGTTCATGTCTTCCGCATCACATCCCCACCCCCCCCCCCCTTCCCAATACCCTTCCACATACATACACACACCTTAAAACGAACCTAAACACTTAAACGCACTAGTACACATAATACACAATAAACTAAGACCAAACGACTAAAATAATTACATGTTGTAAAATTGTAAAGTTATAGCATAAAGCCATGGAAGTTATTTCAGCAACATAAACTGATAACAAAGAAGACGAGATAAGATACGATACGATGCGATGCGATGCGATGCGATGCGACAAGACAAGACAAGACAAGACAAGACAAGTCCAGGGAAGGGAAGGCAAAGCATGTACAAGACAAGACAAGACATATTCGGCCAAAGCATGTTTGTGGAAATATTTTCAGTCACTACATCTGTTTCGTTCACGCAGAGGCTGAGATAGAGAAACATGTTTCTACCCTGTGTATCAATATTAGTTGTGTTACGGCTAGCCCAGCCCTCGACTTTTACCTCTCACCTTGAACCCCCTGATCGAACCCGAGAGGCGACAATAATCAATATTTACTTCTTCTAGCCATTAACAAAAAGCAGATGAGATAAACATTAATACACATCGTGCAAACTCATTTCTCTACCGCACCCTGTGTGTTCGCAGGTCATTGTATCTCCATTGTCGCATGTTACAACAAATCTGGTAACGAACAACAAATATCTGCTACTGAGAAACATTACACGTGCTCTGACACTTTGATGGATGATGCTTTCACCACACAAAAACATGCCTTGTCTGACACACAGTCAATGCCATTTGTAAAAGAGTCATAGGTCCTCATGGGCCCCTGACACCTGCAAGAGACATAGATCCTCATGAGCCCCTGCGAAAGCAGGGGCTCATGAGAATCTATGCCTCTTGCCGTCATCGATCAACTTCATTCACACGACGTGTGTATACGTCTCGGTTTGCGGTTATTACATCTAAAAGGAGACCTCCATGTGATGCAGATTTTCATGAGCTCTCTCGGCTGCAGAGACGCGTGAATATCTATGTTTCTTGTACATGCGGATCAATTTCAGTCTCTAAATGTATATGCATATTAGGCGAAGGTTTGCAGCATCTGCGAGAGACACAGATCCTCATGGACCACTAACCTTTAGTTGGGATTCAGAAAAAAATGCATGCATTTTTCCACACAAATAGATCATTCTCATGAACACGTATCTTGCTCAAACGAACTAAAGAAAACCTTTCAGTGTTGAATATATTGTATCTTCCTCTTTCTTTCTTAAAAACAAACCCACTAAATTTCATTACGATTCAAGCTTTGCACGTTTGTTTTGTTTAACCTGTCCGAGGGCTCTTCTCAAAGCACGGTGATCTGCACCTGATTTGCATACATTACACCAGAGTACAATAGCACTGCAGTTTTCGGGAAGTCTCGGAGGTGTCACTTTAACGAGTGTCAGTCTGTTAAGGTTGGCAAAGTGCAAGTGAATGGCCTTCATTCCTGCACAACCCACAGATATACGATCTCTGTTAGCGACAGGTCCTCGGGCCGACGTCGGCCGCAGTTGGCCTGTGGAACAGTTGTGCGCGGGCCAACAGCAGCCGACGCGGCCCGATTACCTTTTTTCGTGGCGGGTTCGAACTAGCTGCTTTATGGTTATGCAGTGTGTCGGATCTTGATCCCTTTACTGTCTGTGGTAATGAAGGATCTTGTTTTCAGCCATCGCAAATTGACTGCCCAAATAGGATCTGGCTGCTTTCGGGTTATGCGGTCTTAACCCCTGTGTTACCAGTGGCCATGAATGAATCCGTCAATCCCGTCGACTGCCGAGAAAATCTAAACGCGATCCTTACGAAAGAGACAACGTGCAAGGACGATGAGCTCCTCTTGTCATTGCCTATTGTCCACGTTCCTTGGACACATGGCGTCCTTTTGCGTTCAGCTAACCAAGATTTCAGAATTAGGTATACAATGTGCGACCACATGCAGCGAGAGGGGGTTAACTCATTCAAGACGCTATGTATCCGGATACATGGCATACAGCCGCGTATCCGAAAGCGGCACATTTGGAATGTGTTTAATCTATCGCAGATTGATCATCAGATGACTGGTTCGTTCGAGAACTTACTTACTTACTTACGCCTGTCACCCCTACCCGGGTATAGGCCGTCGACGAGAGACCTCCAGCAACTCCTGTCCTGTGCTTCTCCTTCGATTCTACTCCAGGTGGTTCCCAGTCTCTTGATGTCTGCTTGGAGGTCTCGACGCCAGGTGTTTCTCGGCCTACCTCTTTTCCTCTTTCCCTGGGGGTTCCATGACAATGCCTGCCTAGTGATACTGGAAGTTGGCTTTCTCAGACTGTGACCGATCCATCCCCATCTTCTTCGCCCAATTTCATTCTCTGCTGTTATCTGCTCTGTTCTCTCCCAGAGTCTGATGTTGCTGATCTTCTCTGGCCAGTGGATTTTCAAAATTCTTCTAAGGCAACTGTTCATGAAGGTCTGTACTCTGTTGACTGTGGTTTTTGTCAATCTCCAAGTCTCTGCTCCATATAGGAGAACTGCTTTTACATTGGAGTTGAAAATCCGGACTTTGGTGTGTTGTGACAGCTCTCTGGAACTCCACACTTTTTTCAACTGGAGAAAGGCTGCTCTGGCTTTACCGATTCGTGCTCTGACATCTGCATCAGTGCCGCCTTTTTTGTCTATGATGCTCCCGAGATAGGTGAAGGACTCCACCTCCTCCAACGGGGTGCCAGCAAGCAAGACTGGTTCTTCCCTGGTTGCGTTCAGCCTCATTGTCTTTGTTTTCTGTTTGTGAATGGTGATGCCCACTTGGGACGAGATGTCAGCAAGCCTCGTGGTCTTGTCCTGCATTTGTTGATGAGTGTGGGACAGTAATGCCAAGTCGTCTGCAAAATCGAGGTCGTCAAGCTGTGTCCACAGTGTCCACAGTATTCCACTTCGTCTGTGCTCTGTGGTCATCTTCATGACCCAGTCTATGGCCAGTAGGAAGAGGAACGGAGACAGCAGACACCCCTGCCTGACACCAGTTCTGACCTGGAGCTCCCTGGTGAACTGCCCTTCGTGGATCACGCGACATGTCATGCCATCGTAGCTGTTCTTGATCAGGCGGACGAGCTTTGTGGGTACACCGTAGTGTCATAGGAGTTTCCACAGAGTCTCTCGGTCCACACTGTCAAATGCTTTCTCATAATCCACAAAGGTGACGTACAGCGGGGAGCTCCACTCCAGAGACTGTTCCACGATGATGCGGAGAGTGGCGATCTGGTCTGTACATGATCGGTTTTTCCTGAATCCTGCTTGCTGGTCTCTCAGCTGGGGGTCAACGGAGCTCTTCATTCTCTCCAGGATGATCCTGTTGAAGACCTTTCCTGGTACTGACAGCAAGGTGATTTCTCTGTAGTTGGAACACTTGCTGAGGTCGCCTTTCTTGGGAAGCTTGATTAGGTACCCCTCCTTCCAGTCAGCCGGCATCACCTCCTCTTCCCAGATCTTTCCTAACAGTGGGTACAGCATCTCCACTGTTGTCTCTAGGTCTGCTTTCAGAGACTCCGCTGGGATGCCATCTGGGCCTGCTGCTTTGCCGTTCTTCAAAAATGCCACTGCTCTTCTGATCTCTTCCCGGCTGGGTCTGTCACAGCTGATGGGTAGGTCGGTCTCTGCCGGCTGGATGTCTGGGGGGTCGGGTGGGCTAGGTCTGTTCAGTAGCTCTTCAAAATACTCGGCCCATCTGTCGAGTTGGTCTGCTCTGTCTGCAATAGGCTTGCCTTCTTTGTCTTTTACTGGTCTTTCTGTATGGCCATACTTGCCCGACAATCTTCTGGTAATGTCGTAGAGCTGTTTCATGTTGCCGCTGCCTGCTGCCTTTTCTGCCTCTGCTGCCAGGCTGTCTGTGTAGGCCCTCTTGTCTGCCCTGATACTCCTCTTCACCTCGCGGTTGGCTTCCCAGTATTCCTCCTGTGCCCTTACTTTGGCTGCTCTCGTGCGACTGTTGTTGACAACTGCTTTCTTTTGCTTTCTCACTTCTATCTTCTTCAAGGTCTGTGCCGACAGCCAGTCCTTGTGATGGTGTTTCCTGAACCCTACAGTGTCTTTGCAGGTTGAGTTCAGCACCTCTCTAACTGCCTTCCACTGCTGCTCTGTGGTGACCGCCTCCTCTTCATTTACTAGCTCCTGTAGTGTTCGAGAAGCATAGAGATAAATATAAGCAGCAAGAGGCGTAGACAAACAAGGCCCATGAGAGTACATGCCACTTGCAGTTGGGCGGTGTACGCTTCGTGCCAGCATTGAAAAGGTTAACATTGATATTACCAACTAATATATGCACGAGCAACCTTTTCATGTATTTAATCCTTTTAACATAGATTTAAAGTACTATTACGCGTAAATTTGAACACACATTTCAGCACCGTGTGTGTTTATTATGCCTCGGGTCGACACACCTAATGAACTTTAACAACAGGTGGGACACGCAGCAAAAGCGTACGCGTAATCGCACTTAATTATTCTGCCCAGCCATTAGCATGAGCATCATAGACAAAAAAGGCGGCACTGATGCAGATGTCAGAGCACGAATCGGTAAAGCCAGAGCAGCCTTTCTCCAGTTGAAAAAAGTGTGGAGTTCCAGAGAGCTGTCACAACACACCAAAGTCCGGATTTTCAACTCCAATGTAAAAGCAGTTCTCCTATATGGAGCAGAGACATGGAGATTGACAAAAACCACAGTCAACAGAGTACAGACCTTCATGAACAGTTGCCTTAGAAGAATTTTGAAAATCCACTGGCCAGAGAAGATCAGCAACGTCAGACTCTGGGAGAGAACAGAGCAGATAACAGCAGAGAATGAAATTGGGCGAAGAAGATGGGGATGGATCGGTCACAGTCTGAGAAAGCCAACTTCCAGTATCACTAGGCAGGCATTGTCATGGAACCCCCAGGGAAAGAGGAAAAGAGGTAGGCCGAGAAACTCCTGGCGTCGAGACCTCCAAGCAGACATCAAGAGACTGGGAACCACCTGGAGTAGAATCGAAGGAGAAGCACAGGACAGGAGTTGCTGGAGGTCTCTCGTCGACGGCCTATACCCGGGTAGGGGTGACAGGCGTAAGTAAGTAAGTAAGCCATTAGCATGTCAATCTATTTTTAGCTGTATCTCGTACTGAAAGCGTTGTATTTATAGAACAGAGTAGAGTCATTGTTAAATTACTTGATATCAAAACGACGTGTGCTGAACTGGATTGTCCTGTGTCTAAATAAACCATATCTAGACCTGTGTGTAGCGTTTCGTAGCTATCTGTTACAGAAGTGTATCTTTGAACAGTTACGGCGGTAGTGGGTCTTTAAGCACTTGACATGCATGGAAAACCTATTTGCTGCCGATATAAAAGCACTTCAATTAAAAAAAAAAATCGTCTGCAAGTCATGGACGATGGTTTTACCGTGGTATGGTGTAGTTTAAGGGTCGTGCTTTATCAGCTTGGCGCTGCAGGCGCCAAGCTGATAAAACACTACCCTTGAATCATCAGATATCGTGGGCAGTGCCTGGTGAATTTGAAGCCTAGAGAGGCACTAAACTAACCAAGCACTTTCCTTGAACTATCAACTGTTATGGTGCCTGATGACAAGCTTGTAGCCGGAAATTTCACCAGGCTGACTACGCACTACGCACTATCCTTAAGGTTTAATTCACTTATCATGTGTAGTACCTTATTAACGTTTCCAGACATAAGATGAGTCCAATTAACACATTCTGCCCCAGGAACTAAATCCCCAGATTTTGTAGTTGCCCTCTGAAGGACTGTATGACAATTCTAGAGACAGATCGAGCATTATAGTTCAAGGATGGCCATCAGCTATTCTGTCACCACCCTTGCATTACCATGCTCGATCCATGTCTTGCTGTGGTGTGTCGGGGCTGAATGAGTTAAGCAGTCACTGTCCTCGAAATATGCTAGATAAATAGGTTCGGGCTTGTTCTTTTGCAGGGCCCATGTATTACGCGTTCTTTTCTTGTTTGTTTTAAAATCAGTCAATATGGGCGACAAATGCCCTAGTTAGAAGGTGTCCTCTTTTTTTTTTTTTTTTTTGGTGCTTGTTTCTTTCTTCTCTCCCCCCCCCCCCCCCATTTTCCTGTTTCCTTCTGACCTCATATTAATTATTTCTCTTATTTTTTATTTTATTTCAAAGATAAATTTTATTTACTCAACTATATTACAGTAGAGCAACTATGAAAAAGTTATTACGCGTTCTAGTATATCGCGATGTAGGACTATAGGATCGCACATATAGGTCTCTTGCTCTATGTAGATGCCCAATGAGCAAACGGTCCTCGGGCCGACGTCAGCCTTATCTGGCCTGCGCACGGCCATGCGCGGGCCAGCTAAAGCTGACGTCGGCTCGAGGACCTTCTGCGTACCAAGCAGTTTTCCCCCACAAGTCTGTGGTAATTTCAGCACGGTAATGACGCGATCGCGCATAACACGGCCCGAGGTGCTTTGTGGCTCCTGGGTACCGCGATATACTGAGGTTGACCTGTGGCTGGCCTTGGCACAGATCGAGGGCCGCAGGTCCCCCTATGAATAACATATGCACGAGCTGTAGACTAATGCGATTTGGGAATTCAAAAGAAAGATGACATTGATCGATCTTCATCTTCAGCGTCATATTTGATGGTAACCCAAAGGTTGAGAGCTTTTCGGTTTATAACGCTCGTTTCTTTTACTTAATCATGCTCGTATCAAGGAACAATTTCATGGTAAGGGCATTAATACAAAAACCTGCTGTATATATATAAAAAATCCTTCACAAGTAACCATCACCCTCCTCCGTCGAAACACATGCGATTGTGGCCGCCTATTTCTGATTCACGAACAACGCAGTATTACAACCTACCTTGTTCAGTTTCAGTCCCGAGATATGATGATTGTCAGTGTTCATGCATTTTGTCCTATGCTGTAATGTAATATATGTTTCTGTTTGTCACTTTATTGTGTAGAATTTTATTGTTCACATGTACGGCGTGAGCATTTTGCCATGTATATGCGCCTTAAAAATCCTCTGTATCATTATTATTATTATTATTATTATTATTATTATTATTATTATTATTATTATTATTATTATTATTATTATTATTATTATTATTATTATTATTATTATTAACACAGTCTAATACAATACTTTGGATGTGCGACTGTGTGGATTTGATCTGCTGGAAAACTGATAATGATATCTATTACAACTCGCACGCGTATCCCGAGTATGTGTACCAAGGCTGCCTCAGTTCTCATGTGGTGATACGGGTTGTGCAGTCTCCACCGCACCGCTGCCCGTTTAATTGCAATACCACATGCCGATCAGTCCCTAAGGTTGGAAAAGTCACAGTGACCCATCTGTGGCACCGCCCTACGTCGAATAAGTTAATTTTAAAAACTATTTATGCCTGACCTCCAGGTCGCAGTATTTTAGAAAAAAAAAACCCCAAAAAACCCAAAACAAAACCCTCCTGGTTATAACGCATTCGTGGATCGCGATTACAGATGATACAGAAGAAACGCATGCGTTTCTACGACCTGTGTATTTTATTGGAGTAAAATGCAGTCTATTTTTTCCTTTTCCTTATTTTATTTTATATTATTATTATTATTATTATTATTATTATTATTATTATTATTATTATTATTATTATTATTAATTTTTTTGGGGGGTGGGGGGAGGGGGGAGGGGGGTGGGTGGGTGTGCAAAATGTTCCCCATTGGTGTAATCTGAACTCTAAAATTCCCTGTGAAAAATGTAGGAGAGGGAATACAGAGGATTATGAAAAAATCAGTTCAATTTAAAGGTTAATAAAAGGTTAAAATACATTTCTAGACCCAGCTGTTTCTTCCAAAGGGTTTGCATTGACTAAATATGATTCAAGGGCTATTCAGAAAAGCAGTAGATCTGATCTGGATTCACTTTATTTCGTAAACAGTTTCTTTCCCCCAAACTGGAGTCACATTGCATACAACTGTAATAAATCAGATTCCTGATAATGTGCATAACGTATTTAGCTAGCTTAAGGGTCGTGCCTGACCAGATTGGCGCCTGGAGCGCCATGCTGGTCAGGTACGACCCTTCAACTGTCACGATTAACCCATTCACTGCCAGTGGACGGAGGTTCCGTTCTTGAAATCAGTTTAATTTCAGCACCAAAAGGGCCCCAGCCAGAAACTCGGATACAAAATGGCATCAGAAAGAGGCATAGATCTTCATTAGCCCTTGCAACTGTGAGGGCTCATGAAGATCTGTCTCTTGCAGTTGGGTCGTGTTCAATATTTCTCTGTCTTAATTAGTCTTACATGACTTTTAGGTAATATTTAGAAGCCTAATGCTTTATTTTCTTACAATTAGATTATAGCAAAGACAGATGTAACAAGAGTCGCATGATAACACTTTTTTTTTAAAGAGGTCCCGAACAAACGTTTCCTTGTCGTAAATTTCTAACTCATAACACACTTCTAATATAACAACAAAACATTTGTGTATCCTAGCAATCTGTTATTTAAAAAAATTCAAGGTAATAAAAAAATTGCTGTAATTAATCCGAATTCAATAACATCGTTTTTGGCTTCCCTGTTCTCTTTCCGGCCCAGCGTTGCAATTTCGTCCTCGAGGAACATGGTACACTACCTCTCTCCGCAATTGCTAAACTACACACTTCCCCACAGTCCATAAATTGTCTCAGCATCGCGGCAACACAAACGGTCGACTTTACCAGGAAATAAACAACCAAGCCGTGTTAATGCGATGCAGCGTGGAAAGCCCCACCCCTCATTTTTACAAACCCCGCCTCCAACCGCACGCGCTCTCTTGTGTCAGCCAGTCAGCCCGCGGCGGGAAAAATCGATTGAGCGCTTCTGTGTCGTCTGCTGTAGTGTCGTATGCTTTGCACTGGCTTTTCGTGGTTTTCCTCTACGTGCGATTCACAGAGGTAAGTAAGTGTACGGCAATGGAGCAAAAGGCATTAATTGCAGGGGCTCATGAGAATTTGTGCCTTTTGTTCAAAGGATGAAAATGGTTGTTGTAGGTTTAGAGAGTTGTCTGCCACCGCCAGGATACTTTCCTCTCTTTGAAAAACAAAAATGTACTGGATAGGATTCAGGCAAGCACGATGCATAGATTCTTATGAGCCCTTCATGCGCAAGGGCTCACGTGAATCTATGACTCTTGCAGACATGTTCAAAGGATTGCTTGCGGGTCTCAAGTGTCGTCTGCTACCGACGAACGTGTCAGCTGCAAGCTGTTCTGTATCGACCGCTCTGCCTTCGCTGGCGGTGGTGGCTTCGTTTCAGCCACAGCGGCGACTGTGACACTATTCCAGGTGCTTTTGCTTTTGAGTTTCACCTGCGCAGGTAGATTCGTGGGATCCGAAGAGATACGTGTGAGCTTTGGATACATTTGTACGTGGATAATCTGACATGACAGCTTCTGGATTCTAACGGCAGGTCCGCTGCGTGTGTACACAGTACTATCGGTTGGAGAGGACGAACGACTGTCAACAGAAGTACGCGACGTGCTGTGATCTTTTGGGGGAGTTCACCTGAGTTGCTGGTCTGCAGTCCGAACGCTGCCGTGTGTGATTCAGTGCGGATGGTTTACTGTTACAGCTGATGAACTTTCATTGGATTACATCTACGACTCGACCGCCTGAACGTGGTGAAATCACTTCCTTCAGCCACAACGACAACAAAGTTCCCGTTGACAACACTGCATCTAGTTTATGACATTTTTGATGTTTACGTGTGATGAGACGACTGAGTCCGAAAATTGCAGCAGAGATTGATCATCCGTGGATCGTGTTTACATATAAGTGCAGAAGGTACTAAACTGCAGGTGAAAGACTTTTAGGTTGTGATCTGCAGTTATCGGGAGAGGCATCGGCCATACAAGTGTGAAAACCAACACATGCAGGAAATACGCTACACACAGCGTGTTCTGCCATTTACATGTGGATGCTAACTTTGCATGCTGTCGACAGTCCGGACACAGCGTCAGCACCACGATATCAGGTTTATTCAACCTTATATGGACTAAACTGTTAAAAAAATTGCGATTGTATACTCCAGTCAGTTGGAGAAAGCTGATCTTGTTTACAATATCAAAGTCCACAGTGTATAGGAATAGCATTGTTGCATCGACTCGAGGCGTCATTTGGCAGCTTGTACGCAAGGTTCAATGCAGCACTGTTTGGGTTTTGTGTTTACGTGATTGTGGTCTTCTCAGTCTTCGGGCGTCTGATAGTCATCTTTCTACAAGGATACCCGCCTGATTTTCTACGCCATTGCTGCTTGAACACCGTCTCAGTGAAGATTGACATCCTTGTTTCATGTTGCGTGGACCTCAAGAACACTGACAGGTAAGGGTGGCCCACTTAGCTAACTCGGTATATCCGTAGGACGGCATCAATTTTTTTAGATAACCTTTGAGCTCTGCATCACAGTTCTGGAGGCAGGTGGACCATGATACTTCAAGGGTGGTTGTCGGAATAGCTTGGCGCCTACAGGCGCCAAGCTATTCGGACACCACCCTTGACGTATCATGGTCGATCCACATCCTGTTGTAACATGTCCGGGCTTCCTTTATGGTTAGCTGTGGTATTGTGATTAGTATTGTATGGCTGGATATGGTTGTGCTGAAGCTAATGAAACTGAACTAAGATAAGAAACCCGTTCCTAACGGTGACTGTCAAGCGTCCAAAATGCAAAGAAACACCCCCTCCCCCCCCCCAGCCCCCAAACAAAGAAAGAAACACGTTTGGAAAGTACAACACAATTGTGTTTTATTGTGACTACAACAAAAGTTTGTTGTACTTGTTCTTTCTAAGCACGTTTCTTTTTTTGTTTTTGTTGGGTTCGAATGAAAATGAGGACACGCATGACATTACCGTCTGCTAACGGGACATGTTTATTAAATTAATAAAGTGCGGGTCTGTGATTGTGGACATAAAGCCTTAAGGCCCACAGAAACGCGCTTAGAAAAGACAAGTATAACACAGCTATATTGTACTTGGCCCTTCTAAGCGTGTTTCTTACGAAGTGAGGACACACAAAACACGATCGTCTGTTAACCCATACCATACTGAGGCTAAAGCTTCAAATTTGTACACTGCCATATGCAAGCTACATTATTGTACTTAAGATAAGGATCTATACCAATGGCTTTAGTTCAAGGGTGGTGCCAGAATAGCTTGGCGCCTAGAGGCGCCAAGCTATTCTGGCACTACTCTTGAACTATTTTAGTCAAACTTATTTCACACACTGGTGTATTCCGAATGATAATGGTTAAAAGGACAGGTCTATTAATGTATGTATGGTCTATGGTTTGGGACACATTACGGCTTTCCGCCTACACTAGACATGATATTGATATGTGTGCTGGTCTGTAATTTTGGACCTTACGGCTTTCAGCCGTAAGGTCCAAAATCACAGACCAGCACACTCTCCGTATTTATTTGTGTAATCAGTAATATGTAACTTAGTGTTGGTATGTTGACCAAACCCTTTGAACCTTTAATTAAATTGTACGTATCGGGGTCATGCGTGGGACCCTTTATTTAATAGACTATGATCGAATATCATAAGTACATCAAAACTGCGCTTATTTCGATGAAAACAGCGAATTAAAAACACGGACAAACACGCGATAACTCATGTTTGTCCGGGCTTTTAATCCACTGGGTGCCATTTAATTTTTTCCCCATACTATTAATTTTCGGAAATCGTCTATTGTTTAAAGGAAAACCATACACTATTTGCAACGCACGATAAACTACATAATGGCCTGTGTTTACAATAAATAACACATTTAAATGTATTTATCTGTCTAATGATATTTCTACTCGTTAACTGTTCTATCATCTGGGCCGTTGATAATGTTCGCTGTGTGGCTAAAACCAACTGAAAATGCTGTTTACAGTTTTAATGTTCTCTTGATGTTTCTTGGGTGACTTGCAGTTTCACATGTTGAGGGTTCATACCAAACACTGGGGTAATAGCATTCGTTTTCACGATGTGTATCAGTTGTACAGTGCTTTTTAAAATTTGTGAATTATTGCTTTTGCATAAAGCGTGTCAATTTAAACTTGTTTTTTCTTTTCACTGTGAAACAATTGACAGTGAGCAGAAAAATAAATACTGAACATCGATAAACGTCGTGAAATAATTTCTCAACCGCAGTCTTTGGTTTATGTCATTTGTTTAGTGTCAGGTGCAATAGCCTAGTGTAAATGCACCATCAGGCGCCAATCTGGTCTCTTAACTCATTCCGCCCGACGGCCGTATTTCCCAAATTTTGGAGGCGTCATCTAATGACTATGCACCAGTTGCAGGAGATTGCTCGACCATGATAATTCAAGGGCAGAGCCAGATTAGCTTGGCGCCGACAGGCGCCAAGCTAATGTGGGACTACCCTTGAATTATCATGATCGACCCATCTCCTGCTGTAGTGCGTCAGGGCTGAATGGGTTAATTGTCATGGTCGATCCATCTCCTGCTGCGATACGTCGGGGCTAAATGGATTAAGACAAAAAATATTTTCTATACCACACGTTCAAAAACGTCTGGTAGCTTTTTCAGTTTTTGAAGTATATACATGTATATGGGTTAAACCCTTGAACATGCAGCTACCGGTATTGGAACCAGTGCCGGTGCCTGCGTGTAAAAGGTGGTTAACCCATTTAACCCCGGGGCCCTGCAGCAGGAATCCATCTCCTACAAGTGGTACATAGTCGTTAGACAACGCCTCCGAAAGTTTGGAATGCGGCCGTGGGGTTAAGAGGGTTAATATTTAAGCACTGCAGATATCTTCGTTCAAACACAATATGTGTAGGAGCCTGGTGGCAGAGTTTAAAGCCAAATGAACACTCCCACGCTAAGCCCGAAAAAACATATTAATTGGAGTAACATCTTGTCAGTTTTGGGCAAGAGCCACCGGCTGTTAGTTTAGCCAAAGGGACGAACAACCACGAACATGACTAATCGTTTGGTCACTTGCTTATAAATGCTGTTCTGTTAATTTTTTAAAAATACATTTAACAATAAATAATGATGATAATAGATTATAATAATAATAATTATAATAATATTAAAGATAATAATAATATAATGTTAACAACAACAATAGCAATAATAATAATAGGTTATAACGATGAGAAAAATAATATGAATAATTATGACAGGAAAAACAACTAGTGAATCAAACACCAAACTTTTCCCCCTGTCATACACATCTTCTGTATTCAGAATAATGTTTGGACATCATCATCATTATGTTGTTCATTTAATGATTATTCCGTAAATAAATTTATTTATTTATTTATTCATTTATATATTTATTATTTGGACGAACGTACAAATTGTTATTTTTTATTTGCAGCATGATACATCATACATGTTCTAGGACGTAATAGTATGTTCTTTTGAGCCGAATTGCCATACTTTTTGTAATCTGTACATCAAAGCTTGACCGCGATACAATTATATTTCTCTCTCTCTCTCTCTCTCTCTCTCTCTCTGAGAACAAAACCTACGTTTCCAAGAATATAAGAGACAGCGAAATCTAGTTAAATCTATGGTCATCAAAGCAAATAAATCTCTCTGTGATCGTTTGATCAAAGAGAAAAAAATACATCTTCGCTCTGGAGTGCAGTAAACTTGGTTACTAGAGGCAGTAATAAGAAATCACCAGTAATCCCTGCCAACCTTAATGCTAATGTCTTTAACAATCACTTTCTTTCTGTCGTTGACTCAAGCTCAGATCATCACCAGTATAAGTGTCCTGAGAGATTGCTGAATCTTTGTGACCAGAGAACAGCTGGCAAATCTTAATTTTCTATTCCTCCATTAGCTGTGCATGAGGTTGGTAAGCTAATTATGTCAATGAAAAGCAAAAAGTCATCAGGCCCGGATGAAATCAGCTCCAAGATTTTGAAAATCGCTCTTCCCTACGTTGTGGAATCTCTAACATATCTCTATAATCTGTGCATCAAGCACATCACGTTTCCACAAGACTTCAAGCATGCAAAAGTAGTACCTTTGCCAAAGACAAAAGATCTTACTATGTTAACAACTGAAAATGAAGAGGAGGCGGTCACCACAGAGCAGCAGTGGAAGGCAGTTAGAGAGGCGCTGAACTCAACCTGCAAAGACACTGTAGGGTTCAGGAAACACCATCACAAGGACTGGCTGTCGGCACAGACCTTGAAGAAGATAGAAGTGAGGAAGCAGAAGAAAGCAGTTGTCAACAACAGTCGCACGAGAGCAGCCAAAGTAAGGGCACAGGGGGAATACTGGGAAGCCAACCGCGAGGTGAAGAGGAGTATCAGGGCAGACAAGAGGGCCTACACAGACAGCCTGGCAGCAGAGGCAGAAAAGGCAGCAGGCAGCGGCAACATGAAACAGCTCTACGACATTACCAGAAGATTGTCCGGCAAGTATGGCCATACAGAAAGACCAGTAAAAGACAAAGAAGGCAAGCCTATTGCAGACAAAGCAGACCAACTCGACAGATGAGCCGAGTATTTTGAAGAGTTACTGAACAGACCTAGCCCACCCGACCCCCCAGACATCCAGCCGGCAGAGACCGACCTACCCATCAGCTGTGACAGACCCAGTCGGGAAGAGATCAGAAGAGCAGTGGCATTTTTGAAGAACGGCAAAGCAGCAGGCTCAGATGGCATCCCAGCGGAGTCTCTGAAAGCAGACCTAGAAACAACAGTGGAGATGCTGTACCCACTGTTTGGAAAGATCTGGGAAGAGGAGGTGATGCCGGCTGACTGGAAGGAGGGGTACCTAATCAAGCTTCCCAAGAAAGGCGACCTCAGCAAGTGTTCCAACTACAGAGGAATCACCTTGCTGTCAGTACCAGGAAAGGTCTTCAACAGGATCATCCTGGAGAGAATGAAGAGCTCCGTTGACCCCCAGCTGAGAGACCAGCAAGCAGGATTCGGGAAGAACCGATCATGCACAGACCAGATCGCCACTCTCCGCATCATCGTGGAACAGTCTCTGGAGTGGAGCTCCCCGCTGTACGTCAACTTTGTGGATTATGAGAAAGCATTTGACAGTGTGGACCGAGAGACTCTGTGGAAACTCCTACGACACTACGGTGTACCCACAAAGCTCGTCCGCCTGATCAAGAGCAGCTACGATGGCATGACATGTCGCGTGATCCACGAAGTGCAGTTCACCAGGGAGCTCCAGGTCAGAACTGGTGTCAGGCAGGGGTGTCTGCTGTCTCCGTTCCTCTTCCTACTGGCCATAGACTGGGTCATGAAGATGACCACAGAGCACAGACAAAGTGGAATACAGTGGACACTGTGGACACAGCTTGACGACCTCGATTTTGCAGACGACTTGGCATTACTGTCCCACACTCATCAACAAATGCAGCACAAGACCACGAGGCTTGCTGACATCTCGTCCCAAGTGGGCCTCACCATTCACAAACAGAAAACAAAGACAATGAGGCTGAACGCAACCAGGGAAGAACCAGTCTTGCTTGCTGGCACCACGTTGGAGGAGGTGGAGTCCTTCACCTATCTTGGGAGCATCATAGACAAAAAAAAAAAAAAGGCGGCACTGACGCAGATGTCAGAGCACGAATCGGTAAAGCCAGAGCAGCCTTTCTCCAGTTGAAAAAAAGTGTGGAGTTCCAGAGAGCTGTCACAACACACCAAAGTCCGGATTTTCAACTCCAATGTAAAAGCAGTTCTCCTATATGGAGCAGAGACTTGGAGATTGACAAAAACCACAGTCAACAGAGTACAGACCTTCATGAACAGTTGCCTTAGAAGAATTTTGAAAATCCACTGGCCAGAGAAGATCAGCAACGTCAGACTTTGGGAGAGAACAGAGCAGATAACAGCAGAGAATGAAATTGGGCGAAGAAGATGGGGATGGATCGGTCACAGTCTGAGAAAGCCACTCACAAACCAGATAGGTGAGGCTAGCGCTGGCAGGGGGATCTAACTGTTGTCTGTCCAGCGCTGTGATTCCCCTTGGTTTGAGTACTGAGAAAGCCAGCTTCCAGTATCACTAGGCAGGCATTGTCATGGAACCCCCAGGGAAAGAGGAAAAGAGGTAGGCCGAGAAACTCCTGGCGTCGAGACCTCCTAGCAGACATCAAGAGACTGGGAACCACCTGGAGTAGAATCGAAGGAGAAGCACAGGAGTTGCTAGAGGTCTCTCGTCGACGGCCTATACCCGGGTAGGGGTGACAGGCGTAAGTAAGTAAGTAATGTTAACAACTATAGACCTATTTCGCTTTCATCAACTCTTTTAAAGCCACGCGAGAGGTATGTCCACAAACATCTGTATAAGTACTTAGAAGAATTGGAACTACTTCATGCTTTTCAGTCAGGTTTTCGTCCTAAGCACTCCTGCCATACGGTCCTAACTAGACTGATAGATACTTGGCTGATGTCATTAAACAAATCAGAATTAACAGGAGCTTTATGTCTGGACTTTAAGAAAGCCTTTGATCTAGTTTAACCATGGAATCCTGCTGAAGAAACTTGAAACATATTTACGTTCTTGTAGCGCTGTATCTTTCTTTAGTTTTTACCTAAGCAACACACAGCAGAAGGTGTTATTGAACGGATTTTACTCGTCATTAGGCACCGTCAGGCACGGAGTGCCTCAGGGCTCTGTCCTCGGGCCAATCCTTTTCTGTCTATTTATTAACGACCTCCTACTTCATCTCAGCAATCCTGAGACCATATGCGACATGTTTGCTGACGACACAACAATACATACACCCGCTAAGGATATAGTAACCATCAATGTGCGGCTACAACAACTGAAGTCTGAAGGAAGTTTCGGACTGATGTGACTAAAACGCCATGGCACTTAACCCATTGAAAACAAACAAACAAACAAACAAAAAATAAACAAACAACCCCCACAAAACAAACAAACAAACAAACAAAAAAAACCCAAAAACAAAACCCAACAACATGGTAATAACTACACGCCAGAAACATCAGCGTCAACCGCTTTCTCTCAGCTTGTGTCAAAATGGCAATGTCATAGAGAAGGTCACCGAGCGCAGGCTGCTGGGAGTCATTGTGGACCGGCGATCAGCTTAAATGGCAGTCTCATATCAACACTGTAAATGTGTCTAAAATAACGGTACATGCTGTCAAAACTTAAATTTATTACTGATGTGGACACACGCAAAGTATTTTACAACGCTCATATCAAATCTCACATTGACTATGCATCGACAGTGTGGGATGGTTCAAGCAAAGTGCATATGAAGAGGATAAACTCCCTACACCGGAGAGCTGCCAAATTAATATTTTCGGCTCCCCATCTTTTAACTGATCACAGACTTGCGTCACTGGACCTACTGCCTCTGAAGGACCACTTTCTCTTCAACAAGGGTGTCTTCATGTTTAAGCTGCGCATTCGGTTAGGCCCAGCGTACCTTAGCACTTTTTTTTTTTCAGAGCGTGCCTCTGAATTTTCTAGATTTGGCCATCAGTTTTGAGCCCCCCCCCCCCCCCACTCCGCCCACGTATTGACATTTTCAAAACTAGTCTGTCCTATGGGGGAAGCTCACTGAGGAATTCCTACCGATTGAAATGAAAAATGCTAATAAGCTGTCATTTTTTTCAAGTTTAGCCTCTTCAAGTACTTCAGTCGAGCCTGTAAATCATCTCTGGCCAGGTGGTTGCCCGCCCATGCGCAACCGATGGGTCAACATACTCAGCTGACGTGTGTGTGTGTACGTGTGTATGTGTGTGCGTGCGTATGTGTGTGTGTGTGTCTGTGCGTGCCTGCTTGTGTGTGTGTGTGTGTGTGTGTGCATGCGTGCGTGTGTGTGTAAGTACAGTGCCAGTGCATGCATGTATGTGCATAGGAGTGTGTGCGGCATGTGTACAGATCCCATTGCATGTCGCTTTCTCATGCTCAGAATGAATCATGTGTACAAGTTAGCGAGTGAATATACGCGTACCGAATAATACTGTTTTTTAATTTTTTTTAATATTCCAGTGACTTCTGTTGTATGTTTAATAGTTACATCATTATGCTGGCATGTATCACTGTACTTCCTTTTATGCGTTTCTTTTATTTTTATTTTATTTTATTTTTTTTATATCTATATACTTCACTACCGTCAACATGATGTTTGTTTGGGTGCTTACGTATGCGAGTGTGTGCGTGTGCAATTGCTCAGAATTAGTGACATGTTTTGGGCCGTTGTCGTGTTTGTGATTATACTCGAGTTGGGCGCGAATGTGACTGCTGGGAAGGAGTGATGGGCCCACACGGACTGGGCAAGATGAACAGCAATGACCTGCTGCTGCTGACATTGTGCGCTGAGAATGGACTCACCATCACCAACACCTTCTTCAGGCTGGATAGTAAGTACAAGACAACATGGATCCATCCCAGGTCCAAGCAGTGGCATCTCATAGACTATGTCATTGTCCGCCAGCGGGATACTCGTGATGTCAGAATCACCAGAGCCATGAGAGGAGCCGAGTGCTGGACCGACCATCGGCTGGTGCGGTCTGTCCTCAACCTGCACATTGCACCAGCACACAGGAAGAGGCCGAAGCTCACCCGACCTTCATTCAACCTGGCCAAGCTTAAGCGCCCTGACATCAAGGAAAACTTTCAGTCCCACCTTGATGACCTGCTAACTGCCCATGGACCGTTGACTGGCAACCCAACTGAAAAGTGGAACCAGTTCAAAGGGATGGTGGCGGAGTCTGCCAAAGACGTGCTTGGACCCAAGCAGAGGGTACACCAGGATTGGTTCGATGAGAACAATGAAGAGATCAACAAACTACTAGAGCAAAAGCGCAGTGCCTTCATTGAGTGGCAGAACGACATCAACTCCTTGTCCAAGAAAGACCGCTTCAAACACCTCCAGAGAAAAGCCCAGAGAGAGCTCCACAACATGCAGGACACCTGCTGGGACAGCAAGGCAAAAGAACTTCAACACTTTGCTGAATCCAACAACTCCAAGGAGTTTTTCAGCGTCTATGGCCCTCCCAGACCCAACACAACCCCTCTCTTTTCTTCCGATGGCTTCACCTTGCTGAAGGACAAAGGCAACATCACTGAGCGCTGGAGAGAACACTTCTTTCTCAAATCTGTTGAACATGCCTTCCACTGTCGACCCCGCGGCCCTGGACATGATTCCCCAGAAGCCGACACTGGATGACCTTGACCTCCCGCCTACCCTGGACGAGGTCAAGAAAGCGATCATCCAGACTAGCTCCGGCAAGGCTGCAGGCATGGATGGCATCCCCGCAGAGCTCTTCAAAGCAGCTGGACCTGAGACCCTTGACACCTTCCTCAACATTCTGACTATGCATCTGGGCAGAGGAGAACATGCCACAGGAATTTAGAGATGCTACAATCGTCTCCCTGTTCAAGAACAAGGGCAGCAAAGCAGACTGTGCCAATTACCGAGGGATCTCACTCTTGTCCATTGCTGGCAAGATCCTCGCGAGAGTCATCCTCAACCGCCTGATCAGCTCTGTATCCGAGGAAGCACTCTCAGAGGCTCAGTGTGGCTTCAGACCTGACCGCAGCACAGTCGACATGGTCTTCTCCGTGAGACAGGTCCAGGAGAAATGCATTGAGCAGCACATGGACCTCTACGCTGTCTTCATAGATCTGATCAAAGCATTCGACACCGTGAACAGAGAAGCGCTTTGGGTCATCCTCGCAAAGCTCGGCTGCCCCAGGAAGTTCACGAACATCATCTGCCTCTTCCATGATGGAATGGTTGGAGTTGTCCAGTCAAACCCAGTCAAACACATCCGCACCCTTCGACATTTCCAGCGGTGTGAAACAAGGTTGTGTTCTTGCCCCCGTGATGTTCAACCTGTTCTTCACGTGTGTCCTGACCCATGCAGTACGCGACCTTGAGAAAGGAGTGTACCTGAAGTACAGACTAGACGGCTCTCTCTTCTACCTCCGTCGACTGAACGCCAGGACCAAGACCATCGAGAGACTGATCCTTGAGGCGCTGTTTGCCGATGACTGTGCGCTGATGCCGCACACGGAGTCTGACCTCCAGACCATCGTCAACAGGTTCTCGGAAGCCTCTCGACTGTTTGGCCTCACCATCAGTCTCAACAAGACCGAGGTCCTGCACCAACCAGCCCCAGGCACAAGAGCCCCCCCCCCCCCCCAACACACACACACACCCACCCAAAGTGTATATCGAAGGCACCGAGCTGAAGACTGTCGACCAGTTCAGGTACCTGGAGAGCATCACCTCTTTTGACGGTACTATCGACAAAGAAATCGCAGCTCGCATCAGCAAAGCCAGCCAAGCCCTGAGTCGTCTGCGCACTCGTGTGTTGAATAACAACAACGTCAAGCTCTCCACCATGATCAAAGTCTACAAGGCAGTAGTCCTCCCCATCCTCCTCTACGGCTGTGAGTCATGGACGCTGTACAGGAAGCACCTCGAGCAGCTTGAACGTTTCCACATGAGATCCCTGCGCTCACTCATGGACATCAAAATGGCAAGACAAAGTGACAAACCTGGAAGTCCTGGACAATGCTGGCTTAGTGAGTGTTGAAGCCTTGATCCTAAAGACACAACTTCGCTGGACAGGTCATGTCATACGCATGGGTGATTCTCGTATGCCACTCCAACTCCTGTTTGGTGCACTCTCAAAAGGCCACAGGAAGCAAGGACGGCCAAAGAAACGCTTCAAAGACTGCATAAAAGACAGCCTCAAGTACTGCGTCTTCCCGGTAAAGGAACTTGAAGCACAAGCACAAGACAGATCTTTGAACAAAATCGGTGCGAACGGATCACCAGTGCCAGAGCTCGCAGAAAGACAGCGTCGGCTTTCCCTACAGCTACGTTCTAGTGCCCCCATTGCCCTCGCAGATGTGGCTCCAGGATTGGCTTGGCCAGCCACACCCGCACCCACAAATAGACGTCATGCACAATGACGACATCATGGGTTTCGATGGTCAACCCATTAGAGTATACGTGTGAGTAATTCGTAGTTTAGTTGTAGCAACGGCAAGTTTGAAAATTGGCTTTTGTCACCAAATGCTTTTACCATTATAAAATAAATGTTCATTGTTCACTGGTTTCTCTCTATTTCTCTCTCTCTCTCTCTCTCTCTCTCTCTCTCTCTCTCTCTCTCTCTCTCTCTCTCTCTCTCTCGCTCTCTCTCACACACACGCACGCACGCACGCACGCACGCACGCACGCACGCACGCACACACACACACACACACACACACACACACACACACACACACACACACACACACACTACCTGCATGCATGCTTGCACACACGCACTGGACCATGCAGTCATAATCGACACACGAAACTTATAGTCACAAGAAACTTGTAGTCACAATTACTGACATTCAGCGTAAAGTCTAATGTCTGCCCACCAAAACTGCCTCAGTGCTTTCTGCACCAATAAGCGTTTCATTCACGAGAAAGAAATTTACATCCACTAGCAAGATTCATAGATCCCTATAAGCTCCTTTAGACTACAGGGGCTTAGGTGGATGTATATCTCGTGCACACATTAGAAGAATTTTTAGGGGGTTCTGTTAAGCGTAACATTTACTTATGACGCTGGTGGCTTGAGGACGAGATTCCCAAAATTGAGTGCAGTCCTATGAGACTACGTTCCAGTTAAGGAGATAGGTTGACCATGATAGTTCTAGGGTTGTGCCAAGGCAGCTTGGCGCCTAAAGGCGCCAAGCTGCTCTGACAACACCCTTGAACTGTCGATCCTTGTCTTGTAGCGTATAGTCTGTCAAGGCTGAATGCGTTTAGTCCGAGGGAAAAAAAACCCTCAGTCTGCAAGAGGTATGGGGTAAATCATGGGTCCAGGCCTTTCGTACAAGGAATTATTGTGCCTTTTGTTTGCATATATATATATATCAGAGCCCTTATTTTTCCTTTTCATCTGTTACTCGCATAGAGCAAGATGTAAGGGTTTCAACTTTGCATTTATCATAACCGCTGAACGGTAGATCTTTCTAGCTGATAAACGAGGTAACTGTTAGGTCGCGTTGCAAACGAGGATAGAGTTACGCCGCGTCTTGAAGGGGGGTTGGACACTGACTGACTAAATTCAGGGTTATTTTAAATGTTTCCCAATGCGCCAAGGCCATCGGGCCGAGGTGGGCCACCGTTGGCCCGCGCACGACCGTGCGCGAGCCAATGGCGGCCTACGTCGGCCCGATGGCATTTTGTGCATTGGGTTGAATCTTTCTTGTACACACGTGAGCCAAGGTGAATCAGGCTGGGCCCCAAAAACACACGAAGAAGTCTGGTTTGGGTTGACTAAGGAATTACCATTCCACAAGACCCTCGTGCCGACGTCAGGCGCAGTTGGTCCGCGCGCAGCCCATCTATGGGCAGACGCGGACCCTTGAGGGCATTATGCTGAATAGTTGAACAATACCCAATAAATCATGGCACACACACGGGTTTAGTTATTTGTGTCTAGAGGTTTTGGCTGAAGCTATACTGTGTACTGAAACTATAACTAAATAAGATACCTTGTCTAATGCCTTTATGACTTACCTTAATTTTGGGACTAAAACATGTTTTTTTGTTGGTGAGGACTCGTCGCTCTTTGTTTGAAAACTTGCTACGGCAATATTCACTGGAATTTGTGAACAATTCTTTTCGTATCAAGCTTCATGAAACTTCACTGTCTGTGATTACAAATTGGGGAACCGCAGCAGTCCCAGGGCACGTTAACCCCTTAACTGCCGGAGCAAAGCAAATTTCCCATCTTGGGACAATAAAGGCATTCGTATTCGTAAAAGTGAACGCTAACCAGCTGCAAGAGACAAATCCTCATGAGTCCCCGCAGTCGCGGGGGCTCGTGAGGATTTATGTTTCTTGTTGGCCCTATCTTCTTTGTGCCTATTTCTGGTCCCATTTAGTTTTATTTCTTTACACGAATGTCGATCTGTGGAGACTGGTTTCTGACGATCATTGGCAGCGAAGGGGTTAACTGCGTACTTATTATATTCTCTTTCAGGAGAAAAAAAAAATACGAAGAAAATGCATTTGTCATCTTCAAATGCGGTTAATTAGTTATTGGGTCTTAGCCCTTTTCATTCTGATACGCTAGTGCTTGAAATTAATTTGACTTTATAGTTCAAGGGTGGTGCCAGAATAGTTTGGCGCCTGAGGCGCCAAGCTATTATGGCACCACCCTTGAACTAAAATAGTTGATCTATGTCCTAATATGTAATGTAGCCTTCGTAGGACAATAAGCAAATTTAAATAAATCAGCATCAGGATGTAATGGGTTAAAGTCGAGTTGGCAGCTAAGGCCGTCCCATGGCGGTTTCTCAGATGCTGAATGTTACAGGACATCCAGCCAGCAACGTATTCATCCCGTACGTAAATCTTTGAATTTCAGTTCAGTATCGACACAGCGCCTGTACGTAACACTTTCCGTGTTATTTGTCCGCCTGTCCCGCCTGTTTTCAGCGCTCTTTTGCTTTGACATCTTTACAGTTAAAGTCAGAATCCCCAGAATATTCTCAGAGGATTCAAATGGGTACGTGTTCATTGCGCAAGAGACATAGACTCTCATTTTCCTTCACTGTAAGGGCCCATCAGAGTCTTAGAGATGGCATGACATTGCACCCTCAAGTACTAAATTACACGCGGTAAGCGCCTCCATTCTTTTCCCCCATCGCCAACAGTCACAGTGGTCGGGTAACACCCATCTTACAATAATACCAGGTGTGATGGACAGTGAATTGTTATAGGGAAGAAGGGAAGGGGACCATCATAGGCCTGCTCACACTGATTGTCATCCTGTAACAATTCGAGAAAGAAAACCAGTGTGAGACCTGCCCCGTAATACTAGTGATGCTAAAGAGAAGACATACAAATTTTGCAAAGATAGCGTAAATATGTGTAGCGCTGTGTCTCACAAACTTTATCATCCTTATGCTCTTTAAGCCGAGAACAGTACCTTACACACACACACACACACACACACACACACACACACACACACACACACACACACACACACACACACACACACACACACACACACACACACACACACACACACACACACACACACACACACATAAACTCAATATTTTCTTGCAGATTATGTTAAAACAAGTAAGAAGAAGGGAAAATATGGCATTGCAATATTGCTCTTTTAACCTTAGTTATAGTGTTCAATGTTTTGTTGCAGCCAATTTATTTGTAACGCTTGTTGCAACATGGGTTACAAGTAATTGTCGGTGCATTCCATTATTAAAAAAGAATTGTCCTGTGAAAATTGTATATTAATTCTTGGAAAATAACCACCATCACAGTTTCAAGGGTGATTTCTAGTTGACCGACTCTTCCGCCCGAATGCTCTGTCTTGAATACAGGGGCGGTCATTTGCAGGAGATGGTACCGGCATTATCCCCCTTTACAGTACGATGACACGGTCCACTGCTTGTCCAAACCGTGTCATTATAGCCTTCTGGACAGCTGGCTGTGTCGCGGTTTTGTGCCGACGTGGGCGTTTCAGTGGTAATCAAGTATTTCCTTGGAGAGGGCGTGGTGCGTATGTCGTAATGTTGTGGGGCGTCCCTGTGGGAAAGTTGGACGCCAGGAACCAAGAAGCTGATACTTTCGATTCTTCACCACGTATTAATTGCCGGGGATTGCTTGACTGTTGAAGCTGAAGAGGAGTGCATAAACGACTTGGCGGCTTTTCGGGATGGGTCGACCAATGCAGCTCCAGGGTAGTGCCTGATCAGCTTGCGGCCGCGTATCCGGAGGCGGTACGTCTCCAATGAGTTAAGTACTAAACGTTTAACATTTTACAGTTTCACTCTTATGGTAGTACGGTGGGAGATGGATGAGCCTTGACATTTCATGGATAGTGGTGTGGTGCGAAGCTGATCTAGCACTACATGTGAATTATGAAGGTCACTCCATCTCCTATATCCTGTACACAAACTTTCTGACTGATTTCTTCTGTTGTTAGATGTGCTTGAGTTTTTATATAGTAAAAAAAAAGAAGGTTATTTTGAAATGCCAAGCAGCCAACCAAGCAAGCAACAAGAAATACCAGAGCCAGAGAGTCCATATATATATATATATATATATATATATATATATATATATATATATATATATATATATATATATATATATATATATATATATATATATATATATATATATATATGTATATATAACAGAGTTGCAGTCTATGATCTTGGCTTATAAATACATGTATTTTGTAGTAACACGAGATCAGCAGCGTGCGAATAATCAATATTTATTTTACTTTAAAGTAAATAAAGCTGAATGTAGCATTATATATGCCTTTATGTTTTCCTCGACATGTTGATTTGCAGGGTGTGTCATATACATATATACATGTATTAATCTTCTCACGTGTACTTTATTTGTACATATAGAACCGACATTTTCTTGACAGAAAGCTGGAGCTTTATAAATCATCCAATGGTGACCCAGCAGACATCACGACATTACAGTCCTTGGCTGAATCACTGTAGCATGCTTCATCGGAGGAGCACAGACGCGTAAACTTAAGAAGATTAATACACGTATGTGTAAGCAAAAGGCTTTTAACTCACTCGAGGGGTGCCGTATCCGGATACGGCACGTCTTGAGTGAGTTGAGATCTTAGACGCTTTCATACTAGCCTCATATCCAGATACGGCACGTCCTGAGTGAGTTGAGATCTTAGACGCTTTCATACTAGCCTCATATCCAGATACGGCACGTCTTGAGTGAGTTGAGATCTTAGACGCTTTCATACTAGCCTCATATCCAGATACGGCACGTCTTGAGTGAGTTGAGATCTTAGACGCTTTCATACTAGCCTCATATCCAGATACGGCACGTCCTGAGTGAGTTGAGATCTTAGACGCTTTCATACTAGCCTCATATCCAGATACGGCACGTCTTGAGTGAGTTGAGATCTTAGACGCTTTCATACTAGCCTCATATCCAGATACGGCACGTCTTGAGTGAGTTGAGATCTTAGACGCTTTCATACTAGCCTCATATCCAGATACGGCACGTCTTGAGTGAGTTGAGATCTTAGACGCTTTCATACTAGCCTCATATCCAGATACGGCACGTCCTGAGTGAGTTGAGATCTTAGACGCTTTCATACTAGCCTCATATCCAGATACGGCACGTCTTGAGTGAGTTGAGATCTTAGACGCTTTCATACTAGCCTCATATCCAGATACGGCACGTCTTGAGTGAGTTGAGATCTTAGACGCTTTCATACTAGCCTCATATCCAGATACGGCACGTCCTGAGTGAGTTGAGATCTTAGACGCTTTCATACTAGCCTCATATCCAGATACGGCACGTCTTGAGTGAGTTGAGATCTTAGACGCTTTCATACTAGCCTCATATCCAGATACGGCACGTCTTGAGTGAGTTGAGATCTTAGACGCTTTCATACTAGCCTCATATCCAGATACGGCACGTCTTGAGTGAGTTGAGATCTTAGACGCTTTCATACTAGCCTCATATCCAGATACGGCACGTCCTGAGTGAGGTGATATCTTAGACGCTTTCATACTAGTGTGCTAGAAGCCTCATCATTTTGCAAGAGCTCATGTGAATCTGTTATTCCAGTGCATCTTTAGCAGCGATCTCTGAATAATCCATTATCAAGGTATCGCATTTCAATAACCACAATCTTCATGCGTCATGACCCCATTCTCGCTACGATCTAAGAAGCTTTGCATTTTTGATTTTTTAGCCAGGCACCACGTATTAATTGTTGGGATTGCTTGACCTTGATAGCTCAAGGGTAGTGCCAGATTAGCTTGGCGCCTGATAGGCGCCAAGCTAATCAGGCACTACCCTTGAGATACAATGATCTACCCTTCTCCCGCAATTTGCGCTGAGCGTGAAGATGGTACACACATTTAGATGGTAATTTTCGTTGTCATCGCAGCGTGAAAGGGTAATCAACAATTAGTTTTTGGTTAGGTGACCATGTTAAATACAATAATGATGTTGATACACTGAATAATGATGTTGATACAATAATGATGTTGCGCAACATATCCATCTCCTGATTGGGACAGTTACACATCCTAGTTCATGTAACTCAATGTTTGGTCCACCTAACGTGATAATGGAAGCTGTATTATGTTCAGGATATTCAAAATATAATTTAATATAATCCCATAAATGAGAAATTACCGTGTCTTGTCTCAGTCAGACATATATTAACACATTAAATAGCATGTATGCCGAAGAGTGAAAAGATTTCAATCACAGCTTAAATTCACATCACATTACTGTTTTACATATCCAACATCCGACATGATAATGGTAGCTCAATGCTCGTGACTTACTGACACAGTTCAGTTTCGTTCAAGAATCTTATCAGACGCCAAGAGTTTTTAAAAACTAAACTGAACTAATCTGGCAGACGGCAAAAGTGTGTATGATCAAATGAAGCATAAACATGTCTCATCGTAAAAAAAAGGAAAGACAAGGAAGTGTTTTCACCCGACTTTGATTATTTGGAGTAACATATTTTCTGCAATTTTTCAATTTATTTCTTATTTGCTTGACCCAGATCGGAAGCACTTATGCCGAAGAAAGGCAAAAGTCCGTGAAAAGCGAGATTTTCATTGTAATACAATGAAAATCTCGCATTTCAGAAAAAAATGGACTTGCTGTCTTTTGGCTTTCTAGGGCGGACTTATGATACACATTAGGCGCCTGAAGCATCCGGACTGTAGGCACTATTGACATTATGACTAATATCTCCCTCATTCCTGCCACCCCAACTTCAATGCCTTCCTTAAAAACCCACTAGACTTGAGACTGAAGCGTTTTTATCTTCACACGACACAGACGCTTGCCGGTCCTTGCGGATATAGCAGGGGCGTATGAAAATGTATGCACGTGGAAGAAGTCACCCTTTGAGTATCATTTGGCTTTGTTTGCCTGCGTTTTTGGCTTGGAGTTTGCGATGATCCTACTTTTCAGGTGAGCTCGGCTGTATGCTTCATTGAAAAGACATCATAGTTCAAAAGATTAAAGCGAAACCCGAAGTTGTTTCCACTGGCCGACCCCATCGCCCTCTCTAATTCACGTTTTGACAGAGTTCCTTTCTCACTTGACAAAGAGGGCGTGTCGATGAGGGCAACTCGCACCCTCCTCATTTATTCTGCCCGCGACACACCACAGCGAGATATGGCTCGACCATGATAGTTCAAGGGTGGTGTCATATAGGCGCCAAGCTATTCTGCCACCACCCTTGAACTATCATGATCGATCTGTCTCCTGAATTGTAATGCAGTCCTCAGAGGATAACTCCAAAACGTGGGTATTTCGTGCCTCGGGCACAATGAGTTACCACACTGAGCCACAGGGTCTCGATTCCCCCCAAACTGAAAGTTGTCCTCTGAAGACTCCATTACAGTTCAGATGATATCACGACCATGGCAGTTCAAGGGTGGTGCCAGGATAGCATGGCGCTTGGAGGCGCCAAGCTATTCTGGCACTACCCTTGAAATTGGTCGATAGATATCCATGTCTTTTTCAGTTCTTGTAGTGCCTCGAGGCTGAACGGGTATGCAAGAGGCAAAAAAGAATCCAAATAAAGAAAGAAACGCGCTTAGAAAGACTAGTTTACAACACATTGTGTTGTAACAGTCTTGTCTAAAGGCCCCGCTACACATGCCCGGTTTTGAGGCCGATTCCCGATCAGTTTTCGAATCGGTCGTTGATCGGGCCGGACTAAAAAACGTGTGCACTGCCACACATTTCCCGACTTGTTTAGCCGACCGGTTTGAACCGAAGATCAAAGTCGTGCCTGTTCTGCAAAATGGCTGCTAGTTTTGACAGTGATGATGATGTGCTTGCATTATCAGCAGTTTTGCATCATATTCGGGAAGAGGCGTGCGAAACTTCAGCAACGGCGGTGGCCGGTACTGATCACAACAGGCGTGTTCCGCCATTTGCAAACTACGACATGCTTTGCGAGACGCGCTCTGATTGGTTGAAGCTTACAACCGGGGCCGATTCGGATCGGGAAAATAGAGCAGGTTCTAGACACCCGATTCCCATCCGATTGGGACCGGATCGGATAATTGACGTCATCCGATCGCAACCGGATCGGAATCGGCTTCAAAATCGAGGCACAACCGGCTCGTGTGGCGGGGCCTTAAGCGAGCCTCTTTCTTTTTAGGGCTTTTCTTTACGTGTTACACGTTGGATAGTCACCTTTTGGGTCTGGATTTGGATAGGGGCATATTTTCACGAGCCTTGAAAAGCAGTTCTGTATCTTTGCAGTTTCTTCTACCTTCAGTAGACGTAGATTATCACCTCATGATGTACGCATGCAACCTTTAACTAAAGATTTAGTATTCTGGAAAAGACCTAAATAACAACAACTACCAGCTGTTTCACTTTGGTCAGAAGATGTCCTCAGATCTTTCTTCACTTGGGTGATAATGTCCATTCCTGTTGAGCTACACTACGTCAGAAAATCAAAGGAGATGACTACATCAGAACATGATTTCGCCCCAAAATGTCGCTTAAGAAGTTGCATGCAAACACCATTGGTATGTTCCAGCAACTCGGCCCTCAGGGCATGCAGTCTTTCTTTGTGCCATAGATGTCAATGGGTCAGGCTAGTATGGTCCATCAGCTTAAAATTTTGTTATTTGGTAGGCGTACAAACTACTTTTGATCAATCAAAGTCTAGGAAATATTTCGCACTTGGTGCTTGAATTGAAAGAGACAGCAGCAATAGTAAAGAGGAAAGGGGGGGGGGGAGAGGGGGTGGGGTGGCTTTCAAGGTTGGATGGACCAGCGGTGCGAAATGTTTACTCTCTCTCTTTGATCATTGCTTCCGCTTAGAGCGCAGGTTGATGGGGATGAACGGGACATCTTCAGGGAACAGTACCCATGTTCAAGAGACATAGATCTTCATGAGCCCACGCATTTGCGGGGCCTCATAAAGATCTATGCATCTTGTATTGGCGTCTCATGAAAACCTATGCTTTTCTGTTCTTGCTTGGCTCACTTCCCGAAGTAGAGGACATCATCTGGGGATGATGCATATGAGTAGACATATAGTTACAGATAAGTGTGAAAAATGTTGCTAGTGGTTATACACTATATCCTCACGTTTCTTTTGTATTAGAGTACACAAGCGGCCAAGGCTACTGAGAATGGCGGGAAAATAGGCCAGAAACGGGCAAAGGATAGGAAAAGAAGGCACATTTACCTCGCTAGCACTAACTATCTTCACAAGTCATAGTCTGTCATGTGACCCTGCGGCCGGACGGCCTCACGAGAACGTTCGCTATTAACTAATAGAAATCCTCAGATTAATATCCTCGGACGGAGGCAGTTTTCTGGATAGGCTGCAACTAGGGTAGAGAATGGGCATCTTTTCAGTAATATACTTGCTGGACTCAGATTTCGAACGTTACCATCAAGAACCCCAAGGTCTACAATCACAGACTGACCAGCCCACAGTATCAGAAGCACTTAGGTGAGATTTTCAAGAGGGCTAGGGACTAAGCTTTTCACATCTCATTGTTTGATCAAAATACATGGCTTTTGTCCGGATAGCGCGTGTGAGAAGCTTTCGAGTTGTCAAGGGTCATCGGAGGACACTGTAGCGGAGGACACTCTGGGTAGAAACGCAACAAAGGGCGAACATAAGTGCTTGGGTTTGTAAATTTGGACATCACGACTTTGAGTCCTCATGTCCAAAACTATAGACCAGTCGGCACCCAAATGAGGGGGAGGAGTGGGGGGAGGGGGGGGGGAGGGAGGGTCGTTCGGCGTTTTGTCTCTATCGTTTGTGTAGTGGTATTTTTGCATCGTCTGCAGTGAAGAGGACTATAGGTTCACTAATTTATACCCGACACACTATAGCAAGGTAACCGATCCACCATGATAGTTCAAGAGTGGTGCCAGAATAGCTTGGCGCCTACAGGTGCCAAGCTATTCTGGCGGCATCCTTGAACTATCAAAGTCGATCTGTCTCCTTAACCGTAATGCAGTCTTCAGATAACAATTCCAAAATTTGGGGATTTTGACATTAGGGCACAATGGAGTAAATTCCCACTACCGCCGTAACTGTTTAAAGATACCCTTCTGTAACAGATGGTTACGAAACGCTACACACAGGTCTAGATATGATTCATTTAGACACAGGACAATCCATTTCAGCACACGTCGTCTTTATATCAGGTAACCTGACAATGACTGCACTCCGTTCTATAAATACAAAGCTATCAGTACGAGAAACAGCTAAAAATAGATTGACACACTAACGTCTGCACAGAATAAATAAGTGCGATTACGCGTGTGCTTTTGCTGCGTGTCCAAACTGCTGTTACAGTTCATTAGGTGTGTTGACAAGGCATAACAAACACAAGTGGTGCTGAAATGTGTCTTCATATTTATGCATAGGTACATTGTACCGCTATTCCTTCCATTAGACTGCCATGAGATAGCCTCAGTTGCTTGCTCGACGTTAAATCCAGATAACTAACTAACCCTTCCAGTAGACGCGGACTGTGTTTCTGAAATCTCTGTTAATTCAGCACAGCCCCGCCGTCCAAGGAACATGGATACAAACGGTGTCACGCAAGCAAGAGGCATAGATCCTCATGAGCCCCCGCAATTGCGGGGGCTCATGACTATCTATGCCTCTTGCAGTTGGATTGTGATCACATTTTTCTCGCAGTTAAGCGGTTCATGCGAAAATGGTCTGTGTGTGAACCCGTTCATAAGGGGCGGAATCCGTGACCAGTATTGGACGAGGATTTGCGGATGTTCGTAGTCCTTCAGTAAGGTCACACGCAGTATGACAAGGGCAAAGGTCAAAGTGAGAACTAAGGGGTTTTGTTTTGCCACTTTGTCAGACAGTCCCTTCAGTCAATATTTGACTCTGGCAAAGATTCAGCCCACAGGATGTCAGGAAGTATCCCTTTCACTTTTACAGTTTCAGATTTAAATAACCCGTATCACCCAGTCTATATCTAGAGCTTCAAATGAGGGACGGTAAGACAGTAGGCAAAAAATAAACTGTATGTTTACATAGGAGAACAAATTAGGGTCAGTAGGTAGGATATTTAGTTTTGTGTTGATTTGTGTGTGCCAAGGAACGGTTGAAGATTACTTGAACACGAGTGCACATCTCTGAAAACCTAAAGGAGACTAAAATGAACAAAATACTTGCTAATTATCTTTATGGTCACATCTGTTGAATATGCAAAAACGAAAAATGCAAAACCAGGTGCACAGGACGCCGCAGAGTACTACGCGGATTCGCTCCCTTTGAATGAGACGGTAGCTATTTCTTGATCATTAGCACGTCTACTTCGTTTGCATGTTGTTGTTGTTTTTTTTTTTTTTTTAAATATATAACAAAAAGAAGTTTAGGATTGGCTTGAAAACAAATTTGGTTCAGATTTTTGCCTCACTGGATGTGGAAGTGGATGCGTTAGTGATACTGTCGAACGCTACAGCTTTGCCTCGTGAAACCAAAAGTCTAGTTTTGTGAAAAGCGTAATTTTCATTGTCATGCAATGAATATGTGGCTTTTCTAAAAAAATGGACTTGCTGTGTTTTGCCCTTTTATACGGCGAAATTGTAGCGTTCTGGACACAGTATTACTCAGACAACCACTTCTATACTTGTGGTCTCATACCTTACCGCATTATCTTATTCGAGACATTCGAGACATGCTGCATCCGGATACGCGGCTTTAGCTGCGTATCCAGATGCAGCACGTCTCGAGTGTGCTAATTTGAAGTGCATTTGGTTCGATGTGGATCTGGCTGTTCTGTTCCATTGCGTCAAACGAATTGTGCTAATTTCTTTTCAGCCTAAAGCATTTGAAACTGAACTAACACTTAATAAATGTGTCCTTAACTTATTCAAGGTGTGCCGCATCTGGATACGCGGCATAAAGCCGCGTATCCGAATGCGACCCGTCTCGAATGCGTTGAGACACTATGTACAGCGAGAACTGTTTACCACAGCTGATACACAATCCAGGCCAGAAAAGGTGACTGACAAGCTTGTAAATGCAAAGAAAAAAACACGCTTAAAAGGGATAATTACAACGTAAGTTATTAAATTTTGGTGTTAAGACCTTTTTTTTGCAAAGTTGGACATTTGTGTGTGTGTGTGTGTGTGTGTGTGTGTGTGTGTGTGTGTGTGTGTGTGTGTGTGTGTGTGTTTTAATCTAAAACATACAAAAAACCCAACACCCCCCCCCCCCAAAAAAAAAAAGAAAACAAAAAAAAAAACCAACCAAAAACAAACAACCCAAAACCCAAAATCAAAGCACCACCCCCCCCCAAAAAAAAAAAAAAAAAAAAAAAAAAAATTAATAAATAAAATTAAGAAAAAAACAAAAACAAAAACACAAACACCCCAAAAAACACAAAAAAAAAACAAAAAAAAAAACAACAAAAAAAACAACAACAACAACAACAAACAAACCCCAAACCCCCCCCCAAAAAAAAAAAAAAAAACAAACAAACAAACAAGAAAAACACAACTCAACAACAACAACAACAACAACAACAATTAGTTGCTTCTTTGCCAGACGTGTTTCTTCTGGCAAATGAAAAGTAAGTCATAGCGAATTGTTTACTTTCCTGTATGTCCATTTTGAAAAGGGCTTTATCGCCAACAACTAATAAATTGTGTTGTAATTGTTTTTTCGAATCGTACATCCTTCCTTGTTATTATGTTCTTTTTATTTACACGCGGCCTGGTAGACACATTTTTGGTCCGGATTGTCTGTGTACGCTGACGCCCTTGGCGCTAAAACTGGAAGAGCGATGAATCCATCCCCAGGTCTCAGTCATATCTTCTTCCTTAGACCCCTTTCTCTTACTGTAACGACTGGTTGACCGCGAGATGGGCGCTGTGTGTTTGCGTTGCACGTGCTTTTGCTCTGGGGCAGGGTCCGTGCAAACCTGCAAAGACAACACAGTCATCCGCTGAAACCCTTCACCTCCTCTCTTGGAGGGACGTAGGTGGATGTGTGACTAATGATAGCCACACGAGAGACGTGTTGGGGACAGTTGCATGAGTAAGCTTAAATACTGCGCAAGCAACGAAGCAAAGTGCTCCGCTATAGCGGAGCACCTTGCTTCATTGCTTACGCAAGATTTAAGCTCCCTCGTGCAACTTTGGTCTGACATTAGAGCTTACTGTCTGTGGTTTCACAAGGGTGATGTCTTGTCGCAGTTTAACACTCTGCAGAGAAATGATGTGGATGTATACATACAAATAATGTGTCCGATTGCGAGACAACTGCGGCCTATGTGGGCCTTATGGCCCTTTCAGCGTGTTTTTTTTTCATTGTTGGCTATTTGTTTGTATTTTACAACCTTGGCAGTCACCTTTTTGCTGTGCGTGATGTACAGAAGCTCAGGAAGAAACTTTGCCATTTGAGAGTTAGAGAGCGGCGGTTTTCACGTTGAGTAAACTTGAAACAGACTACCACAAACACCTACAAGGGCTTTCTAAAATTTTTTGCCTTCGACCAGATTTGAGGGGTTCGAATTTTGTGAGAATACGAAACACAGGACACGTCGAAGGGGCCCATGAAAATCGATGCCTTTTCTCAAGTTTAAGGGATCTCACAGGTGAAACAAAAATAAGACACGGGCACAAAAATGAGCCTACAAGGATCGATGCATCTCTCAGATGAAAGAGATTCACAGGTCGAGCAAAAATAACTCATGGACACTTCCCAGTAAGCGGACGTCCCTCGGGCCGCAGTCGGCCGTCGGTGGCCCGCGCACAGTTGTGCGCGGGCCACCGACGGTCGACTGCGGCCCGAGGACTGTTTTCTCACTGGGTACTGCCTAGAGCGTCTGGGTCAACAGAGACTGGACAAAGCGAGGCGTCCTGCGCAAAGATTTTTACATGCAACTTTGCTATTCTAGCTGCTATCTGGTCGGTGAAAAGAAAGCAGAGCAGTCTCTTTAGCAAAGCCTTACTGGAAAGTTTTGCTGAGAGCACAGACGGTCATGCAACCGTTGGGACTAGGATGGGGCCAATGGGGATTTATGTTTCTAGGTGAGGAAACATCAATAACATTTGCGTTGGTTTTTGCTAGGACGATGAAGACTTCAGGCTGTGACGGTTTATATTTTTTTTGGGGAAATTATTGTTGCATGCATTATAGTTGTTTTTATAAACTTTTCTTCCTCTTAGCTACCTTTCCTATTTTAATGTTGCATTTTAATATTTTATCTCCTAGAAAGCAATATATATATGTAGTAATAGAAAAAGGTGGCTCTACCGTCCAGGTTCAAAGGCAGTGCTTAGTAAGTTTGACGCAGTGGGTGCAAGATTACTAGCACTACCCTTGAGTTTTCCCAGTCGATCATTCTCCAGCTTCTGACGTTCGGGTATGAGAGGGCTGCTCGGTGTTGCTTTTAGCGTGAGAAAGACAGAGAACTCTTTATAGGGTCCGCGATAGCTCTTTTGGTGTTCCCAGTTTCTGGGGACCCGTCTCTTAATTTTTCAGAACAAAAACATCAGCGAGTGTGTTCAAATATTATGAAGACGGCGTTACGTTTTGGTCGGAATAACACCCTCCTTTTGAGGAACAGAATAATGAGATGTACAGCAAGAGACATAGGTTCACATGATCCCCTGCAATACAGGGGATCATGTGATCCTATGTCCCTTGCAGATGTAGGGTGATAGGTGCAGAAATGAAGACAGGATCGCACCTGCAAAATCAAACGTTGTATGATGAGACAGTTGGGAAGTGGACAGAAGGAAAATGGTGCATTCGTGCTAAGCGCTTGAAAATATTGACGTGAATAGGCGGCAGCAGGACGAGGAAATGTTTGGGAGTGAATTGGCGAGTGTGTGTGTGTGTGTGTGTGTGTGTGTGTGTGTGTGTGTGTGTGTGTGTGTGTGTGTGTGTGTGCGCGTGTGTGTGTGTATGTGTGTGTGTGTGTGTGTGTGTGTGTGTGTGTGTGTGTGTGTGTGTGTGTGTGTGTGTGTGTGTGTGCATGCGTGTGCTACCAGTCGAAAATGTAGTATACGACAGATTTTGAACAGACGAAGACAGCAGAAGTTACAAGGCATGACATTAAATTTAGGAAAATAGTGTCGTTAATGTTCTCTCTCTCTCTCTCTGTCTCTCTCTGTCTCTGTCTCTCTCTCTCTCTCTCTCTCTCTCTCTCTCTCTCTCTCTCTCTCTCTCTCACTCTCTCTCTCTGTATTTTTGTAATTTATGTAGTAGATTAGAAAGGGCAAGTTTCAAAACTGGTCTTGTTACCAATAACTCTTACCGTTGGAAAATAAAGGTTCATTGTCATTGTCTCTCTCTCTCTTGCTTGCAAGTCGTATTCCTGCCCATTTTGGATCTTGGCTTAATCTAAGGGCTAGCAATAATCCCATTTTCTCTTTAGCCCGGCCACATTTTGTTTTTGGAAGTCTTTCTTTTTCTGCACACTATGCGACATTTTTGGAATCATCGGAAACACTGGTGATTCAAAAAGTGTCGCATTTCCTTTGCTCGTCAGTATAGTTACATTGCAGTGCAGAAAACTTAATAAATATACTAAATTTCTGTCTCTCTTTCTTTCTTTCCTTACATCTAATCCCTGTACCTTCCGCTTTAGTGTTCCGTAACACACAGATACAACCCGACACGCCGTGGAACCGTAAGTGTCCCCCGACGCCCGTCGCTCGGGGGTACCGGCCAAACGACCAGAGTCCCCAGACCCCATCCGACGTCCATCAATAGGTGCATAGTCCTGTTACCGGTACAAAGGCGAACTCAGTCCTTTCAGTCTGAAAGAGGATCAGATCTTCATAGACCCCGAGAAGGTTTTTGGCTATTACTAGAGCCAACAGATACGCCCTAACCTGTTGCTAGGAACGATGGATTTTCTGACCTCTGTTTTATTTCAGACGGAGGATGCAGCAATGGTTTTTGTAATCATACCTGTCCGTCTGCAAGAGGCACAGATTCTCATGAGCCCCTGCATCCGCAGGGGCTCATGAGAATATGCCTCTTGCTCGGGCAATGATCGACTCCATTTACATTTCCCACATCTCAGAGGGAAGAATGTAAGTGATTAAAGTCGGCGACTGTGTCTTGGGAACAAAGGTAGTAGCAGTGGTAGAACCAGTGTCCGAAACACGCCCCCTCCCTCGTGTAATGATGGGAAAAGTTACCGATTACGCAGGCAAAACTAGACCAGCAGCAAGGACTTCAGGTGGTCTCCGTACTTGAATATCCACAGCCTTACATAAAGCGGCCTATCGATCCCAGAGGCGGAATTTGGGGGGGGGGAATAAGGGCCAAAAATACTTACAAATGTTATATCCCTTTTTGGGAGTTTAAACCTCCCCCACTCCCAGTAAATTAATGTTTCTGATGTATCTGGTTGCATACACAAAAAGTGTCGCCCCCCCCCCTTTCCTCCTCCTCCCCCCTTTCTAATTACGCGTCTTTTCCGTCGAGCGGTATCATCATTAGCAGTCATGAGGTTAATGTACAAAAGGCTGAAGCGGCTTAACCCTTTAACCCTTTAACCCTTCGGTTGTCGGTAGCAGCTTTTGTCCGATGATTTCTTCAGGAATCATCGCGCCAAAAGTCGCTACCGACAGCTAAAGGGTAAAAATGGCTTAAAAGATGAACAGGGTTATGAGACTCTATTTCAATTGTAGATCTATGGACAAGGTTTGGCGTCAGGTGGGATTCTGTGTAGGTGACATGACATGGTTGATTGTGGTGGGCTTGTTATGGTACCGCGCTGACACAGGGGTTGATTAGCTTGCTGTTCACACGGTAGACGGGTCAATTGGCCAGTCACATTCTAGAATAATTGTATCCTGGGGGTGGATGGATGTGGGGTGGGGTGGGGTGGGGGGCGAGGGACGAGGGACGAGAGATGTACGTTAGAAGAGGGTGAGGAGGTGGATTGCAAGTGTTTGTGTCGGGGGAGGGAGGTTGTACTTAGTACATGGGCAATTATTCTGTCAGACGAAATATACACAGCAGTTCAGTGACCGAGCATCCTTGTAATTAGCTTCCATCGCCGTTTGTTTTCTCAATCGCATATTCACGAGGACGTATACGTTCTCAGGGATAACAAGAGCTCTGTTGGCAACACGGAATCGCCAAGTTGTGTTTTGGTGCAGTTTATATAAATCAACAACAACAAAACAACAGTAACCGGACAGCAACGACGACGAAATCATGATACAGAAAAAGAAACCAAGAACCAACCAACAAACCGGCCAACAAAGCAACCAGCCAACCAACAAATCAAGTACGCGTAAATCGAAGACAGCGTTACAACATTAGCTGCAGCTTCATCGCAACGCAACAATACATGTAGTACCTACCACCATCGTCCGCAACGAAAACTCGCCACCGTCAACACCATCGCCATCTTTACCTCAGTTTAATTCCAGTTCAGTGCAGCAGCAGTTGAACCCTGCAGTTTGTTACCAGTGTGTTAAACCCGGCTAATGATCAGCTCTTAACCCCATCACTGCCGAGAAAAAGTGAACACGATCCAAGTGTAAGAGACATAGATCCTCACGAGCCCCCGCGACTGAGGGGGCTCATGAGGATTTGTACTTGCTGAGCCCAGTCTGTATCCACGTTTAGTGGACGGTTGTGGCGTTTGGTCGTTGAATGAACAAATGTTTAAGAAACAAAAATGTACGTACAGTGGCGGGGAAGGGGTTAAGAAGTGTACTTTAATTATACAATATGCATTTTCGCAGGCACCGTGGGAAGTAGCAGGAATGAAGCCGTGTGTGTGTGTGTGTGTGTGTGTGTGTGTGTGGGTGGTGGGGGGGGTGGGGTGGGGGGTGGGGTTGGGGAGGGAGGGGTGTGTGTGGGAGAAGGGGGGGGGGGAACTGGTGCGCGGATGATGGGGTGGGGCAGTGTGGAGAGGGGGAGTTAATTTCGGTATTTTACATAGCATTTCACCATGTGTTCGATCCATCATCCGGATTGCGTCGGGACTGACAGTGGTTTTTCAGTAACAGTATAATTAGTAATATCGATCTCTCGGTTCCCTTGGGAACCGAGAGATCGATACTCCTAATCATACTACAGCTTAATAATAATTTTTTCCTCCCTTGATTTTCGACCGGAAGTGTCATGGTTTGAATGACGGTGTTATCTTAACAAGCTATCATTCAAATAGTCCTGTCCTGTGAAAACGAAATACAGTCTTTGCGAATAGTAAGATTTACATTGTATAACGGTGAAAATCTTGCTTTTCGCAAGAATGGACTTACGATCTTTTGCTTTCAAAGGCAGCAAGGATCTATGGACCAAAAACAACCTACCTGGTGGTTTCCAGCCTACTTAGCCAAGATTGTGCCTGTAAAGGCAGGCTTTGCCATCATAATTGGACGGTGTCCTGCGTTGCCTCTATTATCTTACTTTTTCTTGAAACCCCTGAAACCATCGTGTACCGTCGTATAGATTGGCAGCGGGCTTCAAAGCACTAATTGTAATTGAGCGCTACTAAACTCAAACACACCTCAGCGTTGTCCCGTCTCGTAAAATAAGTCATCCGGCATGTAACCTGTTCACTGCCGTGGAAACGTAAACACCACTGACCAACTGCAAGAGGTATAGATCATCATGAGCCCCCGCAGGAGCGGGGGCTCATGAGGATCTATGCCTCTTGGTCGACCTGTTTTTAAATTAAAATGTTTCTTGGACGGATTTTTTTTTCAGCTTTGAATTTACATCGATTTCAGAAACACAACTTGAGGTTTCCAACAGTGAAGATATTAACCATACAGGAATCATCGCGACTAAAACCGCTACCGACACGCAAAGGGTTAAACGGACGTGCAATAAAAAAACCCCAATTTTGTTTCCATGAATGGGAAACACGAAGAAAAATGGATGAGAAAACATGGCCACAATTCCGGGACCGAGGACAGCCGGTGACAATTTTTGTCCATTATTTACACTAGGCACTGAGCACATGCAATCATTGACGTTTTCGGTTTGTCCCAGTGCGGTAATTTTCTCAATTTTCTCATACTTCTGTCAATACTTTTGTGGCCATTTCAAATAATTTGTTGATTTTGCCGTTAGCTGCTTGCAATTATGTAATCCATCAAACAATATTTAGTTTGTGAAATGTTCATGAAAAACTATTCCCATTACTCTTTTGAAACCTGACGACACATTAAACATGTTTAAGCCCTAACCATATGTGTGAATCGATCGTAATAGTTCATTGGTGGTGCCAGAACAGTATGGACCTTACGAGTCGTGCTGGAGCCAAAGTATTTTGACATTATATTTAGCCATCATGGTCAATCTGTATCTGGTATGTAGTCATCATCATCATTATCATCGTCATTATCATCATCATCCTTGTCGTCATCATCGTCATCATCGTTATCATCATCATCATCATCATCGTCATCTCCACTTTCTCTCTCTCTCTCCCTCTGCGCCTCTTACACTTCCACAGTCATTAAGTTCCCTCGCCGCTCTTCCCCAACCAGCCAAATGTCAGCTGTACTGTACCTAGCGTGCAGGAAACACGTGCTGGACGATTTAATTAATGATGAAGAGAGGGAGACAAGCTGTTAATACTAATCAACCATAATTAACACTTCCTGTCCTAAGACTGAAGTTTGCAAGCTCTAGTAATAGCCTCACTCGTGTCAGCGTTGGGAGATGATCGACCTTGGCTGTTCAAGGGTAGGGCCTGATTAGCTTGGCGCCTGTGAGGGCGCCAAGCTAATCAGGCACTATCCTTGAACTGCCACATTTGATCCATCTCCCTCAGCTGAACAGTCAACTGCAGTTTGTGTGTCTGAATTGAATGCATGATTGATGCATTGCATGTGCCTGAGGTGTTCTGTGTAGAAAGTCATAATGTTTTCACCAAGCTGCCGGATTAAGCACTCACCTTGATCTAACACGGTCGACCCATCATCGGCTGAATAAGTAATTAACCCATTGACTGCCACTGACGATACCGTTGGCCATAAGAAACGCGCAGTTACGCGTCTTTTCCGATTAGCGGTTTTGTCTGTAGTAGTAGACCTCCCTGAGGTCTGTGACATGATGGATTGTTCCAGCTTGAGGTGATCAAGATCTGATGTACAGAGAAAAACTGATCATTCACCACGGTACTAGCCATGACCTTAGCTTGTAGTTTGCTCCGGATGGAATGAGTTATTGATGGCTTGTTTCAGCTCGGCCGGTGATCTGTGGGCGCAGGAAAACTGATAATTTATTCCACAACACTAGATAGGCGTTATGAGGGCACCCTGATGGATGTTTGATGAACGCGACCTTCTAGCCATACAGAGGGATGGAAACTACAGACAGGCTTTTTAGTAGCAAACGCTAATCAATTGATATCCTTTGGTCGAATAGCGGAGAATAACCAAATGAAAATAGAAACACGCTTGGAAAAGACAGTTACAACACACTTCTGTTGTAACTGTCGTTTCTAAGCGTGTTTCTTTCTTCGTTGGGTTAGTCTCTGTATTTTACACGCTTGGCAGTCACATTAACCCTCTTAACCCCACGGCCACATTTCCAAACTTTTGGAGGCGTTGTCTAACATGTACCAGTTGTAGGAGATGGATTGACCATGATAATTATCATGGTCGATCTACCTCCAGTTGCAGGGTCCTGAGGCAAAATGGGTTAAACGAATAGCTGTCATTCGACACAGGCCGCAAGAGCTCTCTACTTTACTCAGGTCCGATGGGCAATTTAATGTAGAATGACACCCTGTGACTTCCTCCAATGTCGAAATAAATTCCATTTCACCAGTATCTCTTGATGTCAACCTTATATCGACTGCCTTTAGACTTGGACACAAAACTCAAAGAAAACGGAAAAGCCGAAAAACTCATACACAACTGAGAGACAAAAACGAAAAATAACACAGGCAAGAGGCATAGATCTGCATTCTGCGGGGGCTCATGAGGATCTACGCCTCTTGTAGATGTCTATCACTCACTCGCCAGAAGTGAAGGAGTGTTTAGCAGTACAGTGTTAATGCGGTTTATATCTTATCTCCCCTCAACGGATCATTGCTTGGCTTTCCTCGAGCTCCGCCGCATTAAATTGATAGACTGATGATTATCTTTATCAGTCATAGCTACCTGTACACCGCTCGGCGGGGTAGCTGTGACCAGGTAGTTATCCATTTTGTCAACCGGACCCATTCATTTGTAACGGTCATAGATTCTCATGAGCCCCTGCAGCTGTAGGAACTCATGAGAATCAATGTCTCTTGCTTGGCAGATGGGCTCCAGCTGTTCCTTGGGCAAGAGCCATCAGGATTTGTCAGTGACGTTTTCCTCGGTCACTTGATTAACATAAACTTTCTCATATTGTGTGTAGCCCGTCAGGCAATCCCCATTTGCACGTAAGAGGGACACGTTCTGGTCAGCTCTACAATCTGCAAGGGATTGTATGAATCTACGCTCCTTGCTGACACAAAGGAACTCATGCTTGTAAACCTGTGACTCGTTGGACTGAGGAAACCACTTTGGTTTAAGCACGTGGATGCGTGGTCGGTATTAGTATTAGCAAGTGCTCCCTAAAACCGCGGACAAAAGATTTCCAGACTTTTAAAAGGCCGCCCCAGCAGCAAAACGTCTTCAGGCCCTTAACGGCCGTAGTGGGCCCGCGCACGGCCGTGCGCGGGCCCACTGCGGTCGTCATGGGCCCGAGGACCTTTGTTTACTCGGCGTAAATCTGGCGGAGGGGATTTGCAGAAAAATCCCCGCAATTTCTCACGATTAGCCCCACAATGTGTTTCAGTCTCTCCAGTTGTGGAGCATAAATGTTAATATTATGGTATACGATCGCACTGGCAAGAGGCATAGACTCTCGTGAGCCTCTGCGGCTGCAGGGGCTCATGAGACATAATGCCTCTTGTAGATGGATGGTTCTTGAGATATTATTGGTCAGTCAAGTTCTGGTTGGCAGGTAAAGTCATGTCTTGTTCATTCTTAATCAATCTACAATAGAAATCGTTAACCTTAGAATTGACCTTGCCACCAAATAACTGATGTCTTATTAAAGAGACGGTTGTTGACACAGGCACTTGATATACCATTAACTTCGAACATAGTAAATCCCCAGGGGACTCCGCCTTTTTTGTTGTTATATCAGAAGTTTACAATGAGCGAATAATTTACATAGGAAAACTGCCTTGTGGACCTGTGAAAATGTCTTGTTATATCGGACTTTTGTCATAACTAACCTTGTTAGAAGCGAAGTCGACTGTGTGTGTGTGTATCTCTGCATATCTTTACCGGCATTTCAGTAGTTCACGTACAACTGCAGTAATATAGTAGGAATTTATTTGGGCTTTTGCCGTTGTTTCGGTTCAGTTGTCAGAGACGCCCGTGTGCTGGTCTGTGATTTTGGACCTTACGGCTTTCAGCCGTAAATTCCAAAATCACAGACGAGTACACATTTAGTTATTTAGAAATTAAATTGGGTAGGTGTATGCCCTTGCTTAACTGCTGGTTTTAATTTTATCAACGGAAATGTCAGAAATCATTACTGTGTTTCCATGTGTTAAATGTTTATCGCTAATCCAGGCAGTATAGATTTATCCAGGGTGGACGTATGCCATTGTCAAGTGGTGGATTATTTTGTCCCTCTGGTTAAGCGGTTACAGAATTACTGGCACACTGGAAGTACATTATAATTGACGTTGCCAGGATCGTTTGAAAAAGTTAAGTAGAGTGTTAACGCAAGGATAAACTTGAATAACTTAAATCCACCCATACAAATGAGAGAGAGAGAGAGAGAGAGAGAGAGAGAGAGAGAGAGAGAGAGAGAGAGAGAGAGAGAGAGAGAGAGAGAGAGAGAGAGAGAGAGATTGCCTTTGAACATGCATACATTAATAGTTTAACGGAATAGTTGTAGATAAGATGATAGTGTGATGTGACAAATTTATAAATCGTTTATTAAATAAAAAAAAAATTGTAACTGTATCTTTATTTTTTGTTTTACAAAATTGTTACACAGTCAGGCTTTAACACTATCAAGGAAAAGTGCTGTTAAAAAATCCCAAACAACCCAAACAAAATAAGAATACAAAATAAGTATACGTGTACGCAAACATGCTAGGTCTGTTTTCTTTCAATCTACGCGCTATGCTATGGTCCTAACAGTGAGGTTTTGTTTGAAACTAACGACTCCCAACAACGAACGAGAGCGAAGTCACGACGAATAACTAGCTTGTACCATAAGCACAGACAACACTCCAAACATCTTCAAGAGGCATAGATCCTCATGAGCCCGGAGGGCTCATGAGGATCTATGCCTCTTGGGGATGTTTGGAGTGTTGTCTGTGCTTACGGTTGTGATTGGTTTCCGCCGTGATGATTTCACTCTCGTTCGTTGCTGGGAGTCGTTCGTTGCAAACGAAACCTCACTGTTATACGGTTCCGCTCAGCGTATATTTGAAACTGACCTTGAAGGGGTGTTTTTTTTTTGTGTGTAATAAATCAAAATATCTCTTTACCGCAACCATTCGCAACAGACTGCACTCACAAGAAAGAGTTGGAAATTTAGCACCGTACCACAAAAGTCAGTAATTTGAGCATGTAATTGGAATCAGTCACCTCCAGCAAGAGTCATAGATTCTCATGAGCCTCTGCGATGCAGAGGCTCATGAGAATTTATGCCTCTTGCAGATGACAAAAATTGGGCTGAGCAACTATAAAGAAGAAGATTTATAACGAAAAAGGGTGGTCTCGTCTCAGTGACTGGTTTGAGTCCGTTGCCTTATGGTTAATGGTACTTGAGTTGACAGTTACGTTTTGTGTACATTTGCAGTGGTCTTCAAACACAGAATACACGTTCCCATCCACCATAAATCAAAGAAACTTGATTTTTTTTACAACACTCACTTTGTGCAAAGAATACGTTTACCTTGCAAGGGTGTTCCTTTTTACATAAATCTTGGGCGTCCCTTGTTTAAACTTGTCCGGTAATCGAGTGAGCTTTATATTGTGTTGCAACGCGAATGTGTAAGCATTGTAAAATGTGAATGATGATTTAATTCCCATAAAAATAATATTACTCTGTCTCTATCTCTCTGTCTCTGAAACACTTGCTCAGTCAGCTGCAAGTAGCAACGCAGAGTACCAAGTTCTTAGTGTACTGGAAAAAATACTGTGAGGCCAAAAATATACTGCAGACATTCATCATTCCTGATATTACCGTCGCTGAAGTCGGCAAATTTATTTCTAGCATGCCGAACAAAAAGTCCACCGGGATAGATGGTATCGACACGGTAGAGGCACTCACTTATATCTTTAACCTCTGTCTAAAACACAGCACGTTTCTAACTATTTTCAAAGAGGCCAAGGTAATTCCAATCCCTAAATCAAAAGATCTTCAAGATGTCAATAACTACCGTCTTATCTCACTTTGTCGGCCCTGTCAAAGCCCCTTGAAAAGCACATACAAAAACACCTCCTCTATTTTCTAGAAAAGGGCAATTTCATAAATATTCATCAGTCCGGCTTTAGACCGAAACTGTCATGTCAGTCAGCACTGACACACACTGTAGACAGCTGGCTAGAATCAATAAATAAAAATTTGATGTATGGAGCTGCTTTCTTAGACCTACAAAATGCATTTGATTTTGTCGACTATGACATTCTCTTAAAGAAGCTAGCAGCATACCATATAAGTGAAATCGCCATAGCATTCTTTAGATCATACCTAAAAAGACAACAAAAGGTATATATATATATACACCCATGGAAAATACTATAAACAAGGACAAGTTCACTACGGTGTCCCCCAGGGGTCGATCTTGGGACCTCTTCTATTTATAATATTCATTAATGATTTGTCTTTGCATATTACTAACACTGATGTCAACTGCAACCTGTTTGCGGACGATACGAGCCTCCGTGTTTCGGGTAAAAAAAAAACAAAAAAAACCAGCTGATATTAACCTTAGCTTACAAAATAGTCTCAACGAGGTTTCCGACTGGTGTAGAGTGAATCATATGGTTCTTCATCCAGGAAAAACAAAGAGTATTTTAATCACTACACGACAAAAGCACTAACGTCGACCACAGCCGTTACATTTACAACTGAACGCTAAACCAATAGAACAAGTCACAGAGCGTAAATTCTTGGGAATACAAGTTGAGGAACAACTATGTTGGGAGACGCATACAAATACAGTATGTAAAACCATTGCTAAAAAACTTTCCTGTTGTCCCAGCTTAGACAAGTAACGGATACACATACTCGAAAACTGTTTTATCATGCCCATATCAAGTCTCACGTTGATTATGTCTCCACAGTGTGGGACGGATGTAGTGATGTTCACATGAACAGGTTAAACTCTCTATATAAAAGAGCTGTCAAAATGATAGATACGCGGCCCATTCCTACCACAGACAAATTTAGACATCTAAACATTCTCGGCCTGCGTATACAACTTAATTTCAACAAATGCATCCTCATGCACAAGATATTAAATAACATTACACCGCAGCATCTAACCATTAAATTTATGCCACAGCAAGAACGCGAACGGACCTCAAGGAACAATACTTTACCCCTTTTCGATTACCTAATGAACCAACATAACATCACTGGGCATTTATTTAAACAAACCCTGATGGTTAACACTTTCATGTAATACATGCATTTATGTATAGTGTTTGTGTGTTTGTGTGTGTGTGTGTGTGTGTGTGTGTGTGTGTGTGTGTGTGTGTGTGTGTGTGTGTGTGTGGTATAAGATGAATGTTGAGTGTTACTATTATTTTGTGTATATAATTTTTTAAAATTTTATTATTAATTTGTTTTTATTTTTTTTAAACATTATTGTTGCATGAAATAATGTGTGTAAATATGTTTTTATTATTATTATTTTTTAAACCTATTTTATGTTATAGATTTTAGCAACGGCAAGTTTGTAAAATGAGGATTTGTTTCTGTCAAAACTTTTTACCGTTGATAAATAAAGTTTCATCATCATCTCTCTCAGTCTCTCTGTCTCTCTCTCATTGTAAACCTGAAGTATCTTATAACCTTCACCTGAATCGATAGAAAAAATGTGTTCTGAATTTCCTTTAAGATGATACATTTTAACCCTCTTAACCCCACTGCCGCATTTCCAAACTTTTGGAGATGTTGTCTAACGACTATGTGCCAGTTGTATGAGATAGATTGATTATGATAATTCAAGGGCAGTGCTAGATGAGCTTGGTGCCTGAAGGCACCAAGCTCATCTGGCACTACCCTCTCGAGTTATCATGATCAATTCATCTCGTGCTGCAGGGTCCCGGGGCTAATGGGTTAATATTAATGTATAAAATATTTTGTGGACAACCTTCTTTTTGTCTGACTGCCGTGAGATGGCTTTAGTTGCTCGCTCGGCGTAAAACTATTAAAACGCTCTGTCTGTCTCTCTCTCTCTCTCTCTCTCTCTCTCTCTCTCTCTCTCTCTCTCTCTCTCTCTCTCTCTCTCTCTCTCTCTCTCTCTCTCTCTCTCTCACTCTCTCTCTCTCTCTGCAAATTAATACAAAAGAGTTATATCGTAACGGTAAAGGGGCGCACCCACAATTTCAGCTTGTCAGCCTATCGAACTGTCACTTGTCTAAACGGGGCACAATGTAACTGTGACAGTCGTGCCTTGACATTCAGATAACCGCCCTCCTAAATGCACACGGAAATTGCAGGTTTAAACCCTGGTGACTTCCTCCATATGAGAAGCAGAGATCTAACTTATTAAGAGGAAAAAAGTACACGTAGTTTTCAGATGGAGCCCACTGCCCACACCAAGTAGAACTTGTCACCATTGCCGAAATGTTAGCAGACGACATCGCCAGTAAAATGATTGCGCTAACAGCAAGGGGCGTAGATTCCCATGAGCCCCTGCGGATGCACGGGCTCATGAGAATCTATGCCCCTTGCTTCTAAAAGGGCTTATCTAGAACACTTCACTGAAATAACGCTTTATCAGCAGCAGTTTGACTGTTGCTTTAGATTTGCGGCATTTAGACACAAAAATTGCGCCTTATCTCCCCTGACCATAGTATTTAGACAAACAGAGCCTGTAAGCTAATCGAGTATAATAATTGCAAATCGATCGAGCGGGGAGAGATTAGACAGTTTCTGTGTAAGCTTACTGGCTGATTTGTCCCCTTTCGCTAAACGACAGGTACCTAGTACTAGTAGTAGCAAAGACGTGTTCGGCTCAACGCGTTTCTAAGGCGTAGCTGAGCCGACGTAAAGACTGATTGTCTGCTTGAATATTTATTTACTTCTGCGTTTAAATGACAAGGAAGGAAACAAAATCCGGACAAAAATATGACTGCCAATCGTGTAAAATGCAAAGAAAATCCCAAGGAATAAAAAAAAGAAGAAAATAAACACGCTTATAAAAAGACAAATACACCACAAAATTAATAAATTGTCTTGTACTTGTCCTTTCCATATCAATCAACTAACCAAAAAACATAACATACAAGCAAAACAACTGCCAACCAACCAACCAAGCAACACACAAACAAACACATGAACGAGCGAGTGAATAAATAAGTAAATAAACAAATAAATAAATATTGTTTATGATATTTCAGATCAGTTTGTGTGCTTGTGTCACAATGAATATTTTTTTACTTTTATTGTTTTATTTTTGCGTGTTTCAGATGCTAGACCGTGAAAGTTTGCAGTCGACGTTGTACCGCGAAAACGCGACATTACCGCATTTGGATATTTGATGAGGAGTGAACGGTAAGGACATAGAGCCTTTGTTCTTCTTGTATGTTGTTTGTTCTTGTTGTATGTGTATACAGAAATGCCGCATGACAAAATCATCAACTACTACTAGTGTAAAACAGTACATATATCTTAAAATGTGTGCTGATCTGTGATTTTGGACTTACGGCCGAAAGGGCCACAATCACAGACCAGCACACGAATATAAAAGGCGAATAAAACTCTCTCATCTTTTTAAGCCCCTGATCAGTGCCAAGGAACTTTTAACAGTATTAAGTCAGTATGTTGTTTGTTCTTGTTGTATGTGTATACAGAAATGCCGCATGACAAAATCATCAACTACTACTAGTGTAAAACAGTACATATATCTTAAAATGTGTGCTGATCTGTGATTTTGGACTTACGGCCGAAAGGGCCACAATCACAGACCAGCACACGAATATAAAAGGCGAATAAAACTCACTCATCTTTTTAAGCCCCTAATCAGTGCCAAGGAACTTTTAACAGTATTAAGTCAGTCAGTCTCTTCTTTGCTGGAATTTGACAGGGTATTAGCTCATTCAATCCCACGCAGGGATTTTTTCCCAAATTTTGGAGGCGTCATCTAATGATTATGCACCTGTTGCACGAGATGGATCGACCATGATAATTCAAGGGCCGTGCCAGATTAGCTTGGCGCCGACAGGCGCCAAGCTAATCTGGCACTATCCTTGAATTATCATGGTCGACTCATCTCCTGCTGTCGTGCGTTAGGGCTGAATGAGTTAAAACGCCTTTTTAACGTTAAATATAAATCATCAAGAAAGTGAAATCTAGTTTTTTGATAAAGCGCGCCGAATCTACCGTGAATTTTCCCCAGGAAAAACTGACCTCTAAATGACCTCAACTCTCTCTTTTTCCGAGGGGATAAAACTCGTCATTGCGAATGTCCACATTATTTTTTTTTTGTTGTTGTTGCCGTGGCGACTCTTGTTTACATGCGTGAGGAAAGGTAGATTTGGGTTCATTTACAGTTCATTTTTTTTTACAGAGTATTTTCGGTGCGCTTGAAAGACTTCCTTCTTTAGGGTTCACCTCACTTTCCATATTTGAATCAATCAATGTAATTGCAGTAATTAAAATTCTCATAGTCTAGGTATGAATCAGCTGCACTGGCGCCCAGTAAAACCAGGAACCGTGTCCTCAATTCCCAGATGAAATAGCTGAGCCATGAAACTGATCGTCTGCTGGTCGGTAATATGACAATTGGAGAATGAGAGGGTGTACCCTAAAGTTTGACGTTTATGTCTGCATGACGCATTGGATTTGATTGCGAATGTGACGGAATGATTGATGACGAATGATCCATAAATGTGACGAATGGTTCGTAAACTTTGATAAATGACTCATTCGTAATTTGGTAGGCACACGGATCACATTTCACGCGTAAGCATTACAGTTATAGTCTGTCCAAGGTATGCCAGGAATTTATCGGGCCGACGTCAGCCGCATTTGATGCGGCCGACGTCGGCCCGAGGACATTTTGCGTACGAGAACTTCTACTTTGACAATTTGACGAAAAGTGCGTTGCTGAAAATCAACCATTTGCGCTAATTCAGCTAGGACGAAACTGAAGTCTGGGCGATTATCCGTCTTAAAAATTTTGGACTCAGAACTGGGCAGAAAACCTACTGTATATTTTGGGTGAATTGCCGAAAGGTTGTTTGAGATAAATACAATATCTGCACTAATTCAGCAAGGACGAAATTGAAATCTGGGAGTATACGAGTACCTTGATATTTTTGGCTGAATTTCCGCTGACACCCACGGCCTATTGTAATATTTCCAAAGTCCGCGAAAGTTGTTTAATTTGAAATATTTGCACTAATTCAGGAAGCACGAAACTGAAATCTGGGCGTATATCTTGAAATAATTGGGCAGGTTACTTACTGAAAATTATGGCTGCATTTCCGCCGACATCCACGGCCTTTTTAATATTTCAGAAGGCCTGGAAAGTTAAGCAAAATAACCAGTAAATAGCATGTACTGAAGAACTAAAGCTACCCTTTACAGACTACTGAAACCTTGTTTATGGCTGATTGAGCTCGATCGTTATGTGATTTGGTTTTGAAGGTTTGGGTGGGGTTGAAAGTGTGGAGAAACATTTCGTGGGCCCATACCAGACAAACAGGCGGGCTTGGTTACAAACTTTCTTCATTGATTATTCCAACATTGATAAAGGCTTGCAGGATAAGAAACCAGTGCAGGTACACTCACATTAATATCCTTATTTGCACAAACAACACGCATCTGTATACTACAACACATTAATATTGTTAGAAGCAAAGAGAGGTATAGAAGCTTTTGATATTTTTTTTTTGTACTAAAATGTGGGCTGGTTATTTTGCGAGATGAGAGGGCCCCACGGCACACAAACCTTACCAGAACTTAAGGGGCTTTTCATATCAACCCCCCAAAAAACCCAAACCAAAACAAAACACAAACAAACAAACAAACAAACAAACAAACAAACAAACAAACAAACAAACAAACAAAACGTTGGCTGATTATTATGCGAGATGAGAGCTCTCCACGCACACAAACCTTACCTGAGCTAGAAAAATCGTGAGCTCGGTATATAGGTTTTATATTTGTTTACGATCTCACTCACATCTCCTGATCCCGCGTACCAGTTTATTATCATCCCGTGTATCTGCTGCCCCGGGGGCATGAAACCTGACCCAATAAAACCTGCAGAGATCATTCCGATTGCGTGTATCCCTTTAATAACTTTAATTTGCTGTACTAAATTTACAAGTCTATTGCCGGAGGGCGCATTGCTTTTGAACGTGCCCATCTGCAAGGGACGCAGATCTTCATGAACCCCGGCAACGCGGGGGCTCATGAAGATCTACACCCCTTGCTTGTTTGAGTTACATCTCGTTACTGAGGTAGATTTGAGATTTTCTGCACTTTTCGACGAAATCGACTTTAGGCGGGCTCGTCTGCGCTGTTTAATTGGGTGAGTGAGTGAGTCATTAATGTCGCAAAGTTAAACGTTTCACAGGTGCATCAGCCAGAGGTGAGCATTGGGGGTGGGGGTGGGGGGAGGGGTGGGGGGGGGGTGGGGGAGGGGGGGGGGAGGGTGGCGGGGGGTGGAGGGGGGGGGGGGGGGGGGGGGAGGGGGGGGGCGGATGCAGGCAGATTGGGTTGGTTTGGTAGTTTCTAGTTTCCATGGATGATTTTCCTGGCCTTGAAATAATCGGTATGCGGAATTCCTTGACTACATTTTAACTGAACAGATTATTCAGTTTCAAAACGAGAAGACAGACAGATTGCCCACACAAATTCATTTCAGTAGTAATTTTATTATCATTCCGCTCTGCTCTGGTACCGGTTTCAGCCCACACAATCAATAAATATTTCAAATACAAGCGATCAATGTGTAAAACAAAATCAGCTAGTCTTTGAGCTTGCTCTTCGTACTACAAAGACAAATAAATAGCATTGCGCTGTCAAAAGAAAATGTCAGAGGGTATGTTGATTCATGTGTCTGTTTTTGTTTAGTGGTGTGTATGACATAACTATACTTCTGGAAAATTGTTTTTGTTTAGTGGTGTGTATGACATAACTATACTTCTGGAAAATTTAAAGCAACTTACAAGTCTACGTCCTTGACTTCGAAGTACAGGTTTAGTGTGATTTGCATGAAGCAGAGTGAAAAACGTCGACTGGGTCTAACTAAAAAGCTCTAGCTTTCTATTATAAACAGAAGGCAGGACTGAACTTCTGATTTAGCACACACAGGTCTACAACTACTAACCAGTAGCTATATGTGTGTTTGTGTATGATTTTAGACCGTAATTACAGGCTTGGGGCCAGTCGCGTGAGAGAGTAAGCGGAGCACCTTGCTTAGTGGCTTGCGCAGGACTAAGCTCAATCATGCAGCAGGACTGTATAGCATGCAAAATGTTATAACTGCACACTGGTTGTGTCCCTGGATTCGCTGCGCAGGGATTCGAAAGAGGCAACCAGTGTGCCGCTATATAACTGCTGATCAGGAGCGCTGCACCCGGCCACCTTCCGGGTCATCTGGTTTAAAGGGCAACAGAGATCAAACTAATTAAACGTACACGCGGCCAGACAGTATCCAATCAGAAGCAGCTTAACGACTAATATCAGAAGGCATATATATACATAGCTTGCCAGCTGTTTCGTTATGACAATCTAATTTTGTAGAGAATACGTGACATTCTTCCTGTAGCCCTGATAAAGGTTGGTCCCAGTGTTAGTACCCATTCTGAATTGTTACAGTTTAACGCCTTGACTGTCAGTGGACGCAAATTGTGTTCGTGAAATCCTTGTAAATATAACGCCAAATAGTCCCAGCCGCCCTAGATACAAAATGGTGTCAACATGAGGCGTAGATTCTCACGGACCCCCGCAACCGCTGGTGCTATGTGTCTTGCAGTTGGAATATTTACTGAGGAGCAAAAGAAATGCGACATTTTTGGAATCATCGGAAACACTTTAGTGTTTCCGATGATTCCAAAAATGTCGCATTTCTTTTGCTCCTCAGTATATTAAGTTGTCGTCGGCACAGAAGGGGTTAAAAAGCAAAGGGCTTAGTCTCCCAGGATAGGCGCTATGGTACATGTGGTGTTCTCGTTATTACTCTCTGATTCTTTTTCGCTCCAGCTGCCACACTAAGCAGTAGAAGTAAAACACTTTAAATGTCTAGGGCTTAACGTGTTTTGTCCACCAGGAAGGTGATTTCAAAGACCGGGCGCTTGATAGGGTCTGAACTTGACGAATTTTTAACTCATCTTGCGTCGAATCTCCTGCCTTTCGGACGAGATTCGAACGCTCTACCACTTGAGCTACCCAGCTCCTCTGCAGAGGTCAGAGGCTGTGCTGGTTTAGCGTCCGGAACCGCAGGTTCACGAGTAAACATAATCTAACGCAAAGCACTATGTGAGGTTCTCCGCCAAATATATGTATGCAGTTGTATGTGTGAGCTATAAATCCAAAGCAAACCACTATGCAAGGTGCTCCGCTAAAGCTCACTCATGCAACTGAGGCTAGTGCGTTACGGATCTGGCTGGAAGCATGAGACGGAAGCTGGACCGAAAACACTCATCCACACCCCCTGTGCGCCCCCCCCCCCCCCGCCCACGCATACCCCCGCCCCAGCACCGAGAATACTTGTTTGCGTGTTCCTTTCACGCACGATTTGTAATGAGTAACATTTCACTGCAGACATACACGCATTAGTGCAGCTATAATAATAATAATAATACCGTTATTATATAGGCGCTTTTTCTCAATTTTGGGGAAATCGACTCAAAGCGCCGCGCCTGAAACCCAACACACACTCACGAAACAGACACGGATTTACGCCATTTAAGACAAACACAGTACAAGACAAACGAAGGGCCAGTCAGCTACTGAAGTTACAGAGATTTTTGATCGCTTGTATTTGAAATTTGTAAAGTGGCCTGAGACCGGTACCAAAGTGGGGGGGGGGGGGTGGAAGAACCGGAGTACCCGGAGAAAGAACCCCCGACGGTCCGCCCGAATTAACGGTGACACTTACCAGAGGAGAAAAGTCCAACGCCGGAACCCGGTATCGAACCGCGCACCTTTGGCATTGGCACCTTTAACCACTGCGCCACGGACCGCCCCACGGACCGCCCCACGCCCCAGCTCAACTTACTTCACAAAGAGTTTTGTATTATTTAGAGAAGCAAGATGGAGCGCGGAAAAAAAGCGAAAATCGAAGAACGCGTACGGAGCAGCCCGGCTGAATCGATTGGACACCAACTTGTAAAGGGGTGGTACTTATGTTTTTGCGAAGGGCGCAGTTTAAATATTGGTTCTGAGACCGCCACATTTTTTCGTGTTTGGATTGCTGGTTTTAGCTGACTAGTCTGGGTATGTTTCACAAGAGGGAAGAAAGGACGATGGACGAGAACCCAATTACTCCAATAAGAGGTGTATTTATGCATTTAACCCGTTCAATGCCAGCCGACGCAGATTGTCCTTTTGCAATCTTCGTTTTTCAACACCGAAAAGCCCTATCTGTCGCAGGAACATGGATTGAAAGTGGTGGGAACAAGAGGTATAGATCCTCTTTTCAAGGAAATAAGAGAGAAAAATAGTCGGGTCTGTCTTGCCATTTTTAACCCGTCGAACACAACCCATCCACAGAATCAAACACTCCAACAAATGTCTGTGATCGAACTGTAAGAAATCTTGTCTGCTAGTCCAAACAGGACACTGACTGGGCCACCGAGGCTGCCGACACACGGTGAACGCCACTTACTCGGCAAATCAAACCTTGTATACGCGGCATCAAATAGTTGCCATTCATAAATGGCTGTGTTTGCAGCACTCTCGTCGGATATGAAAAATCCATGGACGGACAATTTGACCAGTCCACAGGACAACCCTTCTTACTTCTTTAATAGGCATAGATATTCATAAACCCCTGCAGCTTGCAAGGGCTCATGATGATTCCTTGCCTCTTAGGCCTGTAAAGTTTTGCATCATAAACCCGGTTACCGTTGTCAGTCATTTTCAGGGTAATTTTAGTCGATCCCCGTAGTGCTCCCAAGAGGCAAAAGTTTCTTACAGCATCTGCAACTAGCAAGTGGCATAGATTCTCATGAGCTCCTGCGTTCGCGGGGGCTCATGAGAATCTATGCCTCTTGCAGAGTCATTTCACTGTAACCTCTGTTCCTCAGATAGAGAAAGAAATGTGGTGGCGTGTGCCTGAAGCTGCCGACGCTCTTTAGAAAACTGTGGTGTCGCCTGTGTCGCTCGGTGCAGCGTTATTGGCGACAATCTGCTCCAGAACGAGGCTTGAATGCACGTGCGTCATGCCTCATTGACGGCGCTCGCAGGCCACGCATGTGCACAAGGGGACAATTTTCTCCAGGACATGCGTACTTCCAGGAAAGTACCAGTAGAAACTGTTACTTTGCTCCCAGTGCTCTGTATAGTTTTTTAGTTTTAAGCTTATAAGCTTAGTCTGCATGAGGACTAAAGAAACAAATCTTGCCATCAAGAAGTTTAGATCCTCGGTGAGCGCCAGCAGCTGCAGGGGCGCATGAGGGTCTATGCCTCTTGCAGATGACCTGTCAATAGTTTTGTCCTGACCACTGATTGTGGGACTAATTGTTCCGAGACATTAAGCGGATGCGTCGCGTGTTTCTGTGGAATGGCTCTTTTCCTATCACTTAGACTGGGAACTCTCTCTCTCTCTCTCTCTCTCTCTCTCTCTCTCT
>BTPG01000006.1:168870177-168876977 GCA_036245525.1 Semisulcospira habei | reverse complement strand
AACTACTGACATGTAGCATGTGCTTCATCGACAGCTGACTGAGTGATGCGCATATGTACTGCAGAGTGTTTTGCATGAGTACACTGTGATCTGAGTGTCATTCTGCTGTAATTGTCATGAGGGATGTCTCTGGTGTCTATTCTAAGCCAAACACAAGCACTTGTACACTGAGTAAAGCTCATTTGAGTGCATTGTTATGGGACCAGCAGTTGCAGGCACCAGTACAGGGTTTTACAGGAGTGTTGACAAGTTTGGCACACACATGCCTACTACATCTGCAAGATGAGCTGAGGTGTTTTGAGACTCTGACAAGTGTGTTTTATATAAAAATGAACTGTACATAACCATTTTTCTATGCTACCTCCTAAATCAGCAGTCCAGACACTAATTAGTGTATGCGGCGTGTCCCGCGTAGCATAGTTTTGGTTGTTTTGTGTAGTCTTTTTCCTGTGGGATAGCTCAGTAGACTTAATGTTTAAATTGCAGAGCTGTTTCATGACCCCTTTTGCCTAGGGAAAGATTGCCAGCAGCACATAGGGCATGGCAGCTGGTTACAGGCCTCTTCCAGCTTGTTGTCACCAGACAACAGGGTCAATGAGGATGCCTGGGTGTTGTCTTTTGGGCTGCCCTAAGATACACAAGGAAATGGCCTTGGGTCTGAAAGCTCATTTTTCATCAGTGTCAGTGTCATGGTAACTGTTTTAAGTTGTCCAGCCCACCAGAAGTCAGTTTGACTGTATTGCATGCGTGTGTAAACTTGGAAAAACAGAAAAAGTAGGGGGGTAGGCAATGGAAAAATATGAAAAAAACCACTTTCATGTGCCTGTGTCTCAAATGCAACATTTCTGAAGATCAGATATATTACTTGATGTACATGCCAATTTTGGAGGCATTCTGACCATATCTAGGCTGTTTTTCATGGCATCAGATATGCATGATCCAACACGTCAGCAGCGTTGTGAACGCCACATCAAGGCACTTCACATAATGGGCCATAACTTAAAGATGCAGCAACGTTCAAGGGTGTGTCACTTTGGATTTGACTTAGCTATTGTCTAAGGGTTGCACTGATAGCAGATTGAATGGTGTTCAGGTGGGACAAGTGTCTCTGACAGGTCACGGTATACATTTAAATTGGGAAGTTCAGGCAGTAAGAGGTCCCGTGTTTTTAAAAATAATTTTTGCCTTGTTTGAAAATTTGCAGTTGGGCTGAATGTGGGAATTTGCTGGAAATTTGTGGTTAGCTGAGAGGAGACATGTTTGGTGCTTTGATTCATACCATCCTGAGCTTATCCAGTGGACATTTGTGGGCCTATGTTGAGTTGCCTTTGGCGTAGTGATTTGAGGGGCACGCTGATTTCAGCTGTGCTTGGGTGTGGGGTTGGTAAGGAACCAGTTTCATAGCCAAGAAATGAGACGGGTCATGTGCTGTTTTTTTTGGTATTTTATGCATGGCAAATGTGCAGCTGGTGGGCGGTAGTGCTTTTTAGGGAATTGAACAATTAGGGGATGACTGGGATTGACTAAGGCTAAGAGACTGGACAGTACGGAAACACCACTGTGGTCCGTGGCCTGTAGTGAGCGTCTATAGTGCAATAAGCGTAGATCCGTGCTGGTCTGTAAAGTCTGGACCTCACAACATCAGGCCGTAAGGTCTAAAATCACAGACCAGCACAAAAGAGTCATTGTATAGTGCCTCATGGCTGCCTCCATTTCAGGGACAAAATGTGTGTTTGAAATTGAGTCGGTCAGAGGAAAAGATCCACATGAGCCCCTAGTCTTGTGGGGGCTTATGGTGATCATCTGCAAGAGGCATAGATCCTCATGAACCCCCGCTAGACGTGGATGTAAGGTGTCACTTTATGGGCGTAACTGACTTGCGTAGTGCGTAATCACAGGCATCATTCGGGACTGGTGTCTATGTAGCAGAGTAATGACACAACAGAACGCGTCACTGACAGTCTCACGTATACTGAAACATTTTGCTTGTGTTTGTTTGTTTGTTTGTTTATTAGAAGTGTGCCGGTCAAAACAGACCCTCAGTTTGTCATGCTAATCTTGTTTTAGGCTTTTGTGATCAACCCGCTGAATAATTTGGCTAATGATTAATGGTGTTTCTTATATTAATGGATTTACGAATGAAGTCCCAACGCTTTTGATAATTTATTCAATAACTGTAGGCGATAATGTTATTTACTTCGTCGGTTTCTATCGCGTTTGGCAGACTTGGGACGGGACGTGTGGTGAGGGGTAAGAGATTTAGGATATATGGAGACGGGCTGAGGGGAACGGAGGGGAACAAACCGCCAGTTCAATCAGGCGTGAAGTTATGACTGTCTAAGTGGGAAGAAAGTGGACTAGTTATTTGAAGATTAAGCACATACCTGTTCAAACCGCAGGTGATGTTTATATTAACTCATTTGAGGCGTGCCGCCTCCGGATACGCGGCTTATGCCGCGTATCCGGAGGCGGCACGTTTGGAATGAGTTAACCTCTTTAAGTGCCATTGGACGCGGACTGTGTTTTTAAATTTAAAAAACAAAACAAAATAAACAAATAAAAAAACCCACCAAAGAGCCTTTGCCGTAACAAAAACATGTATACAAAGTTGTATTGATCAGCAAGAGGCATATATCTTCCGGGCTTCATAAGCCCTGAACTGCGAAGGCTCATGAGGATCTATGTCTCTTGCAGTTGGATTGTGCTAACATTTTCTCGGCAGTGAAGGTGTTAAACCATCAGGAATTCAGTCTATCTGCTTGCGTTACACAAAAATCCTGTAAGTGTGAACGTGGTAATTTACGTCTATGCAGACACGATCAAACAAAACACGCTGCTCGTATTCATTTTCTCTCCCTAAGGTCAACACTCGCAGACAATCACGCACATCTGTTCAAGGCACAGGTGATGTTTATACAATATCACAAAAAAACAATGGATTCCGTATCACACAAAAAATATTCTCAGCTTTAATTGTTAATCCCAGCACCCTGGTTCTATCTAGTGACTGATAAAAATCAGACTCAAAACTTCACAGACCACTCTTTTACCGACCAATGTCATCTACAAGAAGCATAGATTCTCATGAGCCCCTTACTGACAGAAATCGGGTTTATTTACATCCTCAGACTGAGGCAGAATTTAGTTGACGGACAGCCCTTGGCAGTTCAGTTCCATATGCAAGAGGCATAGATTCTCATGAGCTCCTGCATCTGCAGGAGCTCATGAGAATTTATGCCTCTTGCTTGTAGGACTCTCTATGTACACCCCTAAACTTGGACAAGGCGGGCCCGGGCTGGCCAGTTTGGTGGTGTGCAAGATCGCGTTCGTTCGCTACTGACGAGTGATAACCAGCAAATCACAGGTGATGTTTATAAAGGCATCAGGAAAACACACGCGCGGCTATCATCCAAATATTTATTCCGCACCCGTACAGCAGCGCGATTCGGTAGAAAACATAAACTTTGACACCCAAGATGGCGCCCGCCTGGTTCGCACCGGAAGCGCTTGCTTACAAGCGGCTAGGTAGGTTTGTGATTTGAGCTCCCCCTCGCCCCCCTCCCCCCCCCCCACACACACACTCTCCCGCCTCTATCTCTCTGTCTGTCTGTCTCTCTCTATAAAAAAAGCTAATAAAAAGACTTCTAGAAAAAAATATGACGGAATCCGGAACTATTTTTAAACATTCTTTTATATAGGTGATCTTGAATTTTAAGTTGGATTTTTAAATAGTAAATAAAGTCCACGTCGACTTAAATAAATTCTGGTTTATCTTGTTGTGACTCCAGGGACACCAAGTTAAAGCTAACTAATCTCATGCTATCACTGGTCCAATATGGTCTAAACGACCTGGCTGTAGGCTGTAGAGATCAGCAGACACAATGTGTGATCCACACAACTGATCCACAAACAGTGAAGCAGCAGGTCTGACCAGGACACCAGCCATAAGAAAATTGGTTTTTGTCTCTATTTTTAGTCTTACTGTAAATAAATTTTAACTTTTCTTGATTTTAAACTTCTAATGAAATATATTTTTAATGGTGGTCCTGAAATTTAACATTGATTTTAATTGGAAGTAAAGTAATACTCTGTTTTGTACATAGTGGACCAATGTCGTGGGTGAGAGGCTAAGTTAAGTTGAATTAAATTAAATCAAATTAAATTAACTTGCGCTCCTTTTTTAACCCTAGTTAAACATATCTGACCATGTTGTGTTATTGTCGGCTAAAGCTTTATTAGCTAGTCCCCGATCACTTATGTGCCAGTGGGACATAAAAATGGAACGAACGAACGAACGAACGACTTCTAGAACTGAAGGAGGTGAAGATATTAGTCTCACAAGTGCGCCCAATACCTTCATATCATTCAGTTCTGTCTAATAGCTTTTGCACTGTGTAGACAAATGACAAGAAAGACGCAAACAGTGATTCTCTTTCTTTCTTTTTTCCCCCTGTTTGTTTGCCAACTGAGAGAGGATTGAATAAGCTCTCGTACTGAGAAAACTCATGAACTATTTCTTGTGGGATGTAGAACGCTATTTAAAATTGACTTTCTCTAAATCTTCCTGTTTTGAATTTTCCCAGCTATTATCCCCTTGTTCCTTTCCCATCACGTGCGGATGGACTTGGTTGGAGAGCTTTGTAATCCTGTCTCAGTGACGCCGCGCAACACAAGAACTGTGAAATCGAACTGAAATTCCGAGAGTTTCAAAAATGTGAGAAGGCTCTTCTTATAACACGTCTTTGTGAGCACCTTGTCGCTGCGAAAAATCTGAGGGCGTAAATTTCTTTATTTTTCTTCCAAGCCTCACATCTCCCCTTGAAGTCGATAAATCTCTATCCACGTGCACATGGTGCAAACGAAAGGCATAGGTCCATATGAGATCATGCAGCTTGCATGTGTCCACTATAATCTATGTTTTGTTCTCTCTCTCTCTCTCTCTCTCTCTCTCTCTCTCTCTCTCTCTCTCTCTCTCTCTCTCTCTCTCTCTCTCTCTCTCTCTCTCTCTCTCTCTCCCCCCCCACCCGGGTCTGCCCTGGGGGACTTGGGTGGGGTTAGGTATTTTTTAGTTCCCAGGGTCACCCTGGTCAGCCCCACAGGGTGGGTTTTTCTCTCTATTCTGGGGCATGTGTTTCTGTCTACCCTTTGTCCATTCACCTGTATTTGCCTTTTTAAAACTCTCCCTACTGTCTGCACTGCCTGTAGCTCTTGATATTGGATGTGTGTTGCTAAATGGTCTTAGCTTTATTTAGGCCCCATGTGTTAGGTTTATTTAATGTATTTGACCGGCTGGCGACATACATTCAATGTTCTGTTTTTTTTTTTTTTTTTTTTTTTTTTTCACAAGCAGTGCAGGCACGTCCTGAAAAAGCCTTGTTGCTGTCGGGACGTTAAGCAATGTACAATCAATCAATCAATCCATTCACCTGTATTTGCCTTTTTAAAACTCTCCCTACTGTCTGCACTGCCTGTAGCTCTTGATATTGGATGTGTGTTGCTAAATGGTCTTAGCTTTATTTAGGCCCCATGTTGTAGGTTTATTTAACGTATTTGGCCGGCTGGCGACATACATTCAATTTTCTGTGTAGATTTTTTTCACAAGCAGTGCAGGCACGTCCTGAGAAAGCCTTGTTGCTGTCGGGACGTTAAGCAATGTACAATCAATCAATCAATCAATCTCTCTCTCTCTCTCTCTTTCTCTCTCTCTCTCTCTCTCTCTCTCTCTCTCTCTCTCTCTCTCTTCTCTCTCTCTCTCTCTCTCTCTCTCTCTCTCTCTCTCTCTCTCTCTCTCTCTCTCTCTCTGTGGATCGGCGGCATCTGCGAAGCAAACAGCCCAGACAAGCTCACTCTCACACCGGACGTTAGTTATTTAGCCCACGCCTCGCTCATCTCCCTTGATCTCACCTTTGTGCTCTCCCTTGATCTGGTTGCGGCCCCTTACAAAGACAGAGCAAGGGGAGCAACTGAGAGGAATGCTGCTGGATGCACTCCAGACCGGGACCCAATTCGCCGTGTTCCCATCATCAGAAAAACGAAGATGTTGCTTCGGTCCATCGATCAGAAGCAAGAGGTATAGATTTTCACGAGGCCCTGCGACTGCATTGTCCTATAGAATCTATGCCTCTTGCAGATGGAAGAGTGTTGGACGTGAGCTTAGATCTGCAACCGCGGACACTTGTGAAAACAAGAGGAATCCGCAGTCTAACGGAACTAGGGATTACTGGCCACGTTTGCTTTTTCGTGCTAGGGGAACTCTCTTACCTCCCTTTGGCTGTCCAGACACGGGAATTATCCGTCCTTTGCTGTCCACAGGGCACCGAGGTGACTCTTTTTTCTTCTTCTTCTCTCTGTCCAGAACACATTTAAGTTGTGTCTTTCTTGTTGTGTCTCTTGATGTTGTCATTTCTTGTCTTTCGACGCTCAAGAGTTGCCCCCCTTTGTTGTCCGAAAACATCCCAGCTGTCCCACTCTCTGTTTTGAAGTAAATCTGAGAATTGCAAGTTTAAGCACGTTGTCAGAGACCTGGCCTGCTTGACGATTTTAGTTAACAGAAACATTTCCTTAACCCCTTCACTGGCGAGAAAATGTTAACAGCACCCATCCGCATGCAAGAAGTATAGATCCTCATGAGCCCCCGCAGTTGCGGGGGTTATGATGATCTATGCCTCTTGCTGAAACGACTTTGTTTACATGTTCCTGGGGGTCTTTTACATTGTTTTTATAAATAATTTGCCTCCACTGGCAGTGAAGAGGTTAAACAAAAAAAATTCTGAAATAAAAACCGTGAAGCATTTAGATCC
>BTPG01000006.1:168812677-168867677 GCA_036245525.1 Semisulcospira habei | reverse complement strand
TGTTCTTTAGACGGCTGTGGATCGTTGACGTTAAGTTTACAAAGACTTCAAACACACAATCTGTTTTCGCTAGCAAATAAAGTTTGGTCTAATGTTTGTGAGCTCGGCTCCAGTCCAGTGCAGTCCAAAATGCATCCATAATGCCCAGATGATTTACTGCATAAATAGACTTGTCATGCACCATCACTTCCCCGCCGCGCAGTGTGTACCTTGCGATTCTTTGTGGAGATTTCTTCGGAAATGCAGTTTTTCTAACCATCTCCGTAATACAAATTTATCAGTCTGGCGAGCAGGTAATCTGGCTGTTGTTGTTGTTAACTGCAAAATCGAGCAGACATGTCTATGTGCATATCATATGACACTTTAACTCTGAGTTATAGACTGGATTTGGGCACTGAATGGAAAAGGGTCAATCTGCCCCGTGGTTTTTAGTCGCAGACTGAACTTTAAGTAGCCTGTACCGTACGAGGAACATATTGAAATAGCTCTTTCACTGCCGGGACAAAGCAGACGTCACCCAAGTGCAAGAGCGGATGCGGGGGCTCATGAGGATCTATGCCTCTTGCTAACATAGCTTCACTTTGTATCCACGTTTCCGTGGACTGTTGGAGCCAGTCCTCTGGCGAAATCTTAACAAGGATTTAAGAAAGGCAGAAGGTCTGCGTCCCGCACTTGCACTGTTGGGATTAAATTGACATAGAAGAAACACGGATCCTTATGAGGAGACACAGATCCTCATAGCTTTGAGGATCCAAACATCTTGCAGAAGACGCTTAGAAAAAGATTTTGCCTGCAGTTTGACAAAGGAGCACATTACGTGGAGACACCTGCGGTAGGCATACGCAAATACTATTCTGTGAGCAAGAAAAGTTTGCATACAGTAAGTTGCCTTCAGTGCATCTCTAACAAATATTTAAGCCATGTGCTGATCTGATATAAGGTCACCAAAGTACACAGCAGACACTTTCTAAAGGAAGCTAATTTATTTACCAAGATTTAAATCTTTCTGAAGTATGTACATATCATTGTATCCCGTGGATTTCTTAAAGTTCTTAGACATTGATGTACTCTATGTCTTGACTTGTGCGACATTTTAGCCAGAAATATTTTAATTTAAATATCCTGTTTTAAGACCACCCTTTTAGTCTGGACGGTCAGACTTTTATCCGTCACGCAGTGAATTGGTCTTAAACCCAGATAAATAAGTAAACAAAAAAGACAGCCGGAGTTTTCATACCCATGCATATTAGTATGCATCCAGGTTAGAATTCAACGGTGTTTGTGACCTCGTAACCAGACATTTTGAGTTTTCAAGAAAGACGTGGGGAAAACAACACGTCTTGGTCAGAATATGCAACCAAAGTCTTTCTTGAAAATGCGGTTGTGACCATTTCCTGTTGAACTACAGGTTTAGATTTTGTCAGAAAATGAGGGGGAGGGGGGGGGGGGGAAATCAAAGGAGACAACTGCACTGAAATGTAATTTGCAAGGTTGCACGCGACCACCATCGACTTGCTTCTGACGGATTGGCTGCGTGAGTCAGCTTAATCCTGCACGCAAACCACTAAGCAAGTTGCTCGCCTATAGGAGCACCTTGCTTAGCGGCTGTCACAGGACTAAGCTCACTCATGTAGCTGGCTCCAGTAAAGTATGGAAAATCAAGGCTTAAGTAAGCGCCAGAAATGCACCTGCGGTACGACTGAGAATATAAATGATATGCACCTTTGAACGTGCATGCAATCTGTGGGATCTACTGGTGATCATTGCTTTGTGTAAACTACTTCTGCATCTGCATTTCTTACAAAGGGGATGTGGGTTGTCGTTCAAACAACGACTGATAGGCAAAAAATACGGTTTTGAAGATCGAATCTACGAGGTGACGCTACGCCAACGAACAGTGAACACCACGATCTTCCAACCACAAGAGGCATAGGTCCTCATGGGCCCTCGCTGTGCGGGAGCTCATGAGGATCTATGCCTCTGGCTTGCCTCACTTACGTCTTTATTCCTCAGGCAGACAGAGGTTTTCAAGCCTTAAATTGACACCGAGTAGACCTTGGCCGTGATGTTTCAGTGCGTGTGTCTGTCGGAATTGCGCGCTGGCCCCACAAAAAGGCGACAGTAATCACACCTACTGTCGCCGCAAAGGAACACCTGAAGGGTGTGAGGTGCCGGCCGCGAAACACCTTTTCATGCAAAGGTAAATACATTCAAACTGCCATTAACTTCAGACAGGAATAGCGCCAGCAGCAAAACGTCCTCGGGGCCGACGACGGCCGCAGTGGGCCCGCGCACAGTCGTGCGCGGGCCCACTGCGGCCGACGTTGGCCCGGAGGACCTTTGCGCACTGGGAGCGGAATAATCACGGGGAGGACAAGACGGTAACTGAAGATTGTCAGGCCGACGTCAGCCTTAGTTGGCACGCACGCGGACGTCGGTCCGAGGGCTTTTTGTTTCTTGGAATGGGGGGGGGGGGTGGGGTGGAGAGAGAGAGGGGGGGGGGGGGAGGGGTGGAGAGAGTGGGGGTGGGGGGTGGGTGGGGGTCCGGGTTTAGGAAGGCGTATAGCTTAGCACCTGCGGTCCCATAAGTACTCATATCTATGCTTAGCAAACGTGGAATGATTCTTGGGAAAATTGACCAATGCTTGGTGACCCGGAAGTCAAAGCGAAGCTGTTTTAACAAACATTACTCGTGAATGGAGGTATTCGGATTAAAAGTGTTCACTATGAGCTTAGATGTTTTTGTTTTGTTTTGAGTTGTTTTTAAGTCCCATCTATTTATAGAAGGGACTTTTTTTTTAGGACGGGTCGCGGTGGGGCAAATTTAATAGCGTGCCTATGATGTCAAAGGCGGGCAGGCTAACAATTGAAGAACAAGATAAAAATTACGTCATGTCTAGTTACGCTAACCTCCCTGCTGAACGTACATTTGGCGCGAAGCGCCGTATGCTCGTATGTATGTATGTGTGTGCGTATGTATGTAAACAAGAGAATCTCCGATATTTCTGTACACACAAGCTTGAAACTTGGCTAAATGCTTTCTTAATTTAGTGGGTGGTTAAGAGAGCCTCCGAGCATATTGTAATTGAATGTCTCATTGAAGACATAAACAACCGTTTATAGGAAGTCGGTTGACCCAGATTAGAGTCCGTAATTTGTCATATTTACTTAAACGTTTGCATATAGCTAGTTTGGAGAAAGACATTGGATGAGTTCGTTAGCCAGCTTTGTATCCTTTTAACTTCTTTAGTAAACATTAATTCTTTTCAGAAAATAATTAAAACAGTAAAAAACCTTTACTTTTAGAGAAAGTCAAACAGTGCCGGTGACGTAAAAGAAGCAACTCCGTCACCACGCAGACACTGATACTCTAAAATATGGCGTAATTCTCTCTCTCTCTCTCTCTCTCTCTCTCTCTCTCTCTCTCTTGCTCTTTCTCACACATATGCGCGCATCTCCAAGAGACATAGATCCTCATGTGCCCGGAGGGCGCATGAACATCTATGCCTCTTGAGGATGTTTGGAGCGCACGCATGCACTTACGCACACGCAGACTCACACGCAAACATGCACATCGACGCGCTTTCAGAAGTTCATGCAGGTGTACTTAGCATGTAGCTAAGTAAAGTCAACCTGATTTCACACAAATTATAGCAACACTGAATGTACAACACATCACGTTAAATATAAAATTACGTAAAGACAAAAAATACGTCATGACAAATGACGTTTAACAAACCAATGACACATGCGCGCCTCTCCAGGGGGCATAGATCCTCAAGTACCCGGAGGGTGCATGAACATCTATCCCTCTTGAGGATGTTTGCAGAGCGCGCATGCAAACACGCACACGCATACACACACATCGACGCGCTTTTAGAAGAGCATGCAGGTGTACTTAGTATAGCATGAAGCTAGGTAATGTCAACCTGATTTCACACAAATTATAGCAAGACTGAAATTGTACCGTGAAATTCTAGTTTTGTCACCATTTTCGCAAGTCTTGAAGCGAAAGCGAATCTCATATCACGTTAAATATAAAATTATGTAAAAACAAAACAAAACAAAACAAAAAAAAAAAAACGTCATGACAAATGACATTTGACAAACCAGTGACGCGTGTGCACTGCGCGCGCCCCTTCTAGAGTTCATTATGATGCATTGGCACATCTGCGAGGCTTTTTCAGAAGGATGGTTGGTTGTACATTGCTTAACATCCCGACAGTAACAAGACTTTCTCAGGACTGCTTGTGAAAAAAAGAAAAGAAAACAAACTAAACAGAATATTGAATGTATGTCGCCAGCCGGTCTAATACGCTAAATAAACGCAAGACCATTTAGCAACACACATCCAGTATCAAGAGCTACAGAAAGCACAGACAGTAGGGAGAGTTTAAAAAAAGGAAAATTACAGGTGAATGGACCAAGGGTAGACACATGCCCCAGAATATAGGGGAAACCCCACCCTGTGGGGCTGACCAGGGTGACCCTGGGAACTAAAAAGTAGTTAATCCCACCCAAGCCCCCCCCCAGGGCAGACCCGGGTGGGGGTTTTCAGAAGGAGATATTTCAACATCAGAATCAAGTCAAAGACAAAAGGTAGAGACCCTTGACAGCGAAGACAACTCTCATATAGAAGGGACTTTGTGGGTTATGGTTTATCCCATCTTGTTTTTTCTTTTGGGGGCTGGGGGAGCGGGGAGGGTAGGTGGGTGGGGGTGATGGTTGGGGGTGGCCAGGTTGAGGGGTGGGTGGAGAAGAAATCAACAAAACGTCTGCATGTACCGTTGATTTTTCCTGCACTGCTTATGGTCTAGTGACCTGCGTGCGACCTTTGACGATGTATGATGCAATTGGACACGTGATTTTAAGTTTGTCAGACCCAGGGCGGAGTGTCGGAAAAAGGGTAAACGAGGCGACAGAGCTTTTAAGGACAAAATTCAGATACCACACGCTTGGAAAATGAATGCGGGTAACTGACATCCGATCCCGCCTGTGCTAAACGCCGAGGTTTTGGACGTGTTGTGGGAAACGCCAGCGTTTGGGACCAAAGCCATACTGACTTTTTCACTTGCACCGGCAACTGCAACAGATTGATTGATTGGTTGTACATTGCTTAACGTCCCGACAGCAACAAGGCTTTCTCAGGACGTGCCTGCACTGCTTGTGAAAAAATAAAAAAGAAACAGAACATTGAATGTATGTCGCCAGCCGGTCAAATACGTTAAATAACCTAACACATGGCCTAAATAAGCTAAGACCATTTAGCAACACACATCCAATATCAAGAGCTACAGGCAGTGCAGACAGTAGGAGAGTTTTAAAAGGCAAATACAGGTGAATGGACAAAGGGTAGACAGAAACACATGCCCAGAATAGAGAGAAAAACCACCCTGTGGGGCTGACCAGGGTGACCCTGGGAACTAAAAAATACCTAACCCCACCCAAGTCCCCAAGGGCAGACCCGGTTGGGGGAACTGCAACAGAGGGTGTCGTTGCCATCGCGAGAGTTGAAGCATAGTGCCTGATCATCTGAGCGCCTGTGGTTCCAGGCTAATCAGGCACTAGGTTCTGATCTAATACAATCGGCCGGCCACTGTAAAGAGACGTGCGTGGTGCTGAGCACTGAGATGATTTTAACTCCGTCACCGCCAGTGGACGCAGACCGCTGTGTTTATGACACTTTTGTTAACACCCAAATTAATTCACTGTCAAAGGAACGTGGGTAGAAAGAAGTGACAGCAGGAGATATAGACCCGCAACTGCGGGGGCTCACGAGGGTCTACACTATACCTCTTACGCTTGGGTGGAATTGAATTTTTATCGACAGTGAAGGGGTTAACGCTGATCTATCTTCGTTAAATGCTGTATACTAAGCAGGCTGTTCTAATATGTGCGTTTCCTTACTCAGGGCGTAAAAAGAACTATTGATTTTGCAGGTTCGTCTAGGTTTGTGTCACTTTGACATCTGACACATCAAGCTTTAAAAACAACAACAAAAACCAACAAAAAAAAACCCCCCAAACAACCAAACCTTCCCCCCCCCCCCAAAAAAAAAAAATAAATAAAAAATAAAAATAAAAAAAAACAAACAAACAATATCCAAACAAACAAACACACAAAAAAACAACATAAAGAAGTATTAAAATGGATGGGTTCAAAACATTATTTTGCAAGTCCTTCGAAACACGCTCCGTTCTACGCAATTGTCATTGAAATTAAGTATAGCCATGTTAATATGATCTTTAAAGCATTCAACGTGTGTGGTATAGAACGAGAAATATTTGCCAGCGCTGTGTCAATGACAATTTCTTTTCAGTATATTGCATAACTGTTGTGCGTTTTTAAGCAAGCATGTAAATTCAGTATGACGGCCACAATATGGCACCTGTCACAGCAAAAGCAACTTTGTACGTTCGACTCGAAATTTTACACCACTGCAAATACGTTCAGCAAGAAAACACCTATGACCCTACATTAAAAAAAGAAAAGAAAAAAGAATAAGAAGAAAAAGAGGAACAACGCATTCAGTCAACTCACACAGACACGCACGCACGCACACAAACGCGCGCGCGCACACACACGTACACACACACACATGTACGCACACACACACGCACACTGACGCGCGCACACACGCACACGCACGCACGCACGTACGTACGCATGCAGACACACGCACGCAAGCACGCACAGACATACTGTAAAAGAACTGATCCAACTTAAGCCGTGTGCAATGCGCGTCCACTCCGAGATGGAAACTCGAATGACACCCTCAGTCTGGGGATGTACGCGAGAGAAAATTCAGATGGAAAGATGCATAGATTCTCATGAGCTCCCGCAATTGCGGGGCTCATGAGAATCTATGCCTCTTGCAGATGGCAGCGTCTGGCTGCGCACAACGTGTGTCACCCCAAACCAATTTGCGACATTTCAGTGAGCGCTTCGACATTTCGACCCGAAGTGTGATGACTTTTCTGACTTCCAGCGCCCACCCTGAGACGCTGTGGCATGCAGAGATGAGGGAGTGAGTGGTGGGGGGAGAGAGAGAGAGAGAGAGAGAGAGAGAGAGAGAGAGAGAGAGAGAGAGAGAGAGAGAGAGAGAGAGAGAGAGAGAGAGAGAGAGAGAGAGAGAGAGAGAGAGAGAGAGAGAGAGAGAGAGAGAGAGATAGGGGTATTTAGGCATCAACCCCTTCACCGCCAGTAGACGCAGATTGAGTTTTTGAAATCATATTCAACCTCAGCGATCTCCCCAGCCGTCGATGGCGTATAGGTGCAAAATAGGTCTCAGCAAGAGGTATAGATCCTCAAGAGCCCCCGCAGTTGCGGGTGCTCATGAGGATCTATACCTCATGCAGATGAGTTGTGTTGATTTTTTTCTCTGCAGTGAATTCACATGGGGTTAACATTCAATAGGTTTAGATGATAAAACAACGATGAGATTATAAAATGAGATCAAATACGATTGTATTGCTGATCAACATCAACATCTGTCGCTGTCAGTCAACTCTTAATGTCATGGAAATCACGTCAGCTTGAAGGCAGTACCTATTGAACAGTTTTCATGCTAGGCACTATTTGTTCGTGTGCGGAGACCTTAATAATTTTTTTTTTAAAAAGCAGGCTATGTACGTTACATAACAAATATAGGATCTAACAAAATGCGAGTGCATACAGCCACAACGTTTGCTGTCTTGTCCAAAGTTTGCCACAAGCTGAGTAAAGCACGCAAGAATTATGTGGTCGGCCCCCTGAATAGCATCATATCCGACTTTTCTTATATCCACCGCTGCTGTAGGGGAAATTAGTGAAACATCAGTTTAACACATTTGTTACGATCGTGGTTGTGTTATCCTGTGAGAGCGTACATGTGTTGATCGTGGGTAACGACCCGATGTTTATTTGAGCTATCACGGTTACGTTTCACGTGTTGTTTTTTTAAATAGATTTTTCTTTTGTTCGTGAGTAGAGCCGATTTCGTTTTGTTAAGTTTAGTCCGGAACGTTGTAGAAAGATCGCACTGTCTAGTGGCCTCGTAAGTGTCACGTCGCAACATTTTTCGCTACTTTTTGTTTTCCCTGTGCGCGTGTATCGAGCAGCCTTTATTTCGTTTGGTGAATGTTCTCGTACCTTTTTGAGCTATCATAGATAGGGATACCATACTTTTATGTGTCTTTATTATACGCTAGAATTTAGAGCTGAAGTGAGCAGCCGTGTTTTTGTAGCCTGATATATTGTTTCTGGAAAGTTTATGTTAATGGGCTTCGGCTGCGTGTTTCGTTCTGGTTGTTTGAGTTCATGATTTCCGTAGAAGATTCTAGATTTTGATAGTGTATATAAGGAGGGCGCTGGGAAAGCCCGGTAGTACATTGTCTTGCTTTGTCAGTTGTAGAGATACGCAGTTTATTGCGAGAGACGCTGTGTATGAGAAACTTTGAGTCGTAGTGTGGACATAGCAAAAGAGACTTTGTATTCAGTAGTTTGTGCATTTGAGAGTGCATTACTGTGTGGATATCGCATCGCTGAATTAAATATTGTTGGAACTGTTACTCCAGTATTGTCTACATCCTTAAGCCACGTGTGACGGATTGCAGCTGAACGAGGTTTACTTTAAAGAACTCTACGTGTGTGTGTGTCTGGTGTGTTTATCATGTCATACTTCGACTACAACTCCACCACGTAACAACATTTAACCCAAACGCCCTACAGCAGGAGATGGGTTGACCATGATAATTCAAGGGTAGTGCCAGATGAGCTTGGCGCCTGAAGGCGCCAAGCTCATCTGGCACAACCCTTGAATTTTCATGTTCGATCTTCCTCCCTGCAAGACGTACACAGTTCTTACGCAGCAGCTGGAAAATTTGGGAAATGTGGCCTGGGGTTAAGCGGGTTAAATTTATTTTCAGCGTACCCGTACGTGTAAGGAAATTGTACACAGATTCAATGCCAAGAAAAAGCGAACTCTCTTTTCTAAGCGTGTTTCTTTCTTTGTTGGGTTCTTCTCTACATTTTACCATTCTTTACATGCTTGGTCGGTCTGGTTAGTTAGTTAGTTATTAGGGTTTAACGCCGAGCAGACTGCTGAGATAATCTCACGGCGGCTTTTGGGTCTGAACTTCTTTTTGTGTGTGTGTGTGTTTGTTTGGAAAGAAAGATTTTGTGACTCATATGATAAACTTGCTACAGAAAGACACAAAAAATGCATTTACGTTCAAGAAAACCCGGAAACTGTCACACAAATACGGGAAACAAAACAGCCACCAGCAGTCAATCGATCACGCAGCGCGCTCTGATCACGGCTACGGTTGGTTGCTCACCAGAAGGAAAGGCGCATGTGCATATGTCATGTGCATATTTCACAAACGAGACGAGAACAAAGGTAGGACATAGTCGTGGAATTTTGTAATCAGTCAATGAAATTTGAGTTACGTACTTGCTGATTATAATGTGTCATGACATTTTTTAACCCCTTCCGTGCCAACGCATATTTTCTTTCTGAAATCTTAGTTCATTCAACGACCAAAAAGTCACAAACGCCCAAGGAGCATGGATGAAAATTGGTTTTAGCAAGAGGCATAGATTCTCATGAGCCCCCGCAACTGCGGGGGCTCATGAGTATGTATACCCCTTGCGGTTGGGTGGTGTTCATTTTTTTCTCGACAGTGAAAGGATTAATCGTGAAATTTGTGTAATCAGTCAAGTTGAAGTTTCGTGCTTATTATCAAGTGCGATGACATTTTAATCGCGGAATTTGTAATCAGTCACATGCGAGTCTCGCCCTCATAAGTTTTACTGGTCTACGATTTTGAAGGCAAAGACTGCAAGTCCATTTTTAAAAAAGCGAGATTTTCACTGTAATACAATGACAATCTCGCTTTTTTTTGTTGTTGTAAAAATGATCATACTGTCTGTTCCCATAACAGAGCAGTGCTGGCGTTATATGACAAAAGCCAGTATGTTAGTTTTTCAGAAAAGCGAGATATTCATTGTATGACTATGAACATTTCTCTTTTCTCAGAAATGCATATAGTGGCTTTTGTCATATCACGGCAGAGAGCCGCATAGAACCCTGGTGATCGGCCCCAGTTACTTACCGCTCCTTAAACATACAAAAAACGTACATGTATTTAGCTAACTTCTTGTATCTTCAAAAGAATAGATCCTTGTGAGCCCCTGCATCCGCAGGGATATCGCGAGAATCTATGCATCTTGTTGAAAGACAAGAAGAGGAAGGAAATGCGACTGACTCTTAGTTCTCTAAGTAGATAAATCAGTTTCTGTCAAAGCGTTGTCGTCTGCTCGGCTCTTCGCTGTAGGTTTTGACTCCTTCGACGGATAGAACACGTCAGCGTCTTAATACCACAATCCGTCATCTCCCGTGTCATTCGGCTGGACTGGGCCCGGCGCGGAATGGATTGAAGGTTTAGGTGGACAAGTTTTCTGATCACGCTGAAGTCTTCGGAGATACCTCAATCTGTCATCTTCAGTGGTGTGTTAGTCAGCTGGAATGTCGATGGGGATGGTAAAGATGCAAAGACGATGGTGTTGAAATACAGTCGACTTTGCTCGTAACAAAGTCGGGTATAACAACGCTTCTTTAGACGGCAATTTCGCGTTGTAAATTACTTCGCTTATTACACACTTCGGACATAACAAGAAAGAAAAGACTGCATGCCCTGGCAATGTTTATAGTGTCCGAACTTTACTGTATTATGGAACAAGGTCCTCGGGCCGACGTCGGCCTTAGCTGGCCCGCGCACGTTCTTGAACGTGCGCGGGCCAGCTAAGGCCGACGGCGGCCCGAGGACCTCTTTTCAATGGGGTGCATGTAGTGACAAGTTACATACACTGCATGGTCAGTCAATAGAACACGGATACATGTATGTTATGCCTTATCACTAAATTCGCGACAAAAAGGTTACGGCCAAGAGTTTAAAATGCAGAGGACAACCCAACAAAGAAAGAAATACGCTTAGAAAAGACAGTTAAAACAGATTTTATTAATATTTTGGCTCATTTTGTAATAGACAATTTATTACTATTTGTCGGTCACAACCTTTTTTTTTTGGTTCAAAATAAACAAACAAGTATACAATTTGCTACTTATCTGATGGTACCAAAAGGTAAGTAGCAAATTGTATACACGTTTGTCTATTTTGAAAACAAACAAACAAACAAACAAACAAACAAACAAACAAACAAAAAACAAACCAACCCTGTTTGTCTGTCTGTATTGAAAAAGGATTTTAATGCGCGAAATCAATAAATTGTGTTGTAAATGTCTTTTCTAAGCGTGTTTCTTTCTTCTTTGGGTTGTGCTTTATCTCTGCATGTGGGTTCGCTCAGTACGCCACAAGTCTGTGGGAGCCGGCTGAGAAACGACACGCAGATAAAACACAAACATATCAATAGAAGGAAATAAAGTTGTGTATTAACCCATTCAGTGCCAGATGGCGCAGACTGTTTCTGTAGTGTTGGTTAATTCAACACTCCAAAACTCTAGATGTCCCAGGGACGTGGATTCAAAGTAGTGTCAGCAAGAGGCATAAAAATAATGTGCAGGCCCACGTAACAGATTATGACGCGGTCACTATGCTCTGTATTTTGTTGTTGTTGTTCGTTTTTTTTCCCCCCACATGCGTCGGTACAGCAACGCATTGTTACGATATGTATTAGTCTATGTTCTGTATTTTAATACACATCGTGGAAACACTTATCTCTACCAGTGCCTGTGCTGTTTTGTAAGTTTATGGTTTCCCGGCGTGAGTGTGTTTCTCTTTACCGAAAACGGTTTAGCATTAGACATGACGGTTATCATAAAAGAACAAATAAATGTATTGTAAACTCCTGATGTAACAAATCGCCAGGGGACACCATTTTTTTTGGGGGGGTTTTATATCCGAAGTTTGTTATAACAGAAGTAATTTACAGGCCACATTCACAAAAATAATTATTTGACCGTGAGGGCCGGCTGGAGTCTGTAGGACTGGGTCAGGATGTGAACAATGGTGAAACAGGCTCGCTGTCTGTCCCTGTGTATCCACGCGGGATAATTTGTCTGACAAACAGGTTTTCTTTGTCCCTGCAATTTTTGATTTCCAAATCATACGCTAGAAATGCTTATTTATTTGGATTTTTTTTACCCATAAAAAGTGCTTGTGTAATTGGTATTATGTTTTTATATAAAGCGCCATGTATTTGGTATTATTTTTGTCATTTAAAGAGAATGTGATCTCTATCATAGACCGCCTACAAACAAGGTTTATATGAGTATTTTAACAACAAAAAAAGATTAGACATAATTTCTTTTGGTTGAAGAAGGCCAACAGGCCAAAAATTTGAGATCCTGAAACAGCGGATTCTTTCTCTTCGTTTTGCCTGATGATTCTTAACCCTTTTAGCGCCATGGGCGCATTTCCCGAATTTTGGACGTGTTATTAACGACTATGTACAACTTGCAGGTGATTGATTGACCATGATAATTAAAGGGTAGTGCCAGATTAGCTTGGCGCCTCTGAAGGCGCCAAGCTAATCTGTCACTACCCTTTAATTATCATGGTCAATCAATCTCCTGCTGTAGGGTGTTGGCGCTAAAAGGATTAAATGTGTAAATGATATATTTGTTTTTCTATATTTCTATGTTTTGTCTTTTCATGATATCCGAATATGATTTTTTAAAAAAACTGTATTGCGTCACATTGTGATCCTGTTTTCGTCTGAAGGATTATTAAACTTCCCGGATGCCGTCTTAGCTTATCTAGTCTTAACTTGTCCAGTTGCTAGAACTACCTTTCAGCCACACCATACGCAGATGATTGACCTGATATTCAGGTGTGACAGATTAGTTGGCGCGTGAATTCAGGTCAATCACTCCGCTGAAATCCACTGCCAGAGAGATCAGCAACGTCAGACTCTGGGAGAGACAGCAGATACAGAGAATGAATTGGCGAAGAGTGGATGGATTGGCACAGTCTGAGAAGCAGCTTCAGTTCCTAGGCAGGCATGTCATGGAACCCCCGGAAGAGGAAAGAGGTAGGCGAAACTCTGCGTCGAGCCTCCAGCAGACATCAAGACTGGAACCCTGGGTAAATGAAGAGAAGCACAGCGGATTCGCGGAGTCTCTCGTCGACGGCTATACCGGAGGGTGACAGCTAGTAGTAAGTAGTAATCCACCTCCTGCAAGTGGTACATAGTCGTTAAGTAACACTTCCAAACTTCAGGAAATGCGCCCGTGGCACTAAAAGGGTTAAACGCCACACATCTACAAAAGGCATAGATCCTCATGAGCCCCCGCAATTGAATCTATGTTCCTGGGGCAGTTTTTTGTGCTTGAATTAACGAAGACTGCGTCAGCTGGCAGTGAACAAGTAAAATTAACACATTTGACACGTCATGCATTCGGAAACGCAGCATGAAACGCGTATACGAATGCACCAAGTCTCGAATAAGTTAATATGCTACATTATTCACTCAGTTTTTCTCTCTCTCGAGGTTCTGAAAAGAGTCTGCAGCGCGTCTGACCTTTGCCGGAATAATTATCTGTATTAAACTTCGGTTCAATGAAAACGAAATCATTTTTTTTGTTACTAAGGCAGGGACAGAGTGTGTTAAACGCGCACAGTTTACATCAATATTTCCGCAATTAAATTATTTCACTGTCAGTTAGGACCGAAGAGGAAGGACCCTCAAACTGATCACCTTTCTGTGACCTGTCACTTAAAAGCCACTCTTTTGTCAGAAAATCGGTATTGCCCAACCTTGTTGTCGCAAACAATATGTCAATATACCGAGCAGTGTTTATAAAAAAAAAAACCATGAGGGATATTTCAGATGCTTTGGATCAAACAAGGACGATGCAATTTACCAGTGTCAACCCAGACTGCCCAGTGCGCTTCTTGTCATATTAACCTAGTCGCTGTCATTTACCACTATTGATTTCTTATTGAAATCTCCCCACGCTAAACAAAAAGCCCGCAAACCCATCAGCCTGAGGAACTGGGATGTAGATAACTCCAGCAAGAGGAATAGACCCTCATGAGCCCCCGCGACTGCGGGGGCTCATGAGAGTCTATGCCTCTTGCATTTGGGTGGAGTTCGCCGTGTCCCAGTAGTGAAGGGGTTAACATCCCACCCAGTGCAGACATGGAAATGTCCAGCCTATCGTATTATTTCTAATGAAATCGGATCAGGTCTCTGCTCCTGTTTCCGTTCCACGGTGAAATGCCTGACAGTGTAGAATGTGTCTGATAAGCTCTTCGTTTTGTGTGTGTGTGACGGGAAGCGGGTCGACCAGGATAACTTGATCGTTGTGGCGCCGTTCCAGCTCATCGCGCACTACCACTGAGCTGCTGTCGTCGACAGGATGAGACTAGACAGGACAGGTCAGGACAGTAGAGCACAGCATCGCGCAAGACAAGAGTGGAGTCCGTGAAGAACTGTGAACAGTGCAAATACGATACGATACGATACATGAGAGGATAGAACTTTACTGCCGTGTGTAAAAGTACATTAGGTAATCGTCTCGGTGCTGCGCAAAAAAAAGGAAGCATACATTATTATTCATCGGCTCGAGCGCCCGCGCAAGCACGCTCGCACGCACACACACACACACACACACACACACACACACACACACACACACACACACACACACACACACACACACACACACACACAGACACACACACACACACACACACACACATAACTATGTCAATAAATAATATTCTGAATTATACTTACAAGGCAATGAACCAGAATTTCACATTGACACATATCACAGAAGACATCACAATATAATCACTGTGAGAAATGCAAAACGTACTAAGACAGGGAGCGACCCCGTCTCCCACAGTCGCCACTGATCGCTAAAAAGGCCTGAAACTGGAAAGACTGACCGGAGACTGGACTGGTCACTTTTTTTATGAGACCTGTCACATCAAAACACGGTCACGCCACCCCATCATTATCATGTCACGCACACTGACGGGTACAGGACAGGCCTATTGTCACGTCCGCCTGATGAAGGCTTCTCTTGGCATCACTGCAAGATCCCTGGTGGCTGACCACAAGAATAGGGGGTGCCCGTAAGAGGAAGATGGTCTGATTTCTGGATTTCGATTATTTGTGTGCTGGTCTGTGATTTTAGACCTAACTTCCTTCGGCCGTAAGATCCAAAATTACAGACCAGCACATAAATAATCGACAGACAGCCGTCTAGCCCCAAATCATTGACAAGCGCACATTTAAGAAGAAGAAATGGTAGAGTTGTTTTCAGAAGTGTGTGGAAATACGCACGCTTCCCGAAAGGCGACTTGAAGACTAAAGAGGCAGGTGTGTAAAATACAGAGAATAACCCAACGAAGAAAGAAACGCGCTTAGAAAAGACAGTTACAACACAGTCGTGTTGTAACTAAACTTCTTTTTTTTTTAAAGCGCGTTTCTTTCTTCGTTGGGTTATTCTCCGAACTGCGGTTGGCGGGTCAGAGTTTCGCGGAAAAATAAGAATGTAGGTCTAGATTGCTCACATTTGCTATAACTATGACACGCCTGGCTAGTATGGTTGTTGTAAATTAGCGTGAACGTGCAGCGTCCCTATTTAGTTTATTTTGCATTTTAGACAGGCTGGCAACATAAGTCAATATTCATTTTTTCCCGCAAGCAGCGCAGGCACGTCCTGAGACCTTGTTGCTCTCGGGGCGTTAAGCAGTGTACAGCCAAGCATGACAACGAAGTAGCAGGCACCTTCAAGTTCAACATGGGATCTCTGCGTTCGGAAAGGCCCATACGCGCATCGCCCCCTTCCTATCAAAAGTTTTCCCAGAGTTTCTTTCGACATCGTACCAATATTGGTCTGGTGTGCCATGGATCTCTCACGCCCTTTCAAGCCTGCCTAGCACCCGCTGCCTTTCTCCACACCTCTGCACCGCAGGCGATCGACTGCGTGGTGCCCTTGGCTCTGTTCCTGGAAATGCTTTTTTTTTCAGTTTACTCACCAAATCTGGTGGCACCTTCAAACCTGTTCATAAATGTCATCTTCAGTCCAGACCAACGTGCCGCTTTGAAAATTTAGTAAACTGTTCTTGTTAGGCCAAAGTGTTTCTTTCTTTTGATGGTTATATCCTTTTCCATTCAAATTTGTCTTAGTCCTTCTCGTGCATGCACCAACGTGGTTGTCATCAGTCGTACGTCCGTAATCAATATCACGCTGATAAACTGTAGTACTGGTAAGCAGTGACAGCAAGCCAGAATCCGTGTCAACCTCGAATTGATCTGGCATGCTCGCTGGCCACCCTGAATAGCAGAAAAGGAAGCATTCATCGGACCAGTATAGGCTAAATCCCTCAGTAGCGTGAGGAATCGTCTGACAAACTCCATCTACCTACAGTGGGCTTACAGCTTTACAAGTCTATGCAGTCAACCCCATCACCGCCAGTTGACGCAGATAGTATTTTTGCAATATTCGTTAGTTCAACGCAAGAGAGTCCCCAGACGTCCCAGGAACACGAATTGAAAGTGGTGTCAGCAAGAGGCATAGATCCTCATGAGCCCCCGCAACTGCGGGGGCTCATGAGGATGTATGTCTCTTGCATTTGGATCGTATTCACTTTTCTCGGCATCCAGTGGTTTAATGAGAATCGGCTGTGTTTCTTGCTGGTTCCGATGAACACATTTGAGCTCGGCAGCTAAAATGTCAAATGTTAGTACCTTCACTGCTAGTGGACGTAGCAAATGTTAGTACCTTCACTGCTAGTGGACGTAGCAAATGTTAGTACCTTCACTGCTAGTGGACGTAGCAAATGTTAGTACCTTCACTGCTAGTGGACGTAGCAAATGTTAGTACCTTCACTGCTAGTGGACGTAGCAAATGTTAGTACCATCACTGCTAGTGGACGTAGCTTATGTTTTTGAAATTACTGTGAACTCAGCGGCCAAGATCCCCAGCCGTCGATTCAAGGAAGATGAACGTAAGGTGATTTCAGCAAGAGGCATAGATCCTCATGAGCTCCCGCAACTGTCGTGGGGGTGTTACCTGTTTGAGAACTTTAAATATATCTATAGGAAGTACTCTAGAACTGTCTCGTCAAACATTCCCTATGTGTACCATTCACTATTGCACATGAAGAAAATTTAATTTGCGTAAAAATTCAAACATGAATAGATAAAGTTCATGGATTCGTGCAAGTTGGCTGTTGTGAAAATCCAGAAACGTCGGGGCCCAAGGCGCCGGTGGGGAGCTGACAATTATTGTTTGCATTTTCATTTATTGTCTGCAATTTTTGATTGTATTTTCCAAATATTTGTTGTTCCTCCGGCAGTAAATATATATATATATATATATATATATATATATATATATATATATATATATATATATATATATATATATATATATATATATATATATATATATATATATATATATATATATATATATATATATATATTTCTGCATTTAGTACAGTTTTAACCCTTTGAATGCTACTGACAATACCTTACTAACGCGTCTTTTCAAACGAACGGTATCGTCAGTAGCTGTCAAAGGGTGAACATAAAGATGAATATTTCCCTGATTTGAATTGTTGAACTTTTGGCTGTCGGTAGCGCTTTTAGTCGCGATGATCCCTGCCGGAATAACAACATCCTGATATCCTGCCGGAATCATCGCGTCAAAAAGCGCTACCGACAGCCAAAGGGTTAAACACTTCCGTCTTGTCGTCTGCCAACTTTCGTCCACGCGGACATGCTGGAAAGCTGACGCTAGATGTCAGAAGTAAGTCAACAATCGGACACGGTCAAGCAATTTCAGAGGGCACTTGTTTTGTATGGGCTGTCATCGACAATAGGACCGTCTCTGGATCGTCCGTCAGAAACCAGTGTACAAGTAAAGGCTTGACTGATACCAGGCTGGAGTGAAACGCGCAAACTTATCTTGCCAGAAATTGCATTTTCTGGTAATTTATAGCGGATTACTCGTTAGTTACACCGAAAAAAAAGAAGTTAGATATGGATGGACAGTGATAATTTACCAGTTTATCTTGCCGCGACCGAGGCGCAAAGCTAGTCTGGTACTACCCTTGAACTGTCATAATTCATCAGCTTCTCACTAGCGGTGCGATGTTCCACGAGAACGCCTCCAGAATTTTGAAAACGGCTTGAAAAAGTCTTGCGGACGAGTTACAACAATCGCTGTGCCTGTTAATGTCAATTAAAAAAATTCAAAATATTCAAAATATTAAAAAAAAAAATTGTATTTTAATATCAAGCTCCTTTTGTATATGCATTGCATTCTGTTCCGTAAAAAAGTCTCTTATGTTTTCTCTTTTGTAAATCTTAGTTTCAATTTTTTTTTTAAATATAAGATGAATGCCTTTTGCAGTTGCGTGATTTTTTGGTCGTTTTTTCGTTTTTTCTCGGCAGTGATATGGGGGGAAGGGGGAGGGGGAGGGGGTGGGGGGTAATGCTTTTTGCGTTTGGGTCTGGCATGTTTCCTGGTCATCTGACCGCGGTGACCTGGCCAAGTCGCCCACTGAAGCTAAAAAGACGAAAGACCACGGATCACCAGCTAGGACATTGAGCGAGAAAGATGAATAGGAGCTTACGGCCCTCGCCTGTCTGTCCGCATTTTCCCATAAACAGACACGGGCTCGGGCAAGCGTGGAACAACACGTCCACAGCACAATGCCGACACACGACTCTTTCAGTCCGGCCGGCGGAAAAACTCGGCGCATCGGCAAGAGACACAGATCCTCATGAACCTCGGCATTCGCTGGGTCTCATGAGGATCTGTGTCTCTTTCTGGTCCTATTTTTGCATCGTGTTTTTCACATAGATGTGGTTAAAAGAGGCTGGGTGTAGTGAATTGTTGTGGACTGCGAGTTGTAAACCAGTACTACCAAGAACTCCAGCTTTAGATTACAATGTCATAAAACGAAGTAGAATGAGGTTATAAAAAGCTCAATACATTGAAACTTCACTGTTATACAATGTACTCCGATTTCATGCTATTTTGTTGTTGCTGCTGTTGTTGGTGTGGTGTTTTATTGTTCTTTTATGATTGTTTTAATTATTTTGTTTTGTTCTCTCCTTAGTTTCTTTCGTTTTGTTTTTGTCTGTTTTGCTTTTGTTTTATGTTGTTTTCTATTTTTCTTTGTTTTCTTTTGTTTTGCTGTCTTTTTTTTCCAAAACGATTTATGCTAAGTCGGGTTATAATTATAAGCAGTAAATGGACTGCCACAGGCAATAGTAGGTTAATAGTTTGCAAAATGTCCTTTATATGTTCTTCAAAATGTCTTACAAAAAGGTTTAACTAAAGTTAAGTGTCATAAAATGAAAAACAGTTCTGCTTTTCGTCTCCCTTTGCATGTACGATAGTTCCTCTGTGGCATCAAGGGGCAGTGGAAAACTTCTTTACGTTTGCCTGCCTACTCATATGGATTTGTGAACAGAACGGCAGAAAGTCTTAGCAAAGTCAAAACAACACTGTATTGGCGAATTACATGAAACAAACTCCGCCATGGAGCAGATCGCTTTCAGTTAGAACATGTGTGACAGTTATCAGTCCTGGAGACTGGTTTAGCTTTTACAAAATCCTAAAATGCTGAACAGCCCCGCAGCCTGCCTGTTCCATCTGCAAGAGGCATACATTCTCATGAGTCCCTGCATCCGCAGGGGCTCATGAGAATATATGCCTCTTGCTGGGCCATAGATTAGGGGGCACAGATAGTGCGTGGACCGTTTTCAGCCATTTCAGTTTCATTGCACTGTCACCCATGAATTAAAAATAAAGAATTGTCTCTAACTTTTGATTGCACCGGATAAGCTTCGCACCCTCCCGTTAATGATCAGCATATTAACTTTTTTGTGTAAATAATACTATACGTCTTTACAACGCGATATGAAATGCCCAGTCGCTTCCTGACGTTATCCCCCCACCCGGGTCTGCCCTGGGGGACCTGGGTGGGGTTAGGTACTTTTTAGTTCCCAGGGTCACCCTGGTCAGCCCCACAGGGTGAGTTTTTCTCTCTATTCTGGGGCATGTGTTTCTGTCTACCCGAGGTCCATTCACCTGTATTTGCCTTTTTAAAATTCTCCCTACTGTCTGCACTGCCTGTAGCTCTTGATATTGGATGTGTGTTGCTAAATGGTCTTAGCTTTATTTAGGCCCCATGTGTTAGGTTTATTTAACGTATTTGACCGGATGGCGACATACATTCAATGTTCTGTTTATTTTATTTTTTCACAAGCAGTGCAGGCACGTCCTGAGAAAGCCTTGTTGCTGTCGGGACGTTAAGCAATGTACAATCAATCAATCCTGACGTTATCGTCAGGATCATCGGCGCATAAATCAGTATACTGAACTGATTAAGATCAGCAAAGTGAGAATCCTGTGATTTTTTTTCTGGAATAGCACAATCAGAATAGTGATTTTTGTAGAAAGAGATCACCGTATCTTGTATCAACATTATCTGTGCATGACACTTTCATAACGTATTATTAATAGCACAGTAAAGATAGACCTGTGCATTTGAGATCGCTTAAGATCGCGTTGTCTGAGAGTTATCTACCGTATATGTAAACATCGAGTCGATTCACACAGCTCATCAAACCAAACACAGCTCAAAAGGCATAGATCCTCATGAATCTTCTGTGTACAAGAAGCATAGATCCTCATGAATCCTCTTTGTACAAGAAGCATAGATCCTCATGATCCCCCGCCTTTGCGGGGGCTCGTGAGGATCTATGCCTCTTGGAAATAGACGGCTCATACCTCTGTTCACTTTTTTTAGACGGTTTCAGCGCGTATTTTTCCAGGTAGGATGATCACACATTGAATATGTAAATTTATGATGATGTATAGCGCGCATCAAAGCAAAGCTCCGTGCGACAGGCTGATGTATTAGATATGCACCGTGGGCGGAGCCGTCATAGAAAATGCGCTGGGTGGGATTATCGGAATAAATATCTCTCCTTGTGCGTGTACGCCGTGAATGCATCGATCGTGCGGTGTGGTGGAGAGAGAAAGAGAGAGGTGGTGGTGGTGGGCGGGAGGAGGGGGCGGGGGGGGGGGTGGGGGTGGGGGGGGGGAGTTCCTTGATAGAAAGGTGGATGAACCGGTGATGCAGGTGGTGTGCGTACCATTTGGTGTGTCTGCACCACAGGCTAGCATAGAGAAATGTGTTTTACTATGCGTATCAGTGTATTTAGTTCTAACATTTTATTTTTCCTATAGTCGCTGTAAAACAAGATAGAAAGTAAGAGAAGAAGAATTACAATGAGAACCATAGGACAGAAGAAAGTATCGTACCCTGAGAAACTGTGTTCTTTCCTATTTTACCTTCTGTCTTTGTTCTTTGTTAGAATAGCGAGTTAGGGAGTTGATACGCAAAACGAAAAACTCATTTCTCTTATCGCAGCCAGTGGTCAGCGTATGCACACATGTAGGCTGTGGACTGGAGGGAGGGTAGGAGGGGGTGGAAGGGTGGGGGGTGGGGGCTGGGAGGATTTTATGAGGGGTGGGGAGGGGGAGAGCGGTTGGCATCAGGTACTGATAATAAGTCTGAAATGAAAGGTAGATACATTCCGATTATGCTTGTAACAGGTTATGCAATGTGTGCGTGTGCGATACTAAGAAATTATAACGACAAAAGCGCATGTTGATATAAACACTCAGCTCGCCCACCTGCCGTTACATCAAGCCGCCGCCACCACCACCACCACCACCACCACCACCCTAAGGCCATTAAGTCCAAAATCACAGACCAGAACACACTCATTAACCCATTAAAACCCAAGGCCGCATTTTGGATGTCACCTAAGGACTGTGTACTACTTGCAGGGGATGGATCGACCATGACAACTCAAGCGTAGTGCCAGATTAGCTTGGCGCCTGATGGCGCCGAGCTAATTTGACACTACGCTTGAATTATCTTGGTCGATCCACCTCCTGCTGTATTGCTTTGGGGCTAAATGGAATAATATCAAAATTCAATTCAGGACTAGCGCAAGGGAAGAAAGCCGAAGGTAAAAGACAGTAAGTCCCGTTGTGTGAAAAACGAGATTTTCATTATATGACAACGAAAATCTCGCTTTTCCACAAACCTGGACTTGTGCTTAAAAGACAGTAAGACCATTTTGTGAAAAGCAGGATTTTCGTTGTATATATACAATCTTTGCTTTTAACAAAAAGGGCTTACTGTCGTTTGCGGCCATCACAGGGGATAAGAGAAGTATGGGGAAATGTGGAGGGGGATTGGGGAGGAGAGTGGGGGGGTGGGGGGTGGGGCGGGGGGCAGTAGCGACTAGGTCTAGGTACGCTGACAAAGGGAAGTAGATAAATCAGGAACGGACGACAGCAGGTGGAAATCGGGCGGTAGTTTGGTGTCGTCTGTAAGCCGGCCCTGACTTCACCGTGCATTGAGCCCTAGGCTGGAAAATTCCCAAGCTCAGATATGTCAGTCACGCCGCGTACACTGCAGAACAGTGAAGGAGATGGAATGACCCTGATAGTTCGTTGGTAGTGCCAGATTAACTGCGCGCTCTGAGATGCCAAGATCTTTTTGCAACAATCTTGAACTATCATAGTCGGTCCAGCACCTTTGAACTATCACCATAGTTGATCCACGTTTTGCAGCGTTTATCGTTTATGTATCAGTGCCGAATCGTAGAAATCCCCCCCCCCCTCCTCCCCGCCACCTTCTGTCTGTCTGTCTGTCTCCCTCTCTGTCCCCGGCACCATGAAGCCAAAACGAAATCTTTGTCAACACAGGTGAAATTTCTCTCTCTCTCTCTCTCTCTCTCTCTCTCTCTCTCTCTCTCTCTCTCTCTCTCTCTCTCTCTCTCTCTCTCTCACACACACACACACACACACACACACACACACACACACACACACACACACACACACACACACACACACACACACACACACACACACACACACCGGCGCCTGTCGTACCTAAAAAAGGCAAAAGTTCTTCACTGACGGAAAGGATTGTTTTTTCGATCGGTCAGTCGCTCAGCAGCCCGGGCAGAAAAGATAGCCGCCAGGTAGTTTTGTAGGTAATTTGCGCTTTTCTGTCTCTTGTAACATTCCCCCCCACCCCCACCACCACCACCACCAACCTTAGAAAGGGGGGAAGGGCGGGGGGTGGGAGGTGGGGGGGGGGGGGCTAGAATTAAACCAGAAAGTGGTCCACACGGTATGCTTTACGTGGAAGTCGCGCTGTTCTGTCTCACTTGTAATTCTTCTACCTCTCCGATCCCTTTTCTGGATTTATCTGTTTTGTCCAAGAGAAGAAATATAGCTGTCCGCAAGGTATGCTTTACTTGTAGGTCGCGCTATTCTGTCTCTCTCGGCCCCTCCGCCCCCCCCCCCCCCCCCCTGTCTACCCCTTTTCCCTGGGGGTTTCTGTCCATAAGACGAAGAATAGCTGTCATTGAGGTATGCTTTACCTGTAAATCGCGCTATTCTTCCTCCTGTCACCTATCCCTTCCTTCCCCCCCCCCCCTCCCCGACGTCACCTCCCGCCCCCACCCCACCCCACCCCCTCATCTCGAGGTTCTGTCCGCTTGGCAAGCTTTGACTGGCAGGTAGAGACCATAACACAGAGGAGTCCGCAGTCATTCCGCCTCTCGCGACGTCAACAAATCACCCATCTGCAAGAGCCACAGAACCTCATAAGCCGCCCGCAAATGCGGGGGCACGTGAGGATCTGAGCGGCCTCTTGCAGAGACACGTTCAGCATCAGATCAGTGAACAGTCCTCAGTGGGAGGCGGGTGTTGTGTCTCCGATAGTCCCCTCCTCTCCCTGCTGTGGTTTGCATTCTGCTGGCTACAAGGTAAGCAAAGCTTCCTCGGGCCAACTGCAGCCGACATTGGCCCGAGGACACTTTGCTGTTTGGGGATCTACCGTACGCCGGCTGGTCGCGCCAAACCTCAGTCAAGGCACAGCGCAGCGCACAACACACGCACACACACGGCGCTACAAGCTTGGCCGAACTGATCCATTCGCTTCGCTGTTCGGTCGGGTCTTCGGTGTTTAGTTTGACAGCCGGCGGCCCGGGCCCCAGCCACGCGCGCTCAGCTGTGGTAGGAGAGATCGTGAGAGAGATAGACAGTGTCAGGACATGATCGGGGTACGAACTTTCCGTAGCAGGAGCAGCTGAACAAACCGAAACTACAGGTGATAGTGAGGTGGGACACGAGAGATATGCAGTGATTGTGCTGCAGAGTTGGGGTACGGATGTGTTTTTGTTGTGGTAGCAATCGATGAAACCGACACGCTGTGTTTGTCAAAGTCAGTCACATCAGCAGGAGGACATCACTAGTACTTTTTCACCGGATTCAGTTGTGAACTGCGACGGGAGTAGACTGCAAGACAGTGAGACCGTGAATTGGTTCTAAAATCAGGCGTCGCGAAAGGGCGTCTTGGGAGAGCGGCGAAATCAGGTACCAACATCTTGTAGGACTTAAAGAAACTCCCACTCTCTGGGGACCAGTGATGAGACCCGAAAGATTGACTAATTAATCAGCCCCGGTGTGAAGCTAACGACAAACTGCAACATGGGCTGAGTACATGGCCACGCTGAGTGAGCTAGTGAGGAGCCACGTCGGTTTGTGTGCTGACACCGCCGTGCTACAAGTGGCGGGGATGGTGTTTTGGTCTGGGCACCTAGAGTGGTGCTTGTGACGACTGAAGGACCCACGGGCGGGCGGGGTGAGGATGCTGGCCTGATTACTGGGGATGACCCTTTGTGGCGGACCTCACCAGGTGATGTGACCTCACGTTCCCACGCTGCGCAACGGGACTGTACGCAGTAGTTTGCAGTAGCTTAGTGTTGCGGCAGCTCACGCTGGATGACTGATACCGATCAGTATTACGTTGTCTGGATGATCAGTGGTAACAAGTGGTGCTTCTTGCCTTTGGAATACATTGGTCTTTCTCTATATCGAATGGACCACAATCAGTGTCGGACGGATTAATTTGTCGTCATTGAATGGAATAAACTATAAAAGTCGGGCATCAGTATTTATCTCCAGAAGGACGTACACTGGCATCTCCAGTCTTCACTATCAAGCCGGTGGCGCAATCGTTTTGTACAACCTTGTTATCAAACGGTGTGTCGGTGAAGTTTGGAGTATTGGATATTTCCCACATCTAGTGTCAACATTCAGATTTTTTTGAGCGACATCACTAGTCCACGCCAGTAAGTATATATAGCGTGCATCATCAGTAGACTCTCATCAGTGTCAATGTCGGTTAACTCATTTGCGACCAACAGCATCCGGCTTTCCGCGAATGAGTTAACCCCATCGGCCCTGCCAGCCACTAGAACCCGTGTTCTGGAAACCATACGTCGTTCGTAATTTCAGCTTTGAGTCCCTTGGCACATTAGAGATCAGAGACTAGTAGAAGCCATCACGTTTCACTGCCTGATAACCTCACCTGTCTGAGGCACTCGGATACGGACGTCGCCAGCAAGAAGACTAGATCTTCATGAGGCCCCGCAATTGCCGGGCCTCATGAAGATCTAGTCTTCTTGCATTTTAACCCATATGATACCGAGGCTAAAAGCTTCAAATTTATACACTGCCATATATATGCAAGCTACATTATCAGTAGTACTTACAGATAAGGATATAGACCAATGGCTTTAGTTCAAGGGTGGTGCCAGAATAGCATGGCGCCTAGACTACGCCAAGCTATTCTGGCACTACCCTTGATCTATTTTAGTCAAACTTATTTCAGACACTGGTGTATTCCGAATGATAAGGGTTAACAGAATATCCCAACAAAGAAGAAACAATGATCCTTTATTTGACAACGGTACAAGGTTTGGTAGTAAAAAACATTTTTCGAATGACGTGCCGTTGCCGGTAATATACTCACTAATTACTAACGCACTTTTTTTTCACGCTTAGCTAGGACAATTACAACACAATTTAATTTTGAAATTTTCGGGTTAAAATCCTTTCACAAAATTAACATACAGACCGGCAAAAACACAACACACTAATTTATCTTTCATAGTAGGCGATCGAGATGTCCCAGTATATCATTTGGTGTTGTTGCGTTTCGGGAATCAGGGGGTAATCGGGGATAAATCGTTAATAGTGACGCATAGTCACTAAGTGATTGTGAACTCCACCGTAATAACGCTGGTACGTGGATCGTGGTTTTGGACCGGGTCAAAAATCGCAGAACAGCCTCACACCTATCATTGTTTACTTTGATTTAGGCTTATTGCTAATTAAGATAAGATAAAAAATACTTTATTGCCATCCCTCAAGAGGAAACCTCAGGTCTGCTCTGACACAATACAAACCGACTATAAAATATACTTATCACATGCAAGATCACACATGCAGTTCTGAAAAATCTCGCGCCATATCATGGCTGTGACTGTCGTGTAGCACGATGACATGTAAATTAACTCATATCAAACTGAGGCTAAAAGCTTCAAATTTGTACATTATAATACTTACAAATAAGGATATAGACCAATGACTTTAGTTCAAGGGTGGTGCCAGAATAGCTTGGCGCCTAGAGGCGCCAAGCTATTCTGACACTACCCTTGAACTATTTTTGTCACACTTATTTCACACACTGGTGTATTCCGAATGATAAGGGTTAACCATGGCGTACGCTGACGTCAGGCTACACGTCTGATTGCGGACTAGACACATGCCGTCAGAATTAGGCACACTGAAGTCCGCATGGTTTAAGGGTTAACTATGGCGGACGTTGACGTCAGGCTACACGTCTGATTGGACTAGACACATGCCGTCAGAATTAGGCACACTGAAGTCCGCATGGTTTAAGGGTTAACTATGGAGTACGTTGACGTCAGGCTACACGTCTGATTGGACTAGACACATGCCGTCAGTGTATTTGTGTATATATATTTTTATGCATATTTATATGGTTGATCATTATCTTTATTGTTGTAATGAGTCATTAATCTATTAGATAACAACACTTATTAAGTACAGGTACATAGGACATATTGCACAATACTCCATTTTAGTCTGCATCACAATCATGATTAACCTTTTGGCTGTCTATAGCCATTTTGGTCGAGGTGATTCCTGTAGGAATCACCTCGACCAAAATGGTTATCGACAGCCAAAAGGTTAATCAGTATGGCCACTATCGATTCTGACAAAAGGATTACGTGCAGTTATTATCTGTGTTATTGTGCCGAGGCATGCATTTTTGATAACATTAACAATACTAAGTAACTACAGGTACATGATACATATTGCACAATACTCGTACGCCACTTCAGGTTAAATTAATCAGCAATGAAGCGACTATCGATTCTTACGTCGGAAAGAAATATACTACAGTCTCTAAGTCGATATTCTTGACAGTGCAGTGTACTGATAATTACTATAAATCTGACTATGATATCCACACGGTTTGAGGTAGAGACCGGAAATGCGTCACATTTTCACGATGCCGTTGATCAGTATAGAGTATTGTAAATTCTTGTTCAGTGTAGGCCCTACATAAGAAATATTCCCCGATCACTACACGTGCAAGGGGACTCAAATAGGAACAACAGAAATAAATACACTGATACACTTTGTGAAAACGCAAATTTCTCTTCTCTAGCTTTTTATTGTACCTTTCAAATGGTGAGTTTTGTCAGTGACACATTATCGCTGCTCGCTTACACATGAAATGAGAATTGCACTAAGCACAATCTACATATCATTGAAGGTGGTTAAATTCGATTTGTGATGCACTATCTCAAGGGTAGTGCCTGATAGGCTTGGAGCCTAAGGCACCAAGCTAATCGGGCAATACCATTGACTGACACACCACTGAACATAACATTAATCAAGCACTACTCTTCTCGTATCACCATTGATCCGTCTCCGTAAGTTTCTGGAAGTGAAAAATGTATCATAGTTATAATATTTATGATACTTGTATTATAATTATGTGTGCTGGTCTGTGGTTTTGGACTTAATGTCTTCAGGTCGTAACGTCCAAAATTCTGATACCGGCACACAATGGGATCAGTAATGCAGTCAGTCAGTCACTCACTTTGAGGTAGTCAGCCATGCTAAAACGCAGGTGTGCTACCGAATTCGCGTGACTGCAATTATTAACGTGTGCACCAAGTATCTTGTTTCAAACGACCTTTTCTCGCGATCTCACATTGAAACGAATCACCCATAGTACGGCCGAGCTCAGGCGAGGCTAAACGCATGTCAGTATACGATGTCGCATAAGGTTGAGGTTCAGGGTGGCTAAAAGACAAAGCCAATATCCTGTGTTTGTTCTCATCTTTACATGCAATTTGAAATAATCACGATCGTTAACTCGTTTGTCAGTAGCGGTTTTTGTCGTGATGATTCCTGCAGGAATCATCACGACAAAAAAACGCTACCGACAACCAAAGGGTTAAAGAGCACATTAGAGCCATTAACCCCCTTAAAGAGCCACCAGTTCTGTCAGTAAACAGTACTGGTAGCGCGGCATATATAACCATGCTGTAACTCAAGTGAGGCCGGGAATTGAATGTTGTAGTGGTAAGCAGTGACATCTGCGGAGTTGCAGTTACCAAGTAAACCGCTCGCAGCTATTATTTTTGTTGTTGTCCTGTCTAAAATCATGGTACAACTGTAGTTTTGATCAGACAGAGTGTGGCTATCTGTTTAACCCTTTGGCTGTCGGTAGCGGTTTTTGTCGCGATGATCGTTCCTGAATCATCGCGACAAAAACCGCTACCGACAGCCAAAGGGTCGTAATCTAAACCAGGTGCCATTGCTGTAATTGGTCAGTTGTCCTGCCAGCATCGCTGACAGTTTCGGGCATTCTGGAAGTGACAGTATCAAACTGTGATCAGCCAATGAGAGAAGGCCTGACATGTTATTAGTGTTCTGAAGGCTAAAATCTTGACCGAACAACGAACAGTTTGGGCCAGCCCGGCCGCTGTGGCATTCTCAAACAACTGTTGCCTATTGTTCTTGACTGAAGTGGTTGACCAGATTCAGTTCGTACCGCCACTCAGTGATTGTCACAGCCGGGCCTTTCAAACAGAAAATAGTCACTGATCAGCGCCGATTGTTCAGTGTTCTCAGTTGTGCCGAGTAAAATCACGTAACTACTGACTTACAGTTTCGACCTGAGGCAATCTCAAACTCTAAACCACCCCTTTTTCATTTGTTGTTGTTTTTGTTCTTGTCGACCAGTTTCTTTTTTTTAATTATTTTTTTTTATACACATTATAGTTTAGCAGTATCAAACTTTATACAGCCTTGGGCAATTTAGTGGTGTTGTCCTGCGGGCGCCGGGCGGAACAAATGGGTCGCCGCGGAACAGATAATAGTTTCGGCCAGCCCGACCGTGGCAATCTCAAACTCTATAGCGTCGGTGCTGATAGCTGTTTTTGTTGTCCGGAGCGGCGTATTTTTTTAAATCAGCAACGTGCGATCAGGGGGATTCATTCAGGGCTAAGCCAGCTAGTTCATTCACGCGGTCATGCGACACTTTTCCAACTGCAAGAGGCACAGATCTTTATAAGCCCCTGCTGAAGCAGGGGCTTATGAAGATCTATTCCTCTTGCAGAGCCAGACGACCGTATTTTACGTCTGTAAATCTTAACGGTAGGAGGTAGTTTGTGGATTTGAGTGGGCTGGCCCTGTGGCTCATTCTTATGCCTGTGCGAGCTGGCATGGAGACTGAACTCATCAGATTTTGGACACCGGTTGATCCTGGGCTGAGGCGAGACTCAGAGACCAAAAATGCGTATAACCCTGTCACCGCCGAGAGAAAAAGTGGTTTTGATCCAACTTGCAAAAGACGTAGACCCTCATGAGCCCCCCCCCAGCTGCGGGGGCTCATGAGGGTCTACGTCTCTTGTTGACACTACTTAAATTTTTTTAATTTTTTATCTATGTCCCTTGGTCGGCTGGGGCTCATTGGCGTTGAATTGACAATGATTTCCCAAAACACAGTCTGCGCCCACTGGCCGGCCGTGAATGGGTTAAATATCACCATTTCCATTTTGATGTGTATACTGGTCTGTGATTTTAGACCTGAGGTCCCAAACTGCACATACCAACACACAAGCGGTTTACAATAGATTCGAAAACATACCATGTTGAACTAAGAAGTTACCCAGAGAGCGCCCCAAGCCTGCTGCTCATTCGGTCTACTTCACCATAATATTCCCACACTGGTTGTCTTCATCAATTCGCTGATCGGCGGTAGCGAATCGAGGGTCGCAACCAGTGTGAGTATGTCTGTGTAGGTGTACACGCAAACGATCTTGGGTTTTTTTTTTTTTTTTTTTTTTTAAATTTTTCTTTTTTCTTGCCGGATCAAATACTGAATACGCGTTCACGAATGCCGACCATGCGCTAACAGGAAATACATTATGACACATCTCTTTTGTCTTGACTTGTATCTCCTGGCGATAAGATGCTGTCATCCAGAGATGCGTCAGGTATGATTACCAGGTACTTGATGCAGCTGAAACGCTCGTAATCATAGCTTGATACTGAAATTAAAACACTAGACTGTGTCACGCGAGTTATGAAGTCAGATGCTCTTGAGTCTTAAGTAATTTCCGTCAGTGTCAAAATTTGATGAAAAAGATATTTCCGCTGCACCCGCTTAAGTTGCCTACGCTAGCGTTATGTCGGAGTGAACATACGCAATTTAACCCTTTGCGAGTCGTTAGCGGTTTTAGTCGCGATGATTCCTGTAGGAATCATCGCGACTAAAACCCCTAACGACACGCAAAGAGTTAACACGCTCAGTGCGATATGATGATATATGTATTACATATATTTGGTGGATGTCTAGCCTCATACGGAGGTATAGGTGCTTTCTTTCTTATTTTTTGTTTTCAGTCTGGATCAAGCACCGTTAACAAAGTCAGTCGACCACACTTTTCTTTGCATCGATTCGCAGGACAATAACCATTCCGCACTGTGAGGCATTCGCTATGTGTCAGAAGGAACACACACACAACTAACAATTTATTGTGACTATAAGGCCAATGTTCAGTGGAGTGCCGCAGATTTTTAAGGGACACACGCGAATTAAGTTACTACGGGTTGGTTCCTTGCCAGTCTTGCCAGATAATTGTACGCACATAAAATCTTGCAAGGGTCATGTGTTACTGCTGAACGTCGAATTTGTATAACGCAGCTGCGAGGGACATAGACTGTCATGGACCACTACAGCCGCAGGGGCTCATGAGAAGCTGTGTCTCTTGCTGGTATAGGTGCCGTATTCAATATAAATTCACTGGCCAAAGTTAAGTTACGGGACACAATGTTATAAGCGAATAGAAGACATATTGAAATACTTTTGAGAACGTATGAGAGACAACATCCCGACGGAGAAAGAAACACGCGTAGAAAAGACAGTTACAATACACTTTTTTTTAGTATTTCGCGTTAACCCATTTCATGCTGAGGCTAAAACCTTCAAATTTCAACACTGCCATATGCAAGCTACATTATAGTACTTACAGATAAGGATATAGACCAAGGGTGGTGCTTAGAGGCGCCGTGCTATTCTGGCACTACCCTTGAACTATTTTAGTCAAAAGTATTTCACACACTGGTGTATTCCGAATCAGATAAAGGTTAAAACCCCTTTCCAAAATAGATATACGAAGAACACAATTCGCTACTTATATGTTGGTGATGGCCAGTGGCAACTCCATTTTGGTCTGGATTTTGATGCTGCATGTCTCTGACTTGTCCTAGCAGGCTCAAAGTCAGCCGAGGACATTTTGCTTACCTGTTTGGTCAGATCCGTCCCAATCATACTAACATCTTTTCTCCTTGAATGGATGAAGTCGTGAATTTTGTGAGTGTGCACGGCACAACACTAGCTGACGTCGGCCCGAGGATCTGTGTTTTCACTAGATTGATATCAGCCCTATCTTACTGACCATCTCCTCTCCTCATTTAGAGGTAGCAAGGATATTTTGTCCCCCACTCCTCGCGCCCCCTTTTTTTAACCACTGAGACAGAACTGTATAAATAGTCTTACAGTGGAGAGGTGTTGAGCGTTCGATTGAGTGCTAGACTCGAGTGGGGGGAAGATCCCAGAATTCCTGTGCTGTGGGGCAGAGGTGTATCAGTGCAGGGATTTGGGAGCGGGCAGGTCTAATACCCACCTCGAGTGGATTTACCCCGGCCCCAGAGACTCGCTGACGCTGAGAGGGTAGTGTTCGTGAATTTTGAGTTTTTGTACACATTTGTCATAGGAAAGCAAAACACAGTAAGTGCTTTTTTTGTGAAAAATATGATTTTCAACTGTTGTATTACAATAAAAATCTCGCTTTTCACAAAAACAGACAGAGAAAGACGTGTACACAGCCATAACGTAGTACAAATGTTGAAACAAACATTCTTGTATCCATGATCCATGGGCCATGGGGCTCTTTTACGTCGACTTTAGACTGACCCCTTCACTGTCGAGAAGAACTGAACAGACCCAAGAGGTATAGATCGTCATGAGCCCCCGCCACTGCGGGGGCTCATGAGGATCTATGTCTCTCAATGAGACCACCCTGTATCCCTCTTCCTTTTGATGACTGGGAATCTCTGACGTTGAAGTGACAGTGAATTTCTAAAAGTGGATTTCTAAAGTGGATTTCTAAAGTGGATTTCTAAAACACAAAATTTTCATCCATTGGCAGTGAAGGCCGGGCTGAATAGGAGTGTTTCACCAGATATATGTAGAGGTATGTAAAAAACTGAGGAAGCAGAGTTAGAGAACGTTACACATGGGCACAACACACACATCATTAGTCCCGCCGCAACCGTGACATAGATTATAGAAGGAATAGTTGATGCCGACAGTGACCTAAATAGCCTGCTGGCAGGGGGGGGGGGGGCGGGGGGGGGGGGGGGGTGTGCCTGCATTCCACAGCAGCAGGTGGCTGGCCAAACTAATGTGCGGGCCTGGAAATAGGGCTAACTACACTGCTGTGTCTATGATGCTAGTGACGTGTTCAGTTTTATATTACGATATGTCCTAAGTAATTTGTGTTACTGTGAAATCGTGTTTATTGTCTTTATGCTTAGACCACAATAGTTCAGTACTAAGGCATACGGTGTGTGTGTGTGTGTGTGTGTGTGTGTGTGTGTGTGTGTGTGTGTGTGTGTGTGTACGTTAGTAGCTTAATTATAGTTTGATTTTGATGTGTTTAATGTTCTTCAGTCCTTTTATGTTGCGCGGCACCGCAACGATTTCCTAATGTATTGTTATATATGGCAATAAAGTTCTATCATAAATGTATGACGTATTTTTATCCTGGCGAACGTTTTCCGTGGAGCCCTAGCTGCCTCTTTTGTTTCAGTCGGTGGTTGTGTGGAGGGGGCTGTTGATCTACAGCGTGTTTAGTCTTCTTTTTTTCCCGTGTGACCTTTGACCTTTTGTAGAGTTTGTAGGTAGGCCGCGCGGTGTGTTTGGGGGGAAAGGGGAAGTATGCTAAGCTCCTGGCTATTTTGATAATTTTAGATTTTTTCAAAGCCGTTGGCGCAAGTACGTTCGGTTTTTACTGGCTGACAAGGCGGCATAGTTGAAGAACTCAGGTGAAAAGACGGGTTTGCTCTATGTAGCATGTCTACTGAAAGGTCCCATGGCACAACTGAATTGATCAGTGTTCAGGTTGTACGGCTCCAAGGGCAGCACTGTCCCTGTCCCCTATAACCCGCCCTTTAGGCCCGCCCTTTATCACTTCGGTGCCGTGAACGTTAAACCCCGAACTAAGCAATAGTTGTGAGAGGTCGCATAGACCGTTCAGTCATTATTTCAGCGAACAAAATAGTTCATTTAATATCATTTGAAAGCGCGACAAGACTTAAGTTACTGATTGCTTCAGTGGACGGGCAATTCAGTCATCAATTCTGTGAATTGATTCTGGGGCGGTCCGTGGCGCAGTGGTTAAGGCGCCTGCCACCAATGCCAAAGGTGCGTGGTTCGATACCGGGTTCCGGCGTTGGACTTTTCTCCTCTGGTAAGTGTCACCGTTAATTCGGGCGGACCGTCAGGGGTTCTTTCTCCGGGTACTCCGGTTCTTCCACCCCCCCCCCCACCCCCCACACTTTGGTACCGGTCTCAGGCCACTTTACAAATTTCAAATACAAGCGATCAAAAATCTCTGTAACTTCAGTAGCTGACTGGCCCTTCGTTTGTCTTGTACTGTGTTTGTCTTAAATGGCGTAAATCCGTGTCTGTTTCGTGAGTGTGTGTGTTGGGTTTCAGGCGCGGCGCTTTGAGTCGATTTCCCCAAAATTGAGATAAAGCGCCTATATAATAACGGTATTATTATTATTATTAACACTGAAGTAATGACTGAATTTACTATGCACTGAACACACACTCAGACTAACTGAACTGGTCGTTCAATAAATTAACGAAGGAACTTACTCTGCACTAACAAATAACTGAACTTACTGCGTAGTCACAAATTATAGAAAATGCGACGTGTTTTGTTGCGTGCTGGATGTATTGTTTGCTCCGTTATTAGTTCAAAAATTACAAATCTACAGCTCTGGTTGTTGCTAGAAAATGTTTACATGCATTCAATTAGCCGTTCAGTGCCAAAACAATTTGAACACCACACAACTGCAAGAGGTATAGATCATCCCCATGAGCCCCCGCAATTGCGGAGGGCTCATGAGAATCTCAGTATACCTCTTGCTGACATCTCTTTGAATCTGTGTTCCTGGGACAGCTTTTTTAGTGTTGAGTTAACGAAGATTGCAGAAACACATTCTGTGTCAACCGGCTCTGAACGACTGAGTCAACGCATTTCCATTTTTCTGACAGATTTATGTTTTGCTGTGTTGCAGGTTTTGGTTCTGTCATTCGCTGTGTCAAGCCAAGTCTCCGAATCGTCTGCGAACCAACCTGTACTCCAGCGTTTCTCCGTATGCCTGCTTAAACTAGATTACAGCATCTTTATACGTACGTTGTCAGCTGTGACCAGTTTATCTACGTAACATAGCTCCCAAAATTCTAAGTCGTAAGGAGGTCTTTACAAATCCAGGTCAGTCCTGACAGAAAGTAGACTGCACATAAAACGGAATATTATCCCTGGAGCTGGAGCCCCTATCTTGCCTGTGTTATCGGCGCTCCATTGCGTGTAGGAAACAGGAGAGCACTTTATGGTGAGTGTTGATGATACCGCGGAAACACCACCCGGAAGCTGGCCATCACTTGCAGTGTAAACCCTGTCACTGTTAGATAAGGAGCGACGACAGAAGAAAAATAGCGGTGAAACACTAGCTGGTATACGTGCATGTTTTTCTTCAAAAACGTCTACCAGTTACTGTGATTCCAGGTCTGTGCGATTATAAAAGAAAGACCGTTCCAGCAAAGGGTTTTGAAATTTAGAAATCGGCCTACTTCAGAGATTGTTTTGAGACCACAAGCCGCCTGGAAACAAGGAAATTGTGAACTTTGGTATACACTTCATCTTGAGTTAAATCGAAGAGAAGTTGGCGAGGAAGGAAGGCGAGATTTCCAACTTGGTCACAAGTATCACAAAACTGTCGTCGTCACCAGCAGCCTTGTCGTCGTCGTCGTCTTTACCGTTGTCGGCGGCGCCGGTGTTGTCCCGATGCCGATGTCGCGAGAGGAGGAGCGACCACAAGGACTGTGGCGGCCCTGACCACGTCAGCGGCCACACCCACAACCACAGCGACAACACCTGGCGGAGGATGCGGTTGTTGGTGCTGATCATGACGGGGATAGGATTCACTCTGGGCTTGCTGTGTGGGCTGCTGCTGCAGCTGCCGGCCGACGGCCTTCCAGCCAGCCACAACCTCAACCTTCCAGTCAGCAACGACGGCATCATCAGGACAGGCCTAGGTATTCGCTCACGGAGAAGTTTCAGTGAAGAAAGCAGAAACGGTGTAAGTTTCAATGGGGGAAGTTTGGATCAAGGCGCCAAAGGCGCCTTGATCCAAACTTCCCCCATTGAAACTCCCAATGGCGGTCAGGCAGGGCCGCCAGCTGAAGTGTTTGCGCATAGTGCGGAGAAAAAGCCTGCTTACGGCCTCTCGCCCTCTTCTGCTGATGTAGCGGGAGGAAGCGCGGCCAAACAAGCATTTCAATCAGCGCCTAATCCCCTGATCGCCCCCCAACCCTTTGTGTCCGGGGATCAAGGTGGCGTGGACAAGGGCCGCCCTCAGGCAGCAGCACACACGGCCACTGGTCAGCTGCTCACTCAGCCGGAACGCCCAGCAGCCAGCGAAGCGGAAAGTCCGATCGGTGAAAAGAAACAAGGGGTGTACGATAGAGAGGGACCGGCGGCCCCCTTGCGTTCCGACAGCGGATCGAATGGAGGGGTAGCAGCAGGGGGGTCAGGTAATCAGCGGGGTGAGCCGCCACAGCCCCTCCCACACGCCCAAGGCGCGGAAACACAGGAGGGAGGTGGAGGGGCGGCGAGACAGGAGCCCATCACTTCCTTCACACTCCGCCTGAAAAAGACTGGCCAGACCGTGGTCATTGGCTCCGCAAACCCAGATCCTAACGCAGACTCTGTTGCTGATGCACAGAACTCTGGAACTCCAGCCAAAGTCACTCTTCCCATGGATCGCGTGGTGTCCGGGGTAGTGTGGTCGCGCGAGCTCGAGGAGACATGCCCAAAAGGGTTCGAACCCCGTGAGGTGACGGCCTGGCGGCGGATGGCGCGGGGCCTGCAGGTGGTGGGGGTGGAGGAGGGGTGCGGGCGGATGCAGAACCGCCTCGTGACCTTCCGTGACGCCAGCAAGGCCTGCGCCAGGTACCGCCTCAACACGGACCAGATACAGGGCGAGGTGAGTGTTCATAGTGAAACCAGCCCAGTACGCAAAGGCCATCGGGCCCAAGTAGGCCGCAGTGGGCCCGCGCACGACTGTGCGCGGTCTCACTGCGTCCGACCTCGGCCCGACAGCCTTTTCTTACAGGGAGCGTGGGGATAGTCATGGTGTAGGGATCAACAGGTATTTAATATGAGGAAGAGGCAATTGACGATTGCTTTGTTAATTAGTGAGTTGGGGGTGACAAAACAGCTTTGCTTTTTTTTTTTTTTGGGGGGGGGTGGGGGTTATTATTATTATTATTATTATTATTATTATTATGATTATCCGGGAGCTGCTAAAACATAATCAACAAAATTAATATCAACACATTATTATTATTATTCTCAAGATACTCGCATGCTTGGAAACTGTCATTATTATTATTATTATTATTATTATTATTATTATTATTTATTTGATTGCCGTGAACAGTATCATAATACGTGGATCACAGAACGTAATTTGCAAAGCTATCAATTTCCAAAATAAATGACAAATTAGATCTGTGTGACTCTGTACAGGCAACACTGGATTTGCCCCCGGGGGTCTAGGATGTCCTGTGATAACATGAATTAAACCTCTTCAGTCCCGGGAAAAACTGAACACGACCCAGCTGCAAGAAACATAGATCCTCACGAGTCCCCGCAACTGCGGGGGTTTATGGGGATCTCTGTCTCTTGCTGACAACAGGTACACCAAATCCTTGCTCATTGGATGGCTGGGACTCTTTCGCGTTGAAGAATTTCAGAAACAGTCTGCGTCTAAGGGGAGTGAAGGGGTTAACGTGAATGTCCCGTGTTTGTCTTGTACTGTCTTTGTCTTCAGAGTGAATGCGTGTGTTTCACGTGAGCGTGCGTGTTTGGTTCAGTTCGCTGCGCTTTAACCCGATTCAGAATTGTGTAAAGCGCCTACTTAACGACCGGTATTATTGTTGTTGTTTTTATTATTATTATTATTATTATTATTATTATTATTACTTTATCGTCTGCCTTCTCCAGATCTACTCCTACTACCTGGCTCGCCTCCTGAACATCACCAACCTGCCTCCTGCTGTCATTCTGCCCGTGGACACCCTCAGCGAGCAGTGGCGGACGGTTCACCTCGACATGTCGCTGGCGCAGTGGGCGGACGGACGCATCGTAGTGCTGACCAAGTGGCTGGACCACCTCAAACCTTCACACATCCCGCAGGAGCTGCGCGAGGACGATCGCAAGCTACATCCCACTCTGAGCATCCTAGGTGGGAGGACTGTTGAAGAACTATGCGATCTCATGCAGTGGTCGGATTTGATCGTGTTCGATTACTTGACTGCCAACCTGGATAGGCTGGTGAACAATATGTTTAACAAGCAGTGGAACGCGGACATGATGAACAACCCGGCACATAACTTAGAGAGGACTAAAGACGGAAGCCTAGTGTTTCTGGACAACGAGTCGGGTTTGTTCCACGGCTACAGACTCTTGGACAAATACCAGGATTACCACGAGTCGTTGCTGAACTCTCTGTGCGTGTTCAGAGACAGGACAGCCACAGCTGTGAAAGCGCTGCACAAGGCAGGGGGTGTAGGGGATGAGCTGAAAAAGTTGCTGACTGAAGGGGAAGAGCATCATAGACACCTGCCCACAATCCCGGACAAGAACGTCAGCGTTCTCAAAGAGCGCCTGTCCCGCGTGTACGATCAGATAGTCAAGTGTGAAGCGCTCTACGGGCAGCGGTAGCACACGGTGTACAGTGAGTGAGTGAGCATGATGTGTGTAAGTTACTACTTGTGTGCTCTGAAGAGTTTTAAGGTACAAAATAACACACAAGCACACAGTAACATTGAACCTTTGCCTGTCGATCGTGTTTTTTGACGCGATGAATCCTACAGGAATCATCGCGACAAAAACCGCTACAGAGAGCCAAAGGGTTACTGACGATACCGTTTGGCAAAAAAAAAAGATGCGTAACTACGCACTCAGGGGGTTAAAAGCAAAATTTGCCAAATGTTTGTATGCTGATTAATTTGTGATTTTGAGGTCCAGTCTCACAGAAGAGCACACAGCGTACAGTGAGTAAACGAGTTACGGTTTTGTGTGTGCTGGTGTGTAGTTTTGCACCTTATGGCCTTGGGGCCTAGTGTGCCGAGGGGCCTGTTGCATGAGCGAGCTTAGTCCTGCGCCAGCCACTAAGCAAGGTGCTCCGCTATATATAAATCCTCCGCCAGCCCCCAAGGAAGGTGCTCCACTTTATGTAAAATGCTGCGCCAGCCATTTAGCATTGCTTAGTGGCTGGCGCAAGACTTAAGCTCACTCATGCAACCTGACCCGGTCTGTGATCTTGGAACTGACGGCCTTAGTGCTTAGGATCTAATCACAGACCTGAACACATTTGGCGAATGACTGTTTGAGCCATTCAATGATTTTTGAGTCAGTGAGAGCTTCAGTGTGTGCTGGTATGAGTCAGTATGAGAGCACTAATTCGCGAGTGACTCAATGAGTCTTTAAGTCAGTGAGTCACTGACTGTGAGTACAGTGTGTGAGAGCCTGAATATACGAGGTTGTTTATATTAGAACTGACGAGTGAGTGAAGAAACCGAGCGAAGGAACTGCGTGAATGAGTGAGTGAGTGAGTGAGTGAGTGAGTGAGTGAGTGAGTGAGTGAGTGAGTGAATGAGTGAGTGAGTGACGCAGTGAATGATGGAGTGAGTGACGCTGTGAGAGAATCAGTGAATTTGAGAGTGCCAACGCTTTGTGTTCGGGCTTTACTTGACTGCATTCTTCAGAACTGATACATGTGTGCTGGTTTGTGATTTTGGGTCTTACGGCTTCCGGAACCAGACCAGAACAGACCAGAACACTTGTTACGCGTGTACGAGTAACAGAGACGCAGTGCGTGAATTTAGAAAATTACTATACACGCACTGACGCACGAATTTCCAAAATGTAATTAATTCCAGTATGAATGTTCTGGTGATGACTGAGAAGCAAAGTTTGTGATCATTTTCATGTGTTTTTGTATTCAGTGTATCGTGAGTGTGTTAACCCCTTCAAGGCGCCCCGCACCAATACTTGCGAAAGTGTCGTATAGTTGCCAGCGTCAACATTACTCGGCACTTCCGCAGCTACTGATTCTGGGCCCCTTGAATGAGTAAAATCCTCTGTGCATGCAGCCGCCGTTACTGCAAAGAGTGCATGTGTAAGGGGGTTAATGAATGTGTGATTTGTGTGCATTTCTGCACAATTAGTTTTTGTTTTGAGAGATTATTCATTCATTTTGTTCGATATGATGATGGTACAAAAATATAATTTTGGCGAGAATTCCTAAAAATGTGTCATTGTTATTTTAAAAGTTGGTCTGTTTTAATACAGTTATGCTTTAAGCAGTTTTCTAGATGTTCTCTGCATCAAAATGTTATTTGTGGATGTTGTTCGAATTTAAACTCAGTTCCTTTCAGGAACGCAAATTGCGTAATGTTTTTTTTAAAAAATAATATGAACACGAGACTTCCTGTTTAAATTATGTTAAATTAACAGACTTTATGCACAGGATATTTTACAGTAAAATAAAAGTTAATTTTCTAAATGTGTTTGTCATAAAGATTAATATGCAATTCAATCTCCCCCATCACGCTTTTTTGAGACATTTCACAAACTGAATTATTTTCCTACAAGATGGCATTCGTCGTTTGAAACTATTTAACACATTGGGCCTTAACGTTATTTCCAATCTTTTTATTTGCTCTATAAAGACTACTTTACAATTTAGGAGAGTGATCGACCATGATAGTTCAAGGGTGGTGCCAGAATAGCTTGGCGCTTGAAGGCGCCAAGCTATTCTGGCACCACCCTTGAACTATCATGGTCAGTCGATTTCTAGTTTTAGTTTGTCAGAGAATACGCTAATTTGCAACGCAGACTGTATGCATGGTTGCAGAAAAAATGATTTTGAAGTTAAGGAGGCTGCGCAGTTGCAGCCGTTTAATTATAGGCTATTACTTTTTGCAGTTGTGGAAAACAAACATAGGCGTAAGGGGTCATGGGAAGTTCAGCCTGCATATCAAAGAGCACGAATGAAGGTGGCGCACAGATAACTGGCTTTTTTAGCGGGTGTTATTAAAACGGTGATTTTACGATTAAATTGATTAAGCCGTATTGGCCCAAACGTAAATTATATATATATATATATATATATATATATATATATATATATATATATATATATATATATATATATATATATATATATATATATATATATATATATATATATATATTTTTTTTTTTAAATTCGACATTATTAGTTAAATAAACTTCAGTTGTTGGGTAAATAAGACACCTTTTCTTGTTCACATCAAATGCTGTGTCTCTGATCATTTTAAAGGAGTGGTCCCTTTTTGCAGTTTAGTGTCCATCAACACCTATACATAAATATGTGGTCATTTTTTTTTCAGAGTGGATAAACTGATAAATTTTAATAATTCATAAATATATAAATATAATTATGTACATAAATACATCAATAAGTAATTAAAATAGAGAACCAGTCAGGTAGGTTGTGCGGTCCTTCACTGTGGTGACACGTATTCCCCTAGGGAAGGCAGCCCGAATTTTCTCTTGTTAAACAAAGTTGTATTGAAAAACAAACATCAGAAACTTCAAAGTTAAATATACGTGACAAATGTCCCACTTCTTCCATCCATTGATGTGAATTCTTTCACTGTCTGTCCAGTTTCACTGGATTTCTAAAGTTCCTTATGTTGAACAGAGAGTTTAACGCTCAGTGTTACATACTTTCTTTCCCGGGTCAACTCGTTTCGCGTCACCATTTTTTGGGACCGTTTAGACTAATGTGTGCTGGTCTGTGATTTTGGACCTTACGTTCTCAGGCCGTAAGTCCAAAATCACAGACCAGCACACGTATACCTCACCCCGTCAAACGAAATCGTCAGTGCCACCACACAAGCATCATACGTACCGCGCCGGGGTTATGTCCGATCACTTGTCCAAAAGCTCATGCTGCAAAATTAACGTGTACTCAAGCATCATTAAGACGTTTCTTGTTGACCGTGCAGGCACTTGGCAGAACCCTAAACCCCTAGCCAGTACCTCGGCTAACTGCTATCATCTGCACGAGTCATAGATGCTCATGCGCCAAAGCAGGCGCAGGAACTCCAGGGAATAAGTATGTGCTGCTTTGCACGGGCTCCTGAGAGAATCTTATAATGTCCAGTGTCACAGCGAACCGCGACCATCTGCAAGAGGCATAGATTCACATGAGCCCCTGCAATGCAGGGGCTCATGATAATCTATGTCTCTTGCTTTGCAGAGGCTCACGAGAATCTACGCCTTTTGCTGCACACAGTATGCAGCTGTAGGGCTCACTAGTGTGAACATACGCCTTATGCTTGAAGAGATGGTCCCGTAAAATTCTCATACTGAGGAAGAATGTTTGGTTTAAAAGCGTTGGATGGTATCCTCAAATGTCCCCACACTGTTTCTGCTCGTGGCGTCACAAATCCACCCACAGTAAATACCACAAGTGGGGTACCCTCCAGTTTTTTTTCCTCTAGCAAGCCTCATCCACCTGTAGTGTCTTACCAGTTCGTCGCACTGAGTCCCTGTACGTAATAACTAATATTCCTTCTGTTGGCCAGACATGTTTTAAACATTGAACTCAAATTCCACTGTCTTTAAAAAAATAATAATAATAAATAAAATAAATAAATAATAGTTTATAAATAAATAAATAAATGAATAAATAAATAATAAATAAATAAACACAATTACAAATAAATAAATAAATAAGCATTAGTATGATCGTCTTAGTACCGATTTACTTCCAAGTGAAGCTGAAACGTGTATATCGTCACTGGATACAATTTTGGTGGACACAGAAAAGATGACCAAATTTCATATCACAACAGGGTGACGCAAGGCCCGCGCGTAAGGTGTCCTACCTGCCTATATTTATTTTTGCGTACCCTAAGCAGCGGGAAAGGGTGAATAATTTTTGAGATTCCACAAGTTCGAATCCAGGCAGGCCGAAACAAATTTCATGTGCTGTCTGCTGACCTGTAATTGTGGACCTTCTTGAAATAAATAAGTTTAACCTTACCTTGTCTGTCGGTAGCGCTTTTTGTTGCGATGATTCCTGCAGGAATCATTCCGACAAAAAAACAACAACAAAAAAACAACAACAACAACAAAAAAAAACAAACAAACAAACAAACAACGCTACCGACAGACAAAGGGTTAACATTTGCTGTACGAAACAGAGAGGACATGTCTTACAGAAGTCAGAGAGCCTTTTGAAGGAAAAAGGTGAGCCCGAGACGTAAAATACCATCTAAGCTACCGGCTCCCACCCTTTCACAGATCCATCCCACCCCAAACAAACCACCCGTACCATCCCTTTCACCCCTTCCCGCCCAGTCCACAACAGAGGGATAAAACAGAGCAAACAATGTGCATGGAACGTGCTATTATATTGTTGGGGGGGGGGGGGGGGCAGGAGGCTCTTAACGATGTAGAGGGGAAATGCCCAATGCAGAAAGGCAGAGGTTCTTAAACGCGCCTCACCTACGTTTATCTGCGAGGGATTTAGATCCTCATGTGCCCTTGCATCTGCAGGGGAGCACGAGGATCTATGCCACTTGCTGCTAAAGGTTTGTGAATATCTGTGTTTAGCTATAAACAACCAACAGCACTTTAAAAAACCTCACCGTCGCCCCGCATGGTTTATCAGTGGCAAATACATCTGTTCTGTTAATCTGTAGAGGCTCAAATGGGTGTGTTCTGAGAAACACACAGCCCTATTTACATCTGTGTTCGTCGGAAGGAGAAGAGGGCTGAAGGGGTCCTCCGCATCCACGGGCATGCACTCTAACCCTTCTCTTTGGGTGGGAGAGACAGCGTGTGATGGATGGCTTTTGATGAGCTGTCGGCGTTTCGTTAGCAATGACGACGAACACACGCACGCCACCCAGTAAGCTGAAGATCCTCGGATCGACGTCGGCCGCAGTGGGCCGGCCCACTGCGGTCGACGTCGGCCCGACGACCCTGCAGGATTTTGACGCATTTCCTTGTAAAGTGTCTCTCGAGAGTATGCACCAAAAACTCCCTGTATGGCAAAGACAAAAGAGAAATAAGTCCATTGTGTTAAAAGCAAGATTTACATTGTATTGCAATGAAAATATCGCTTTACACAAAAATGGACTTGCTGACTTTTTGCTTCCAAAAGGCAGGTCTGCGGTATAGTTGAAACTGGATAACTTTATATGATCGTAAGTATACGAAAAATCTCGCAGAAAATGATAAAGTTATCGCGATTTGCGAAAAAAGGTACATGTACCAAGGGAAACTACTCAGCGCTAGACAGAAAAACGGTTAGATCCCCTGCTGCTTCCTCCTTCCTATCAAGCACCCAGTCGCCAACCCACAGAAAAACATACATTCCTGCAGATAATAGTGTCAGGCGACCCTAGATATATATTCTTAATAAAAGGAGACACATCACTGCACTGAACTTGCGATGAGGCGCAGAAAATTTGTTAGGAGACGGTTTGAACACCAAGCAGTCCGGTACAATGTGTACTGTGTTCCAACTTTCCTCAGTTACTCGTTTTACTTACTCGTTTTACGCTGAAGTTTGTGCGTGGGAAGTTTGTTGATAGTTTGTGTTTGAGAGAGGAAAACACAACTTATAGGCACCTAAGTCTTTTTTGTTATCACTTCTTTAAACCATTTAGCCCCGAGTCCCTACAGCAGGAGATTGATTGACCATGATAATTTAAGGGTAGTGCCAGACTAGCTTGGCGTCTGATGGCGCCAAGCTAATCTGGTACTACCCTTGAATGGTCAATCCACCTCCTGCAGCTGGTACATAGTCGTTAAGTAACACTTCCAAAGTTAAATGCACCCGTGGTGCTAAACTGGTTAAGTTAAAAAGAAAACCCCGGCAACTTTCTGACTGCGAATGCTAGACTAGTTTGCTGCAGAGACAAGTACACGTATCTGAAGTAGAGCGGCCGAAAGGTTCAGAAGTTTCAGAGCAGCACAGACAATTCTGTGACAGCCCCTTTAATGACGACATGCACGATAAAAAATGGGGCCTGCGTGTAGAAAAGATGAATGTTCAAGCAGGTGTAGTTTGTTATTACAAGTTTTTGCTCAGTATTATACACACAACCTCGTAAATCGCTCGGCCATTGAGGCTGTATGCACGCCTGCGGAGCAACAGTTTATTCCAGTCATTTAAAACCAACCGCAAGAGGCCTAGATCCTCATAAGCCCCCGCATATGGCGAGGGCTCATGATGATCTACGCCTCTTGCTTGCTATGTGTAAGTCTATGTTTCTCGTGCACACGAGATCTTTGGGTATTGATCCCGCAAACAAATGTGAAAGTTTGAAGCATTGTTTGGGAGAGTTGAAAAATATGTCCGACAAGTTAAAGAAGACTGTTTGCTTTGGCTCTTCTTTTTTCTTTTTTAATGTTTTTTTTGTGAAGCTTGAGTTTACGTATGGTCATTGGAGACAGCTTTTCGGAGCATTTTATTTCGACAGTAGCAATTAGCCGATCTTTAAAAGTTTTAATTTATTTGGCGTAATAAGAGACACTGCTTTAGTGCATGCTGACTGGGAGACAGTTTATTAGCGCATGCTATTTGGGACAAAGACAGCCTCTTATGTTAACTCTGCAGTAACCTTTAAGAAAACGCAGTTCAGTTCGCAAAGTGAGTAGAAGACTATTCTAATTTATTCTAGATGTGCCGCGTCCGAATAAGCGGCTTAACGCCGCGTATTCTGCTGCGGAACGCCGCAAATTAACGAATATATTGGACAGTTTTGTGATGCGTTTATTTTGTCGCTGTCAAATAATAGAAGAGTAAGATCATGGAAACAAGAAGTGCATTTTACTAGAAGCGTTTTTGTAAACGCGATAAACGAAAACAAAAGAAGTCAGTCACCGATTGTCTGTCACGTTTTTAAGTCCCTTCTATTTATAGAAGGGACTTTTTTGGACGGTTCGCGGTGGGGCGAATTTAGCATGTCCATGATGTCAAAGGCGGGCAGGCTAAACCTGCAACAATTGAAGTAACAAGATAAAAATTACGTCATGTCTAGTTACGCTAACCTCGCTGCTGAACGTACATTTGGAGCGAAGCGCCGTATGTGCGTATGTATGTATGTATGTATGTATGTATGTATGTATGTATGTATGTATGTATGTATGTATTGTATGTATGTATGTATGTATGTATGTATTGTATGTATGTATGTATGTATGTATGTATGTATGTATGTATGTATGTATGTATGTGCGTATGCATGTAAACAAGAGAACAATCTCCGATATTTCTGTACACACAAGCTTGAAACTTGGCGAAATACTTTCTTAAGTGGGTGGCTAAGAGAGCCTCCGAGCATATTGCAATTGAAAGTCTCATTGAAGACACAAACAACCGTTTAAAGGAAGTCGGTTGACCCAGATTAGAGTCCGTAATTCTTGTCATATTTACTTGAACTTTTGCATCTATATAGCTAGTTTGGAGAAAGACATTGGATGAGTTCGTTAGCCAGCTTTGTATTGTTTCAACTTCTTTAGTAAATATTAATTCTTTTCGGAAAAGAATTAAAACACTAAAAAACCTTTACTTCTAGAGAAAGTAAGACAGTGGCGGTGACGTAAAAGAGGCAACTCCGTCGCCACGCAGACACTGACATAATTATCTAAATATGACGTCATTCTCTCTCTCTCTCTTTCTCTCTCTCTCTCTCTCTCTCTCTCTCTCTCTCTCTCTCTCTCTCTCTCTCTCTCTCTCTCACTCTCACACACACACACACACACAAACATGCTGCGCGTATCTCCAAGAGGAATAGATCCTCATGCGTCAGTCTTGGAGATGTTTGTAGCGCGCGCGCATGCACGCACTAACAGGCACACACACATCGACTCGCTTTCAGAAGAGCATGCAGGTGACCCGTGTACTTAGTATATCATGTAGTTAGGTAAAGTCAACCTGCTTTCTCACAAATTATAGCAAGACTGAAATTGTACCGTGAAGTTCTAGTTTTGTCACCATTTTCTCAAGCCTGTGAAGCGAAAGTGAAACTCATATCACGTAAAATATATTACGTAAAAACTAAAACTTTCGTCATGACAAATGACGTTTGACAAATCAATGACGCCTGTGTCCGGCGCCCCTTATAGAACTCATTGACGCATTGGCAGATCTGCGAGACGTTTTCAATAGGAGATAATTCAACATCAGAATCAGGTCAAAGACAAAAGGTAGAGACCATTGACAGCGAGGACAGCTCTCATATAGAAGGGACTTTGTGGGTCATCTTGTTGATTTTGCAAAGGTACACAGAACTTTATTTGCGAGAGGCATACATACAACTGTGTGGAGTAATCGTTACTATTGTTTTATAAAGAAGTAACCAATGGAGAAAGAAACACGCTTAGAAATGACGGGTACAACACAATTTATTAATATTTCGGGTAAATACCCTTTGTCAAAATAGACAAACAAACAAACAGACAGAGAGATTAGCCGCTATTTATCTTTAATCTCTCTGTTTGTTTGTTTGTCTATTTTGACAAAGGGTATTTACCCGAAATATTAATAAATTGTGTTGTACCCGTCTTTTCTAAGCGTGTTTCTTTTTCCGTTGGGTACTTCTTTGCATATTACACGCTTGGCAGTCACCTTTTTGGTCTGGATTGATTGTTTTATATCATACGCTCTGTACACGAATAACTCACTCGAGACTCGCATCCGGATACTTGGGTCTGTGTCGCGTATCCAATTGCAGGACATATGTCATAAATTTCGATCACTAGTGGAGGAACACATGAGGCCCTTTGTTCCACGAGGAATCCAAGGAATTAAGCAAGCAAATAAGCAAGTGGAGGAACACGCGCACAAAAAAAAAGGCGTCCTGCAATTTCTAGCTTGAGTTTGAAACAAGATCAATAGACGATTGCGAATTTCAAACCTTGAACGAAAAACTTACGGGGGAGAGGAAAAAAGAAAGAAGAAAGCAACTGGTGTCCTTGAGCCAGTTGCACGAGTGATCTTAGTCCCGCGCCAGCCAACAAACGGTGCTCCGCTATAGAGGAGCACCTTGCTTAGTGGTGGGCGCAGGACCAAGCTCACTCATGCAGCCGTCCTCTGTGGCTTGTCACGTGTGTGTGAGCTTACAGGATTTTTGGCTCGACGACCAAATTTGCGGAGTCCACAGTAGGGGCTAACAGCCTTTTCTGTCCCTGCGCCAAGTGTCTCATTTAAAAATTTATTTTTTTTACAAATCATCTTGTAAGCGCTTAGTGACAGTCTCAGGTGATGGATTTAACGGCAATGGACGAGATCTGGTGAACTTGGTGTCTTGGACTGGTACAGCTCATGGACAGGTCGAAATTAGCTCGGTTCTGGAGGCCTTCCCAGGGGCACATTTAAAATCGTCGGTTATTCTCATTCCTGCCGCTGGTCGCAGATTGTATTATTGAAATCCTTGTTTATTCAATACGAAACTGCCGTGGGGCGGTCTGGCGCGCGGCAAAGAGCATGGATACAAAGGGGTGTCACCAAGTAAGATAGGTGCTCATTAGCCCCAGCAGTTGCTGGGACACATGTGGATCTACGCCTCTTTGCATGTGGGTGTTACTCGCAGTTTCCCAACAGTTTTCCTTTGCAAGCGATGGTGTTACAATCTTCTGTTAAGCACTAGATGGAATTCTGGGTGGGCGGACTGACCGCGTACGGAAAATGAACAGGGATTGAATAACTTTGTATGCTAGCTCAGAGGCAGAGCTTGATCGACATGGCGTTTTCGACCGTGATAGCTCAAGGACAGGGCTTGGTTAGATTGGCGCCTGGGGGCGCCATGGCTAACCAAGCCCTGCCCTTGAGCCATCACGGTTGATGTATCTTTCACACTTGGTCGTGGATGGGACAGAGCCAGGCCTATTGGGCAACGCTGATTGCCCGTTTACATGCCAACCTGTGTTCACACTCTGATGAGTGTTTGTTTTAACAGACTGATGACACCATTTTTTCTTTCGTCTTGTTCTTCATCTTTTTGCTGAAACAACAGTTACAGATTTGCTAGTTGTCAGAGTAATTTTAAATGGTAACTTGAAAAATCAACGAAATCTAACAGACGCTTGAGAGACATAACATTATTTTTTAGTTTCTGTCAGTTACATACAGTTGCCATGTAGTTTTAAATGGTGCGTAGAAATCTGTGACACGTTCTATATGTTTTAACCCATTCAGCCCTGACGCACTACACTGAGCAGGAGATGGGTCGACAATGATAATTCAAGGGTAGTGCCAGATTAACTTGGCGCCGACTAGCGCCAAGTTAATCTGGCACTGCTCTTGAATTATCATGGTCGATCCATTTCTCCTGCAACTGGTGCATAGTCATTAGATGACGGCTCCAAAATCATTTTGGGAATACGGCCGTCGGGCTGAATGAGTTAACTCATTCTGCCCCAGGCACACCACAGCAAGATATGGATCGACCATGATAGTTCAAGGGTGATACCAGAATAGCTTGGCGCCTATGGGCGCCAAGCTATTCTGGCATCACCCTTGAACTATCATGGTCGATCTGTGTCCTGCACTGCAATGCAGTCTTCGGAGGACAACGGCAAAATTTGGGAATTTCGGTGTTGGGGTACAATGAGTTAACAGAAAAAAAAATCCTTTTCTGTTGATTGTTCAATTGCTACCTTGAAACCAGCGAAACGCACAGGACATTTCTTTCTATGTTCAGAGTTAATTTAATTGGAATCGTGTGTAGTTTGTTCATTGTGCCATGAAAAAGGTGTGAGTAAATACTATTAGGGTATTTAAAGAAAATTTGTGGATATTTGAAAACATTTCAATATTAGTAAATACTTTGGACAAATATAGTACAAAAGAGGCTGAATTTGTACTGAGGAAAATAATTGTATTGCAAACTTTATATGTTGTGAGAATGACATACTTATTACACACATTGTTGGGAAGCCTGTTTCAGCGATATAACTGTCACTACCATTACCAATGAACCTAAATCGCGCACATTGTACTATACGAACAATAAGCGGGTTATCAGAAAATAATGTCTATTTTCCACCATCTGACGGAGACATCAGCTAAGGCCAATTAACGCTATAGATAAACATGTTCACACAGAAACCCATCACTGAAAACGGAATTTTAATGCATATTTTCATTACTGATGTTTCATTACTAATTTTAAAAACATTGAGAGAGAGAACTGAACTGAACTAAAACATTATTTTGTAAGGACGAAGGCAGTAGGCACGCAGGCCTGTTTACAAGTCTGTCCTTAATAACATTTTAAATATAACATCAGAGAGAGAGAGAGAGAGAGAGAGAGAGAGAGAGAGAGAGAGAGAGAGAGAGAGAGAGAGAGAGAGAGAGAGAGAGAGAGAGAGGGAGGGAGGGAGGGAGGGAGAGAGAGAGTCCCGGCTGGCACCTTAGCGAGAATGTTTTCAATTTATATAAGAATAAAAATATCTTCTCAGCTAGGTTCGTTAGGCCATACATCTTCCAGGAAACTGATAAAGAAAGGCAGATACGCTCTCCGCTCCTATCCCCCGAAACATATTCCGACCCAGGAAAAACAGGTGTAAATGAAGCGGATCCTTTCGAGCAAGAGGCATAGATCCTCATGAGCCCCTGCAATTGCAGGGGCTCATGAGGATCTATGCCTCTTGCAGATGGTCTGGGATTTTTCGAGGGACCGAGGCGGCGTGTGTGCTTGTTATCAGGCCGAGACACGGGTTTATTCGGCAAGATTAGGTGCCGCTCGCTCAGTGCGCCCGTTAGGCCTTTAATCTAAGGCTCTCAGTGCAAAGTTCGCTAAATTTGTCAATTTTTACTTTAACTCATTATCCCCAAGTACACATTTCCTAATTGTTGGAAGTGACATCTAATGACTTTGTACCAGTTGCAGAAGATGGATCGAGCTTGATAATTCAAGGGTAGTGCCAGATTAGCTTGGCGCCTGATGGCGCCAAGCTAATCTGGCACTACCCTTGGATTATCATGCTCGATCCGTCTCCTGCTGTGGTGCCTGGGAGCTAAATGGGTTAACCAGTACCAGTGATAGCACGAACAATAGGATAAATCACTACCTCAGATGAAATTTTGATCACCCCCCCCCCCTCCCCTCAGTAACCGGTTAAAAGAACTGAAAAATTTAGTGGCAATTTATATTTTGGGCCCTTTCAAAGTTTAATTTGCAAAGTATATTTTGATGTGTTTCAAATATAATCAATGGTTAGAATTTCTTTATTATATGACTTACGCGATTTCCGCTGACACAGAAACAGAAAATTTCATGATTACACAGCAATTGTCTACTACAATATAATGAAAGGTATCAAAACATCATCTTGAGGGAAAAGTAAATTAGACAAAAAACCGAAAAAGCAAATATAAACATTGAAATGAAATATTTACAATTCATAATTTTGTCACAGACTGAACTATAAAAAGCATTGCACTTAGGTTGTATTATAAGATTATCCATAAAGCGTGTTTAAAAATGTCATAGGATATTTGATGTGGTTGTGTTATTTTTGTTTTAAACTTCAGCAAGCATTACCGCATGAAATAGTCTGTGCCAAATCTTTGTTCAGGGAAAGAGGCAGTCAACAGTGATAACGCAGGAATTTTTCAGTGTGTCTTAGTGTCATTAAACACTCCCCTATCTTCTCTACCCGTCATGACTATTGTCAGACCAAACCTGCGGCCCACGTGCAAAAGGCATAGATTCTCATGAGCCCCTGCAGCTACGGGGCACCATCAGTAAATACCATCTTGTAAGACCAAAACTGCAGTCCAAGTGCGACAGGCGTAGATTTTCCGTAGCGGCCCATGAAATCAACGCCTGTTGCACTTGCACTGCTGCGCTCACGGAAATTTATCTCTATTGCTGCTAGTGTGTATACGAAGCATAGCGTTTGCTGGTGAATGGAATTAGAGTGGTCATACCTCACACGCTAAACAATCCATTTTTAAAAAAATGAATTGCGCCCTAATAGTATCACATAGTCGGGGGATCATACCTCGCGCCTTTAAACCGCATCCGAGAGCGGTCGTACGCACCTTGAAAACACCACTGAAAAGCGTTAACATCTCACGTTCGGAAAACAACAAAAACAACAGCAACAAACCATTGTAAAAGCGTTGTATATAGCTCGCACACACTCTCTCTCTCCTCCCCACCCCCCTAACGTTTGTTTTAAAGCTGTCTCAGTTCACACGTGATGACAGAGGTTGTGTGTCCTCCGAGCACTTTTGTCTGTATCTTTGCAATTTCACCTAAAGATGAGCCATTTAGACTTCCGAGTCACACAAAGTAAGAGCGGCCCAACTACGGCACTTCACCACGTCGAAGAGAAAACAAAAGTCGATTCTTAGGTTATAACCCCTTTCAAAAAGACGTTGTATAAATTCGTTAATTAAACTTTGCCTGATCTCCAGTTATGCAAAATAATTAACGAGTTCTCAGTTCGGCTGATAAAACGCGAGCTAAAGCTAAAGGTAAAGGTAAAGGTAAAGCTCGCATTTTATCGGTCGAACTGAGCACTCGCGATTTATTTTGCGGAACGGGATGTTAGGCCTGACATTTTAATCTCTATACCTCGCCTGAAAACACCACTTTTTCAGCGGTCATGCTTCGTTGCATAAAATCCCCACTTTTAGAACGGTCATCCTCAGATACCTCGCGTCCTGAAAACCCTACTGTCATTGCCTTATGGGGACATACCCAGATACCTCGCGCCCTGAAAGCTCTACTGTCATTCCCTTATGAGGACATGCCCAGACACCTCGCGCCCTGAAAACCCTACTGTCATTCCCTTATGGGGACATATCCAGACACATCGCGCCCTGAAAACCCTACCCTGTCATTCCATATAAGGAAATGACAGTAGGGTTTTCAGGGCGCGAGCTATCTGGGTATGACCGCTCTAACACGATTCATTGCGGTGCCTGTGATAAGAACCTTGATGGTATAATCGGCATCGTTTACTCATATCTCTCGTACTCGATCGAAGGAAATTGATGGTGGTTCAGCCTGTGGCTTCAAGCATTGTCCAGACTGTCTGCAGGTGAACCCATGAATCACTATTGCGCAAAACAGACACAAAAGCGGCAGTTGAAAGTGCAAGATAAACTAGACAGGCAGAGTAGAAAAGTATCAAATTAGTTACAGCGTTAGATAAGATTCAAAACTGCGAGAAAAAAAGAGGTTGGAAAGGCTGAGGGGAGGAGGGGCGGGGTTGGGGGGGGGGAAGGGAAGAGGGAGTTGCTGGTGATGGTGAGATATCCAAGCCCCCATCCCACCTTCCCCCCTCACCAGCCCCCCCCCCCCCCAACAAAAACAAAACAAAACAAAAACAAAACAAAACAAAACAAACAAACAAACAAACAAAAAAAACAACAACAACAACAAACAAACAAAAAAACAACCCCAAACAAACAAACAAAAAAAAAACCAACAAAAAAACAAAAAACAAAACAAAACAACAACAAAAAACAACAACAAAAAAAACACAAACAAACAAAACAAAACCAAATCAAACAAACAAACAAACAAAAACAACAAATAACAACAAACAAACAAAACAACAAAAAACAACAAACAGAAAATAGAACAAACAAAACAACAACAAACAAAATCATACAAAACAACAACAAAAGACAAAAAACAAAGCAAAACAAAAACAACAACAACCAACCGTACAAAAAAACTCCCAATAAAAATCAAACCCGAAAAACGAATATGATGAGAATGTTCTGCGTTTTTATTTTGGACCGACCAAGTTTGTTTTTGATGAAATAACGAAACACTGTCAATAGTTCGAATCCGCTATACCTGTGTCGCCATGCATACAGTTTCGCGTTATAAATTGCATATTCCCTCCCACAAGCAAAAACATTTATTTCTTTGAAATTTTGTAAACAAAATCTTGAAAAGGTATAGTTGATGGAAATGTCCAATGTTGCTTATATCAGTTTCAAGTGTGAATGCCACATTAAAAAAAAATCTTTATTTAAAAAAAAATCCTTTATTAATGTATTAACCCATTCAGCCCTGGCACACTACAGCAGGCGATGGATCGACCATGATAATTCAAGGGTAGTGCCAGATAAGCTTGGCTACTGTCGGCGCCAAGCTAATCTGGCACTACTCTTGAATTATCATGGTCGATCCATCGCCTGCAACTGGTGCGTAGTCGTTAGATGACGCCTTCAAAATTTGAGGGGATACGGCGTGGGGCTGAATGAGTTAACCCTTGCTGTCGGTAGCCTATTTTTGTCGCGTTCATTTTGTTTTTAAATCTCCCCTCAGATGTTGAAATATAACATTTTAGATTTTTAAAATAAATCATGCATTCTTGTCTTTAACAATGCATACTACCATGTGGCCGTAACACGTTCTACCCCAGGACAGAAATCCCCAAATTTTGAAGTTGCATTCTTAAGGACTGCATTACAATTCTAGAGACAGATCGAGCATGATAGTTCAAGGGTGGTGCCACAATAGCTTGGCGCCCATGGGCGCCAAGCTATTCTGGCACCACCCTTGAACTATCAAGCTCGATCCATGTCTTGCTTAGGTGTGTCGGGGCTGAATGAGTTAAACAAACCCACAGTACATTCCACAAGTTTCACAAGTCATTGTGTGCGATTCTGTGATTTTGGACCTTACGGATTCAGCCGTAAGGTACAAAATCACAAACCGGCACACAAATTGTGTTGGATTTCAGACGTCAATGTAAAGCAGAAATTGTGCGTATGAAACGGACAAGCATATCAAAACCCTGACACTGACGAAGGATGGACGGATTTCTCTTGTGATATGTTTGAAACACGTGCTGGGTGATTGTCCACTTATCAAATTGTCATTTCTATATCGTTGGTGTCCTGCTCAAACCTCGTATCTGACATAATTGTTTTAACTGATATACGATACGAGGTTTGTGCAGGAGACTAACGAGACGTGCTGTGTATCTAAAGATTTCATTCAAAGATATGTCACTGTAGGCTTACATGTGTGTGTTTTCGAGTGTGTGTGTGTGTGTGTGTGTGTGTGTGTGTGTGTGTGTGTGTGTGTGTGTGTGCGTGCGTGCGTGCGTGTGTGTA
>BTPG01000006.1:168792677-168810177 GCA_036245525.1 Semisulcospira habei | reverse complement strand
TAGACTTTATCTTGTCCGTTCTAAGCGCGCGTCTTGCTTTTGTTGGGTACATGCGTTTCCGTAGGCCTACATTTTACGCGCTTGCTGGTCACGTTTTTCCCCCCTAGATTCTGTTCAAATCTTGTTCAAACCAAACTTTACAAGTTGGTTTTCTTTTGTCTGCTTGTTTTTGTGTGTGTGTGCATTAGTTAAGCATGTATCATCTCTTTTAGTCATCCCAATTTGTTTTACAAAATTTAAGTCTCTGCAGCCTATATAAATCTGACTGTTCTTATGAACTTCGAAAGTCTGTAGACATGTACGATTGACCTGCGTGACCTTTTAGCCAAGAATACTTAAAAACTGTGTTTACATCATGTTTTAAGACATTTCTCTAAGTCTGGCTGGCCAGACTTTTACCCTTCCCGTGAGATGGCTTTAGTCGCATGCTCGCCGTTAAACCCCAATAACAAACTAACTAACCGTTTAGTTATTATACTAAATTCGTCATCTCTCAAGACTCATTTAATCGTCATAAAGATCATTGTCGTCAATGTTGTGGTCATCATCTCCACATTCCAAACACTTCAGTCACTACCTTCCTGGACATATAGATAAAGCCGCATATCCGGATGTGGCACGTGTCGAATGAGTTAAGCACCCAGCTGATCACGCAGCTGCTATCATGGTCTGCGCATTTTTTGAAAACTCTATTGTAAACGAAAGAGATACCCTGGGGAAAAACCCTAAACCAGCTGTTCACGTCAGAAGGTCAGAAGGCGACCGCACGATCTTTCACTCTACCCGACTTTGCCACCCCCAGAGATGGACAGATTGACCATGGGAGGTTATAGGTAGTGCCTGATTATTTGGCGCCCGCAAAAGCGTTGGAGTGGTGACTCCTTGCTGCGATAATATAATATAATATAATATAATATAATATAATATAATATAATATAATATAATATAATATAATATAATATAATATAATATAATATAATATAATATATTGTTTTCCTCCCTACGTCACGCGACCAGTCACTGTAGCGCAAAGCGTACCATGTGACCGTGATATAAAAACCCCTGTAGCGAAAAATGACGGACGTTTTGTAGCCCTCTCGATGACGCATCTTGGATGCCAGTTTTGTTCTATAAAAGATCGCCAAACGTTCTAAAGTACAAAGTTACTTAGTGTTGTTCGAAACAACAAGCACACTCCGTACTGGAGACGGCAACGTCATGACATATTTTAAATTACGTCATAAGTCTATTATGTTAAAGGTATATTTCTTTGACGTCAGTCATGTCTGGCGCGATCCAGGTCGCAAGATGTCTTCTTGATTTCTTTTACGAAAATAGTGGAGCAATGAAAACAAATACGTTATTGGTCGGAGGGGTTCGCTGCACGGACCCTTGTAGGCCTTCGGGAGGTCAAAGGAACCATTGTACCCCTCAGGCCTTCGGCCTTCGGGGTACAATGTTTCCTTTGACCTCTCTCAGGCCTACAAGGGTCCGTGTAGCATACCCCTCCGACCATTAACTCATAATATAATATAATATAACATAATATAATATAATATAATATAATATAATATAATATAATATAATATAATATAATATAATATAATATAATATAATATAATATAATATAATATAATATAATATAATATAATATAATATAATATAATATATGACATGACATGACATGACATGACATGGCATGACATGACATAACTTTAATAGAGATAGATAGAGAGAGATAGATAGATAGACAGATAGATAAACACAACATCTTTTGTTCCCATGAGTGTGATCTTAGAGACGGTGAAATCCAAAAAGAATTATAACACATTTTGACTTAATTCAGACCTGCAGTCTTGGGGCATGTGTGCGGACGCCACACAACTGAGCTGTCCAGGACATGGAAGATCCATCTCCCACGACTTATATGCAATTTTTGCCCTGTGAAGGAAATTGACAGTAATTCCATTATTGTGAAAAGCGAGAATTTCATTGTACTACAATGAAATTCTCGCTTTTCACGAAAATGGACTTACTGTCCGTTGCTTTCCCTGGGCACACGCTTCTAAAAGGTCATGTTTGAAATGCACTGTCCGCAATTCTACCCGACTTTGTGACCCACGAAAACATTCTTACCTGCTGAACAATGCATGGTATGCAGGTGCATTTTTCACGTTCTTACATTGAAAACACCGGTCTCAGGTGCAGAATTTGTAACAGAAATGGAATGAAAGCACACAGGTAAACTCTTCAATTTTCCATCTTAAAACGTCTTTCTTTTCTAGAATTAACAGCCACTATGGAATTTCACAAAGAGCAAGTGTCACAAAATATGGAGCATTCCCGTTTCGGATATATATGTGGCTTCAATTTTAGGGATTTATTCTGCACGTCTATTTCTTATGTGCAGAAATTCAAAACCAGTTTAACGCAAATAACTAATATCTAAATGTGAACGTGCAAATAACTAAAAAAAATCCAGAGAAAAAAGTGATAGCCAAGCGTGAAAAAATGCAAATAAAATCCCCACCGAAGAAAGATGCACGCTTAGAAAAGGTGGTTTTTTTTTTTAATTTTATTTTTTACAACACAGTTTATGTGTAAGGGTCTTTTCTAAAACGTGTTTCTTCTTCAAATAATTAACCGCTCGACTGCTACTCACGGTACCTCTGGGCGGAAAAGCTTTCCGCCCAGCGGTATCGTCAGTAGCAAAGGGGTTAACGCCTTCCCTGCCAATGGACGCGGACTGTGTTTCTGAAATCTTTGTTAACTCATTCTACCCCATCACGGAAATCCCCAAATTTGGCCGTTGTCCTCCGAAGACTGCATTGCAGTGCATGACACAGATCGACCATGATAGTTCAAGGGTGATGCCAAAATAGCTTGGCGCCCATAGGCGCCAAGCTATTCTGGCATCACCCTTGAACTATCATGGTCGATCCATATCTTGCTGTGGTGTGTCTGGGGTAGAATGAGTTAATTCAAAGCCAAAGACCCCTAGCTGTTCAAGTAACATAGCCACAAACGGGTTCAGCAAGAGGCATAGATCCTCATGAGCCCCCGCAGTCGCGGGGGCTCATGAGGCTCTATACCTCTTGCATTTGATGTTCATTTTTTTCTCGGAAGTGAAGGGGTTAGTGGATATAATGTGCGCTGATTTGCGATGAGGCTCTATACCTCTTGCATTTGATGTTCATTTTTTTCTCGGAAGTGAAGGGGTTAGTGGATATAATGTGCGCTGATTTGCGATGAGGATCTATGCCTCTTGCATTTGATGTTCATTTTTTCTCGGAAGTGAAGGGGTTAGTGGATATAATGTGCGCTGATTTGCGATGAGGCTCTATACCTCTTGCATTTGATGTTCATTTTTTCTCGGAAGTGAAGGGGTTAGTGGATATAATGTGCGCTGATTTGCGATGAGGATCTATACCTCTTGCATTTGATGTTCATTTTTTCTCGGAAGTGAAGGGGTTAGTGGATATAATGTGCGCTGATTTGCGATGAGGATCTATGCCTCTTGCATTTGATGTTCATTTTTTCTCGGAAGTGAAGGGGTTAGTGGATATAATGTGCGCTGATTTGCGATGAGGATCTATGCCTCTTGCATTTGATGTTCATTTTTTCTCGGAAGTGAAGGGGTTAGTGGATATAATGTGCGCTGATTTGCGATGAGGATCTATGCCTCTTGCATTTGATGTTCATTTTTTCTCGGAAGTGAAGGGGTTAGTGGATATAATGTGCGCTGATTTGCGATGAGGATCTATGCCTCTTGCATTTGATGTTCATTTTTTCTCGGAAGTGAAGGGGTTAGTGGATATAATGTGCGCTGATTTGCGTTGAGGATCTATGCCTCTTGCTCTGACCAATTTGTATCCATGTTTGTTGGACGGTGTCGGCTTTTGGTCGTGGAATAAACCAAGATTTTAGAAACAAACATGTACGTACAGTGTCCGTGCAGTGGCAGGAAAGGGGTTCAGCACCATGCACTGAGATAAAACAGAAGAAAAGCAGCGCAAACAGAAATGCGATGTTCTATTAGATCTATGTTTGGCATTCACAGGCTCTTTGTAAACCGCCCGCACCGTCTGAGGGGAGTATTCCCTAGAAAAAAAAAAACAACAACAACAACAACACAAAAAACCCACCAAAACAAACACTCGAGGAACACACCACAAGTACACTTCTATTCAAATGAGATGTTTAGCATCTCATCTGAATACAAGTGTCCCAGTGGCGTAGTCCCTGAGTGGGTCTCTCTGGGGAGTACTCGCAGCCGGAAAACGGTACGCATGGGCATTTTAAACAGACGCCGCGAGTATTCCTGCACACTGACTCACTTTTTGCCCCAGGATAAAGGCCTTGACCCGTGAAATGCAACACGCGGCGGCGAATCGAAATCCTGTTCCGGACCAGCTTTTATGTGACAAGTTGACAGATGACCGCAAGTCGTCGCGTGGACAGTCGCATGTCATGACAACTTGTGCTGCTCTTTTGTCGCGTTTGATGTCACGATTTTTTTTTTTTTTTTTTTTTTTTTTGTTCTGATGGAAGCTAAAAAAAAAAAAAAAAAATCTAGCACAATAGCGGAAAGGATAAGATAAATTAAAAAAAAAGAAGTCGAGTGAGTTAGTTATTTAGGTTTAATGCCGAGCAAGCGAATAAGGCCATCTCACGGCGGAAAAAAGAAGTCGACATTGGTTTGTCGAGTTCACAATAATCACAGGGAAGGGGAGTGGGGGGGGGGGGGGGTGGGCGGGAGGGGGGGGGGGAGGGAAATGTGACACCGAAAACCTAGCAACAACAAAGAACAAAATATCGCAAGTGGTAAAAATAACAATAATTAACATGGCACGTGCTAATTAGTGTGAGCAGGAGGTATAAATCCTCATGAGCCCTGCAATTGCGTGGCTCATGAGGATCTATACCTCTTGCAGATGGGTGGTGTTCAGTTTTTCTCGGCAGTGAAGGGGTTAATGGATCTAATAACACGTTTCTGCTTTAACCAAGGCGAAGATAGGCTGGTTTATTCAGAGAAAATTCCACACTTAAAGGCCACAATATAAAACAAATATTTAACCCATTAAATCCCTGAAAGACTATGACAGGACGTAGATCGACCATGATATTTCAAGGCTAGTGGTCAGAATAGCTTGGCGCCTGTAGGCGCCAAGCTATTCTGACACCAACCTTGAAATATCATGGTCGATCTGTCTCCAGAACTGTGATAAGACCTCAGAAGATATCTACCCCAAAATTTATATTTCGTCCCCCAGGGCGTAAGGTGTTAATACTTTTCTATAAACAATCATTACACTGTTATGGGCTTGTAATAACTAACTCCTTTCTAAGCGTCTTTTATTCCTTGTTTGGATTTCCCTTTGCATTTTAAGCACATGTCAGTCATGTGCTTGGTCTGGATTTCGGTGGAACACAGGCCGTCAGCCGCGGATGATCAGTTACCTCCCAGTGAAGAAAAGGACGGGGATGAGGGGCGGGGGGGTGGGGGTGGGGGAGTGGGGGGTGGGTGGTTTAGGTGGGGGTGGTGGTGGTGGTGGTGGGGGTGGGGGTGGGTGGTTTAGGTGGGGGTGGTTTAGGTGAGGTGGAGGTGGGTGGGGGGGTAGGTGGGGGTGGGGGTGGGGCCGTGGGGGGTGGGGGTTAGGGGTGGTGGTCAAGGAAGCAAAGGTCCTCGGACCCACCTGCACAACTTGGACTGAGCTAAATTTGGCCACACGGTGTAACCCTTGTGACGAGCCTCTTAGTATGCGAAATTACACTGAACCAATCAGGATGCGCACATGATGTGGTAAATAAAACATATATGTTTAGACAAGAAAAAAAACCAACATTGTTTAGTGATACTGTTGTATCCTGTGTTCACGCTACGACATTAGGAGCTTATAAGAATGTATACATATTTTGTAGATCTTCACGTCTTCAAGCTATCGTAGATAATATGCACAACACTGAGCAAACCCGAATTCTTTGAACAACGTTAATTGCCGTCTTTTCTAGGCTCAGCCCAACGCATGTAGTTTCAAAGATCTACTGGTATGAGCTGGTCTGAACATGGAAAAGGCGACTCAGTTCCAAACGTGATCTAACCAAAAGAACGACTGAACTCTGATGGATTCAATCTGTCGATGGAGTCACCGTGTTACGTCAAAAATAGAATCAGGAGAAATGCTTTGATTTAGAAGAGTTTCTTCTATTGTGGTAATAACATACAATGGCGGGGGCAGGGGATCCAACTGTCCAGCGCTGAGTAATTCCCCTTGGTATGTGTACAGTTCTACCAGCACTAGCCTCACCTATCTGATTTGTGAGTACACAAATGTAAGAAATATAGATCCTCATGAGCTACTGCAGTAGGTATATACTTCTTGGTGAAAACATCAAGACCAAAATGGTGCAGACTAGGGACGTGTCACTAGTCATACTGATCTCCAAACAGCCTGCTTGTGGTCGGTTTATTTCAAATCGAGTCTAAACCTCTCAGCAGCATTCTCCGCCGTGAGATGGCCTAAATCGGATGCTCGGCGTAAACCCAAATAACTAACTAACTCAGCTGCATCCTGTCGGCCAGAGCAAGAGATTCGAGTTGTTTCAGCATGAGCTCCTCCTGAGCGCGCCGCCACCTGTCAAGAAGCGTGTTGAAGGTGTAGAGAAAGGGGTTGAGGGCGGAGTTGAAGGGCAGCACGAAGATGGCCATGCCCACGTTGACCTCGCTAGGGACTGGGGTGCCCGTTGAGGCCAGCAGTCCCAGCACGCCGATGGGGAACCAGCACAGGAAGTCGGACACCACGATGGACGTCAGACGTCTGGCCACTACCATTTCCTTGCTCTTCCTGCTCGTCTCTCGCTGCATGGAGTTGACGCGGATCGTCCAGTAGATCACGACCTGGCCCGCGGCGATCAGCAGGAAGAGCACCAAGTTGAGCACGATCATCACAGCAAAGGCGTAGTCGCGGCCTCGGAAGCTCTTCCTGGTGATGGGCAGCGGGATACAGATACCGGACTGGCTGTAGAAGCGCCACTCTGACGTCACGGGCAGTAGAGGTACAGCGGCGATGACGAAGCCCATAGTCCAGGCGATCCCACACGCTACACAGGCCGACGTTCTCCTGAAGTGCACCATGCTGAAGGGAAAGCGCAGGACGAGAAAGCGGTCCAGTGTGATGAGGCAGATCATCAAGGCCGACACCTCACTGGACAGCAGTGACAGGAAGCCGGCGACCTTGCACATCACACTGGTCTTCCACACGTTGTCAAACCACAGGTACTGACCGCGATACACTGTGTCCGCCGCTCCTACCAGGGCCAGGTACACGCCCATCAGAAAGTCAGCCAGGCTCAGGTTGCTGACAAACACGCTGAAACCCGTTACTGCTGCATGTCTTTGTAACAACATTCTGGACAGGACACACCCCACGTTTCCAGTCACTGACAACACAGAAAATACCCACAGAAACACGCGGTAAACATCAGAGCGAAGGAGATCCTGGCACGATGAAATTTCGTCCTGTGGTGCGGAACACACCTTGTCACCAAACTGATCCGGTAACATCTGCCTGCAACACAGTTTAAAATTGTCCGCCATCACAAAGCGTAACCCACTGAGGCCTTTCAAAAGACTGCTGGGAATATCGGTCAGAGTGTTTCCTCGCAGATCCACTCGTTGTAGGTGTGGTGTAAACAGAAACCCGTCATGTGACACAGCGTCAAGCTTTGAATACGACAGGTTCAGTGTTATAATGCTGGGATAGTTGGAGAGTGGGGCGGTGCCAAACGTCTCCAAATTTGTATGGGACAGGTCCACTACTTGCAAAGTTCTGTGTATTACATCAGTGGGTGCGTTAATCAGGTAAACTAAAGGGTTCTCTGCCAGAAACAACACTCGCAAGTTTTGCAAAGGAAGAAACACACCCATGTCCACAGAAGTGAGATTGTTTCGACTGAGGTCAAGTGACCTCAGGTTGGGAAAATCCATTACTAACAGACGGTCTAACTGACACGAGGCGAGACTGAGCCACACCAGGTACACGTTCTGTGTCAGCTCCTCTGCTGTCATCCCAGACCCGCTGGCGTCCAGGTAGCGCACGTCCGGGAAACTGTCAGCGGGAAATGGCTGTGGACAGACAAAGGACAGACCCTGACAGCTACAGCCCTGGGGACAGGCGGCCTGACACAGCAGCTCGTCGTCGTGTTGTGGACACTGGGGCCAGCCGTCACACAGGTGTTGGACGTGCACACACACTCTGGAGGCGCGACAGCGGTAGAAGCCTGGGCACGTGAAGGTCTGACAGTCCGCCTCGTCCTCACGGCCCGGACAGTCCAGCACACCGTTACAACGCAGGTACACGGGCAGACAGTAACCGTCCGGGCAGCGGAAGTGCGTCTCTGGACACGGGCGGGAGGAGTACCAAGGTTGCTGCGTGAAGTTGCCGCTGGCGTCAAAGTGAACCACAGCCGGGGGGTGCAGGCGGTACGTGCTGTATTGATCGTGTAGTGTCAACGTGCTGCAGGCTTCGTCCGAACCGTCCCAGCAATCCCTTTGTCTGTCACACCTTTCGGCTAGCTTGACACACTGGCCGTTGTGACACCTGAAGCCTACACACTGGTCACCGGGTGGCCGACAGAACTCTTCGTCAGATCTGTCGGCACAGTCCGGGCGAAAATCACACACCAGGGTGTAGGGAACAGTCGACTTGCCGTCCTCACAGGCAAAAGTCATGGTGACGACATGGATCTGTGAAGCGTCATCAGTAGGTGTGGCACACTGAGAAAAGTGCTTCTCTGTCCCACAGAAACTGTCAGGGTCACAGTACAAGAACACGTGACTCACGTGACCTCCAGGACACTGTATAAGGGTTTGATTGGTCGCTTTCACAATCAGCGAGGAATCGGTTAAAACGGGAAACAATATCACACTTACGGATATAGAAGATGTGTAAGTTTCTGACTCACAAACAAAACTCTGAATCAACGCATTATTCATGTCACAGAGCTGGAGTTGAAGCATATTTCTAAAGAGCAATCCATACCAAGTACATATTCTCTCGTTAAAAGCATTCGTTTCCTGAAAGTGTGTAATGTTCATATTATAAGATACCGTGCCGTCAACCCAGGTATACACACGTCTGTACATATCCGGCAACGTTGACGAAGAACTTCGCAGTCCAACGTGGGCTGCGTGTAGTCGTTTGCCAAACTGGAACAGTTTCCTGAAGGCGTCCCACTCCGCTTTGGTTTTCATCATGGCCAGATCTCCGCCCAGTTTCTGACATTCGCTGCGCGCTTCGTCCCACAGAAGGTCCTTTCCCCAGCTGACGTAGCGGTAACACTTGGTGCTTGTGCCCACGGTGCCGTGACAGGCGGGACTGGTGTAGGGACAGTCTGCAGGCTCGTCCTCCCCGCCATGACACTCCGGCTCCAGGTTACAGTCCAGGTGCTGCCGGTAACTGGCGTAGTCAGGCTCAGAACAGTTAAATTTGCCGTTACTCACTACACGCGGCGCTTCTAAAGCATTGTGGAACGTGTATAGCATTTTAAATCCTGTTGCCCACCATACATTGACGCCTAAAGCACGAATAACTAAGTCGGTATAATAAACACGAGCTGATATGATTGCATGCTCAATTTTTTTCCACAGTGGAGTATTATAACTCTTATTGTGTACGGCCAGCATTTCAACCGAACCACTGTGACCCTTTTCACCCATCTGGAAGTGCGGAAAGCTGACCATCACAACATGACCATCAGGCAAAGCGAGGTCGTAGGAAGCGTTTATTCTACACGGCATGTAGCTTATACCGTCAAACCCAAACGTTGTAACGAAGCCAGACGTTGGTGAAGTTTTATGTAGTTGAAGACTACATCGTGCTTGTTCAGGTAATGCTTGAAAGTGAAGAGTGAATCTCGGCATGTGAACGGCAGCCACTGTCAGTCTGAACGCTACGATGTTCGATGAACTAAACCACAATCGTGGGGGCACAGGAGCCCCACCGTGACACCAAAACATTGTCTTACTACTTGGACACTGATCTAACGTATTCATAGTTGCAATTCTTACATCGCCCCAGCAGTACTCCATGTCAGATGTGACGTAATATAAAATGACAGTACCCTCTGGAGCTCTCACTCGCCAGTCACAAACAACGGTGGTGTCTTGAAAGCCGACACTCGCCACAAGACCATGAATAGCTCCAGAGGTACCAGTAAACGTCACGTTGCTTCCTGCAACACAGGAACTGGTATCCAAAGATAACATGCTCTGTGCAGATCGCTTATCGGTACCAGAAAGATATTCCTTATTTCTGAGAATGTCACGGTCATGTAGTAGTACATAATTGTCTCGGACGTCATGTTCATGTTCTTTTGAAGGTGAGGATGCAGTTGACTCACTAAACGCCCCGATTCTTAGTTCATGACTGTCTGAGCTCTGACGACTGATCGGCACCTGTGTTGATATCGTAATGACAGACGTAGCTGTATGTAGACTACTCAAGTGTTTTGTAGCTAGGCTAATGGGGGGATTTTCTGGATCCATGCTTTTTGTGTGATTTGTCACATTTATACTGCTTGTACTCGCTTCAACAGCCTGCGAGTTAACAATGACGTACACAGTTACCAGGTACGTCACCTCGAGTTGTGTGAAACCCACACCTTGTACTGTTTCCATTTCTATACTGACTGTATGTCTCTTTGGGACATAGATTCAACGGACAGACACAGCATCGATTTGCATTTTGACGCACAAATAACAGATACAACGGAAGAAATAGAGGCTGGAATACTGGACTTTTGTCACCACTGACGGCACAGAAAAAGTCAGACCGAATGGTTTTTCACGAAACTGATCTTCGTCTGGTTTTGAACTCGCTACCTTTGATTGCAATTTGTGTTTTAAAGGAAAGCCATTTCTTGCGCAATACGTTGAAGCCTTGACCTTCCGACAAGTGCGCCGTGCATCTTTTTAATACTGGTGATAGGGATTGGCTTTGCTATGGCGACTGACTATTTAATATCCTACGATTGCCGAGCAGCCTATGGTCTTACTGAACACAGAGCAAGTAACGGATGAGCTTTCTGGAGAAAATTCCGGAGTACGGCAATCTATTCCAATGTTTAGAGACGTCTTTAATGTACTGTGCGCGTGCTTTGATAATCGTGTTTTTCTAATCTACATTCATTTCCGCTATAATGTAAAGTTCGTTGAAATTTTAAAGCATCATTTAGGACAGAATTAATGCCTCATCTTCTAGAATAGTCTGCCAACGCTTGGTGCCTAAACAGAGTATCTTTTTCTATTTGCACAGCTTGCAATATACAACCTTGAGCTATCAGTTTAATGTTTAGAGTTTATGGTAATTTCTTATATCAACAGTAATGGAACAGATTTAATAACACGTATGAATATGATGTTACTGCGTGCGAATGATCTGTCTCTCTGAAATGCAAACAAATGCCTACAAGACTTTTCATCATGGTATACAGGCAGTTTATTGTATAAGCTGACTTCATAATACATGTATATTAATGGGCTGTTTTCTCTTACTGTAAATGGAATTAAATTTCATTGAAGGTACTCTGAAAAACAATGTGCATCATTTCTTTTCTTTGTTTATTTGGATATTGGCAGTTGAAATCTCCTTATATCAGGTTTCATTACATTTCCTTGAAAAATATAAGTGTAATTAGTGATGTTTAATAATTCTACATCGATACTGAAAATATAAGATTTCAGACTTCAGTTAATTTTTGCATGTCATTTACGTATATTTAAGTTCCTTTAAATGTACAAGTGTAATTAATGTTTAATAATAATAATAATAATCTAAATATAAGATTTCAGGCTTCAGTTATAATTTACTTTGAATCTATACTTTCAGTAAAACGTACTAAAAACGTCTATTGCTTTGCAAACACATGTCAAATTTTATTAAGGTGACTGAAGTGCTTTGGTTATAGGTGATTGAACGTCCGTTTTGTAGTTGAATCCCCTTACTGGCAGTGGAAAAAAATTGTTTTTCTGAAACCTTTCTCAGTCAAACGCGGAAGAGGCCTAGCCGTCCAAAGATCGTGAATGCAATGTGGTGTCACCAACAACCGAGGCTCATGAACATCTGTGTCTTTAGCAGTTGGGTTTTGTTCACTTTTTCTTGGCAATGAAGGGGTTAATGACTGCCTTATTGAGTCTAGCAACCCGAATCACCTAAGGTCACGTGCACATGTGTGTGGAAAATGTTGTTATTTCTGTTTTCTGAGAAAACTACCAGAATCAAAAGGTTACTTTGAAGTAGTGAAATTATCCAGCTTGCTTCAAGTGACTATAGCCAGTGTGACAGTTTCCACTTGCAGTCAGTGTAGTCGGTTCAGTTCTGTATTCAGTGACACACATAATTTGATGTTACTGTCCATCATCAAGATTTTGTCCTAAAGTCTGCGTAATAATCTGTCACAAGCTCGGTTCATGTCATGTGAAATGATTACAGCACGGGGACAAAAATAGCGTTGCATATCTTAAACGTGACATGCGATATTTATTTCATAAAGTATAAAATTGGCTATAGCAATAGCACGTAATTTGATAGTGACAATACCAATTATAAATTATTTTGGGCAAAGTAGTTAAAGTAGTGAATCGTACAAATGTAGAATGCCTATCGTTGTTTTAACTAAGAGTCTAACATCGAAACATTATCGAAACACAACTGATAGGAAACACTTTTAGAAAGTCTCTAAAAATTTAGCTTTAACTGCAGTAATTAAATAAGAAACATTTATACTCCAATAAACAGTGAGGTTTGGTGTCTAGCAATATAGAAATCTGAGCTAATGGGTAGTAGAAAAGGCAACACGCACCTTTTAACTTGTGAGACATGACAGTTGTCTGAAAATGACACAGAGCAGTGCGAAAAACTCACACTATTTGTTGAGTACATACGAAACACTAACAGCTAAAATGATTCTGGGCAAGACAGTCTCAACGACAAAAATAGTTTTCCTTCATGTATTTCTTATTTTATGCATGTGTACTTCAACAACAGCCTGGCATATCTCGATTCTTTTCACTAACTTGAATCTCTCTAATAACGCCAAAAGTCATAATATAGACAATTGCGTTACATCACAAGACACAGACAATTACGAGTACTATACAACGCTAAAAACAGACAATTACATCACACCACAAAGCCCAGACAATTACGACAAAACGCTGAAAATGGACAATTACGTAAAACCACATATTACAGACACTTACGTCACACCGCTTAATACACACCCGATCCAGATTTTATCAGTCTCTGATTACTTTTACTACAGCAGAAAACATAGTACAGTTTCCAGTGATCCCAGGAAAAATGCGCCTGCATTAGGTTCTGCCAAGGTTAGCAGAGCTCTCGGCGCAGAAACAAACGTTCAAAATGATTCACGGAATTCACAAACAAACGTTCGCAACTTATTACGGAATACAAAAGCAAACGTTCACATTTATTCACGGAATACAGAAACAAAAGTTTACAACGATTCATGGAATACAAAAAGACAAGAATATAATACCGAAGCGATACAGACATTCTATATCGATTTAAACAGCTGTGACAGTGAATTTACGACCGAATTATCTGCCCCTAAAGGAGTGGTATCTGTGAAGTCTGAAGAGTGGAATTACAAAGGTGTGTCCATCATTTGCACCTGGAAAGTGACGGCAGATTTTGGCTACTACATCACGGTGTATGTGGAAGAGCTGGTGACGACCTGTTGGAACTACCTATACCGTGTTCAAGTTTCCAGTACAGCAGGGTTTGAAGGTCCAGTGATGAACTACGATTGTAACCCGAGAGTCTTTTCTGTCTTCGTTTCAGACACGCATAACGTGTATTTCAGGTTGTTGGACAATAAACAACCAGATGACCGAGAAAAGCTCTACACGCCAAATTTCAAGGTGTATTTCCAGACAAGTAAAACCGACTACCGCTCAGAAATGAGTGTAGTCCACACCTCACCCACAACCGGCCTCCTCACACCGTGGAGATTCGACGACAGGGACCTTCATCCGTGTTCCATGAACGTTTCGTACGAGTTGTCTGTTCCTACAGATCACGAGGTAATGATTAGCTTCCGGTACTTTTACATCACACATGCGTCACCTAGAAGTGGTATTACTTCCTGTAGCAGTCAGCGACTTCAGCTGTACAGTTTGCACGAGGACGGTCAGAAGTCACTGTTGATACAGGCGTGTTATGCAGCGGTGATTCCAACCCAAGTCTACAATTCTTCACTTGAGTTGCGTTTTCTTGCTTTACTGTGTAATGACCAGGTGGGTGGAAAGGGCTTCAAAATGTTGTATTCCTTTCACTTCACTTTAAAACTACCCCCAAGGTATAGTAACGGCAAGTTTAACTGTTCTGGGTCTGACTACGCCAGTTTCCGGCAGCACCTGGACTGTAACCTGGAGCCGGAGTGTCATGGCGGGGAGGACGAGCGTGCAGACTGTCCCTACAGCAGTCCCGCCTGTCACGGCGCCGTGGCCACAAGCACCAAGTGTTATAGATACTACACGGCAGACACAGCGATAAACTGGTATCAGGCACAGAAGGAATGCGAGAAACAGGGAGGTAATCTGGCCATGATGAAAACAGAAAGCGAGTGGCAAGCTGTGTGGAAACTGTTTGAGCACGGTAAAAATCTAAGAGCTGCGTGGATTGGGCTTTATACTGGGAATGCGCCAACACTCAACGTGTATAGATTTATGTTTAAGTGGGTGGATGATTCTATCGCCCTGAATATTAACAATACAATCGACATTATGTTCACAAACAGCTACGCTGACAGAATGTGTGGCTATGTGGGTATTGAGAACACTGTTTTTATAGATTTTAATGGTTGTTTCCAAGTCCATGGACAATTTAACTACGTCTGTGAAACAGAAAGTAGCATTACATCAGCAGTCTTTATCACACCTCCGCTATTTCCAGCTCACAAACAAAATGTGAGGAAAGACAAAAATATAACTTTGTCTCTGGTGTCTTGTCCGCGTGGCCACGTGACACGTTCTTTTTTGTCATGTGACCCGCAGAGCCATTGTGACGTAAACCACCCGCACTGTGTGTCAGCGGCCGCTGGTGATGTCGCACTCACGAGAGACTTGTTTTCACACACGTTTGTGTGTGAGGACAGAAAGAACGTTGTAGCCTACACGCTGCTGTGTGACTTCAGACAAGACTGTCCGGGCGGATCGGACGAGAATTTCTGTCGTCATAGAGATCAGTGTTTAGGGTTCGCGTGCACCAACGGTCAGTGTATAGAGGGCGACAGGCGCTGTGACGGGGACATCAATTGTTGGGACGGGTCTGATGAAGACTGTACACCCATGGAGGTAAAAACGCTGATAATACCAAGGACAATCGTGTACTCGCCGCATGTGGTGATCAACTTTGACAACACTGGCCTACCATCACGGACTAATATTGGAGCAGACGAGCCATGTCCAGATACGCACTTCCGCTGCTCGGACGGTTACTGTCTGCCCGTTTACATGCGTTGTAACGGTGTGCTGGACTGCCCTGGCCGTGAGGACGAGGCAGACTGCCAGAGCTTCACGTGCCCAGGTTTCTACCGCTGTCGCGCCTCCAGCGTGTGTGTGCACGCCCAGCATCTGTGTGACGGCTGGCCCCAGTGTCCACAACACGACGACGAGCTGCTGTGTCAGGCCCCCTGTCCCCAGGCCTGTAGCTGTCAGGGCCTGTCTTTTGTCTGTCCACGGACGTTTTCCGCTGACAGTTTCCTGAATGTTCGGTACCTGGACGCCAGCGGGTCTGGGATGACAGCAGAGGAGCTGACACAAAACGTGTACCTAGTGTGGCTCAGTCTCGCCTCGTGCCGCCTGAGTCACCTGCCTAGAATAGACTTGCCTAACCTTAGAAATCTTGACCTGAGTGAGAACAAGTTCACGTCAATCAATATGAACGTCTTTTTGACGTTACACAATCTACGGACATTGAGACTGTCGGGTAACCCGCTGGTTTCTCTCGTCAGCCGATACACAGATGTCGTTCACAACAACCTTACTGTAGTGGATCTCTCACTGACTCTACTCCGTATATTTGACAGTCAGCCCTTGTCCAGCTACCCGCACATCAAGTCTCTGAACATTTCCTACAGCAGCCTGGACACTATCGGTGACGCCGGCTTGACGTACACACGTGACATCATGGAGGTGGACTTGAGGGGGAGCCCCGTGCGACAGTTCCCCGTCCGCCTGATGACAGACCTCAGTCAGCTGCATGTGGTGTACGCCGACAACTACAGACTATGCTGTGACGTCACTCTACCGGATCACATGGACTCCAGTAAGTGTTTTGCACCTGCTGACATCCTCTCTACCTGTCATGACCTTCTGAACTCGGACGTTTTACGCGGGTTGTTGTGGGTCATGTCCACGTTAGCACTATCAGGAAACTCGATATGTCTTGGGTACAGATTGCTGATACGGAAAACTGTTTCTCTGTCAGCCTTCAACATTTTCCTGACCAACCTGAGCCTGTCCAACTTTATGATGGGCGTGTATCTAGCAATGGTGGGCGGGGCCGACCTGGTGTATAGGGGACGCTACTCGTCCTCCCACACAAAATGGACGTCAAGCGTGACATGTACAACTGCCGGTTTCCTGTCCATGCTGTCCAATCAGGTGTCGGCGTTTGTCATCAGCCTGGTCACGCTTGATCGCTTCCTGGCCACCCGTCACCCCGCCAGCAGAGTGCAGTTCACCAGACTGTCGGCCTGTGTAGCGTGTGGGATCGCCTGGACTGTGGGCTTCGTCATCGCCGCTGTACCTCTACTGCCCGTGACGTCAGAGTGGCGCTTCTACAGCCAGTCTGGCATCTGTATCCCGCTGCCCATCACCAGGAAGAGCTTCCGAGGCCGCGACTACGCCTTTGCTGTGATGATTGTGCTCAACTTGGTGCTCTTCCTGCTGATCGCCGCGGGCCAGGCCCTTATCTACTGCTCGTTTCACTCTTTCGCTTTCGTCACCATGGAAACCACCCGGGAATCTCTTGATCTGAGCCTGGCTCGTCGCGTCGCGAACATTGCGTTGTCAGACCTTGTGTACTGGTGTTTTGCAGGTTTCGTGTGCATCATTGATATGGCTATGGGTCAGGTGACGAATGTCATCCATCTGGTGATGTCCGTTGTACTGTTTCCCCTCAACTCAGCACTCAACCCATATCTGTACTTACTGGGTATGTTGATGGAGAAGAGAAGGGCGGACAACCGACACAAACTGATGAAACGTCTGGCGCGGCGCATCATGTCCCAAAAAACAGATCTGGACTCTGTGTTGTCCGCCTCCAACATCAGTGTCCAATAATATGTAGACGTAAAACCGGACAACTACCTCGTGCTGACGGACAAGAAATGTAAATAATTCCAACAAAAAGTAAAACTTTATGAAATTCTGGATCTGTCAATGAGGAGCGTTTTATATGAGTGTTCGTGT
>BTPG01000006.1:168770177-168787677 GCA_036245525.1 Semisulcospira habei | reverse complement strand
GCGACACGTGCTCCAACGTTTTAGTGGACTTCTGCAATGAGAGAACTGCCGGCTGGTTCCTTGCAGTACATGAAGCAGGCAAATATATAAGTAGTCTACAGAACAAGAAATCATCAGGCCCTGATGATATAAATCCTAAAGTTTTGAAACTATCTTTACCATACATTGTTGAATCAATTACATACATCTTCGACCTGTGTCTCTATTATTGTGTATTTCCCACACAGCTTAAAACTGCAAAAAGTTATTCCACTAGCAACATCCAAGGACAGGGCAGATCTGAATAATTACAGACCGATTTCGTTACTGTGCGTGCTAAGCAAACCCTTGGAGCGGCATGTACACAAAAATCTATGGGGCGGTCCGTGGCGCAGTGGTTAAGGCGCCTGCCACCAATGCCAAAGGTGCGAGGTTCGAAAACGGGTTCCGGCGTCGGACTTTTCTCCTCTGGTAAGTGTCACCGTTAATTCGGGCGGACCGTCGGGGGTTCTTTCTCCGGGTACTCCGGTTCTTCCACCCCCCTACCCCCCACACTTTGGTACCGGTTTCAGGCCACTTTACAAATTTCAAATACAAGCGATCAAAAATCTCTGTAACTTCAGTAGCTGAACTGGCCTTCGTCTGTCTTGTACTGTGTTTGTCTTAAATGGCGTAAATCCGTGTCTGTTACGTAAGTGTGCGTGTTGGGTTTCAGTTCGCGGCGCTTTGAGTCGATTTCCCCAAAAATTGAGAAAAAGCGCATATATAATAACGGTATTATTATTATTATTATTATTATTATTATTATTATTATTATTATTATTATTATTATTATTATTATTATTATTATTATTATTATTATCTCAACATTTGGAAACACCTAACATGCTTCATCGCTTTCAGTTTGGATTTCGTCCGAAATATTCATGCCATACGGCACTTTCCAGACTTTCAAGTAAGTGGTTGTCTAACATAAAGAATTCTTAGTTGACGGGTGTTATATATCTCGATTTTAAGAAGGCGTTTGACCTTGTTAACCGCGGCACTCTGATTAAAAAGCTTAGTCACTACTTGAAAAATGACTTAGCAGTTTCCTTTTTTTAGTTCATACCTAAAGGGAAGAAGGCGACAAGCAGCAGTTAAAGGATCACACTCGGAACTGAAGGAGGTAAAGTTTGGAGTGCCCCAAGGTTCGGTCTTAGGGCCTCTACTATTTTGCTTATATATCAACGATCTACTTCTTCATCTAACATCCGAATCTGTCCAGTGTGACTTGTTTGCCGACAATACTTCAATCCACACGGCAAATAAAACCTTAATGTGACTACAATAAACCCTAAAGCAAAGCCTTAATGAGGTGACTGCCTGGTGTGAATATAACTCAATGATTATCCCTCCTGCTAAAAACTAAGTCCATGGTAATTGCGACACAACAAAAGTACCAACTAGCCCCCGCCCCCCTTTCTCTTGAGCAGTCGCTGGAAGGTAATTCAATAGAACAAGTCTCGGAACACTGCCTACTAGGGATTATCATAGATGATCAGCTCAAGTGGCAAGCACACACAGATAAAGTGTGTAAAACTGTCTCAAGGAACATGTTATGCTATCCAAGCGGAAACACTTCACTGATTTTGAAAGCAGAAAATTATTTTATTATGCACATATCCAGTCTCACATTAATTATGTTTCGACTGTGTGGGATGGTTGCAGCGATGCACATCTAAAAAGACTGAACTCTTTACCTAGATGAGCAGCAAAGTTAATCTTACCTGATCCTTCTCTGACAACTGATGATAAGACGCACAAAGCGGGACTTCTTTCTCTTAAGAATCAGATTGTTTATAACAAAGGAGTTCTCGTGTTCAAGATTCGAAATAACAGAACTTCCAATTACTTAACCCAGCTGCTAGTCCGGTCTCGGTCCTGCTATGGGGACACAAAAAGCACGTACGTCGTATCCAAAATCAGAATTGACTTATTTAAAACCAGTTTAGCATTCTCGGGGGCAACTTTGTGCAATTTTTTTCCATCGTATGTAAAAGACCTCTTGTAGGATATCACGTTTTAAGAAAATAAACTTTAAATACCTAGCATCGCAATCATAAGTAGCTGCAATACTTTTTCTTGCTATAGGAGCAAATCATGCTCAGTTCACACACTGTTAGTAAGAAATCATTAATTAACCATAGATATTTATACCTGTCCCGTGTGAATGAGTGTGTGCACGCAAGTATTACTATATTCTGTGTAATGGTGTGCGTGCGATTTTTATTTTATTTTCCCCCTCCCTTCCCCCCCCCCTCCCCCGCACCCCTTTAGTCTCAGACTATATCTAGTGTATATAACTGTTGTTTGTCTGTAGAAGTAGCAACGGCAGATGTGAAAAATAACATTGCCTTGGGCTCTGTCAATATCTTTACCGTTGTCAAATAAAGATTCATTGATTCTCTCTCTCTCTCTCTCTCTCTCTCTCTCATTTCATTTCATTTCATTTCATTTCATTTCTCTCTCTCTCTCTCTCTCTCTCTCTCTCTCTCTCTCTCTCTCTCTCTCTCTCTCTCTCTCGTCTTTCTCTCTCGTCTTTCTCTCTCGTCTTTCTTTATTTCTCTCGTAGACCTGTCTTTGTCGGTCTGTCTGTCTGTCTCCAAAGCGCCGTGTGTGTGTGTGTGTGTGTGTGCGCGCACAAAACCCCTAAAATGGGTGACTTTCTTTACCATCCTTATGGAAAATGGATGTGTGTAAAATTCTGGGTGACCAAGTCAGGCACCCGTTTTTTCCTGAGGGTTGTTTTTGCATTATCTTTCATTCAAAAGTCAGGGAAAATATCAAAATAGGATGTCCCCATTTTGAGTGGTTCACATGATGTTTTGTGCTTGCAACGCACTCCACCAGTGTGTTGCCACAGAAGCGAGGGTCTGTGTGACGTCAACTTCATTTGCTACAGATCAACTTGATACCTGATTGGTCGACTGCGCAGTGACATGAACTGAGTTGTTTCCCCTTATCGTCTTGTTGACTCGGCAAAAACACCGTTGTCTTTCATCCCGAACCGCTGTTTCGTTTGCAAAGGTAAACTTTATGCAATATTTTTTTTATTTAAGAGTACGCCCAAGTTATTTTACTGAGATGCTCCCAATACGATAAAATTGCACAGTCAGCCGATACTGACCCGCTTTGAAAAAAGATGTCTGCTATGCGGCCGTTCGTCTGCTTCTCAGTCTTGATTCCAGAACCCCACGATTTTAACAAAAGCTTTCTTGTTCAATAAAGAGAATTTGTCCAATAACACCATTAAAAGGTCAACCTGTCACGCAATTTTGTTGCATTTTTCTGACATGTGTGATTGTGATCGAAAAGTAACTTCACATATGCATTATGATGCCTAACAAAACGAAAATGCCACAGATTTAAGTGTGTGTTTCAATCCTCGTACGCTAAACTGTCTCGTGATTCCAAGAACAGACTTCCACGAACAGCTTTTTCAGATTGTGCAATGTTGTCGCTTTCTACTGTATTACCAGTTTTTGTTCGTAGGGGGCTGGGGGTACTTCAGTAATTATGTATATCTGATCCAAAATGTCAAATTTACATGGTTGCATTTGACATGTTTGCAGCACTGTTTTGGCCACACTCAGGACTTTCTGCACACACCCAGCGCCAGATGGCAGCAGGATGTCCCAATCCATCGGGATCTATGGAAGTGGACAAGCACGCCCCTTCCTGACACATGACCAAGGCCCATGGCAAAATTAGTCAGCTGCCTGAGCAGCAGAAGGATAGCCCAGCCTCTGCCTGGAGAGGGTGCTTCTGGTAGGACGGCATGGGAATGCCCCCAGTTACAAACTGATAGTGATTCTATGATCATCCTCTTTTTATTGGCTCACGTGCGAAGCAAAAGTGAGTTTATGTTCTGGGCCTCTGGTCGTCCATTCGTCGTGCATGGTAAACTTTAACGGTGGCATTTTCTCGGGGACTATTCAAGCCACATTCTTCAAGCATGGCCCAAGGATACTTTGTGGTAAGACCTTTGTATTCATACCAATTTGAGTGACCTCTCACAAAGGGTCTCGCGGGGTTGACATATGTGTGAAAAATGCTTACATTTTCAGAAAACATGGATTTTGCTGCTGCAGAAGCCAACCCTTATCACCGAGGTCACACATATATGTAAATCGGTCATACACGGGATTACTCTTTTTATTCTCCTGCAAGGCCCCTTAAACCAAAATTGGGCTATTTCTGTCCTAATGCAGCTTTTTATTTCTTTTTCCAGTTGGCAAATGGAGCCTGGGATGGACATGAGAGTGCAAGCTCATCACAATACAAGGACAGTGATGATGAGGAGTTTGTTCCTGGCTCGAGCTCACAGGATTCAGACTGTGGGTCACCATCAATCTCTGGGAACTCCGATACAGTATTGTATTGACTATGTTAGATTTCAAAGTGGCAGGTTCAGGGTGGGCAGGTGTCAGTGAAGCAAATACCAGCAAGGTGCAGTGTGCAGAACCTGGTGAATTAGGGGGTGGCAATGAAAATGTGGATAGGCAGAAGGAACATGACGCTAGGGTTGGGGAAAGAGCGCTTACAGAAGAAACAGATGTGCACGTGTCACAGAGAAGGAAAGGAAAGTACAAATGGGACCAGAAACATGCGTGCAAATTGTGTAGCAAGATTGTCTTGAAAATGAGCATGCACATACAAGATGTCCATGCAGATGAGGCAGAAGTTGCTAAAAATTTTGTCAATGGAAAAAGGGACAAAGCAAAGACTTCGAGCATGGATCAGACTACAAGATGAGGGTGATTACATGCATAACATTGCCGTTCTTGAAAGAAATCAGGATGTTTGATTCCTAAGTATCGCACCAACAGTTGCAAGGTGGAAGACCAGAAACCAGGAGAGTTTCAGTTCGCTAAAAGAGGTGACGCAGCACGACGTGGGAGGCTAATGCTTCCAATACCTTTAGGCGGTGACTCTTCCTTCTATCATAAGGTATTAGTCAGACAGAGAGATGATGAGATAAGCCGTCTCATCACAACTGACTCCTTGCTTCTTGAGTATGGAAAGAGATTATTTGACCGCAGGGACATTGAAGAACACTACTGGCTGTAAAAGAGCTAGCAGAATTTGATGAGGACACACATCAGTTAAAAAAGGCAATCTCGCAATGCGCATAGGCCATGCCTTGAAAACATGTTTACGGATCAAACAGTCACAGGCATCCAAACAGCTTGGGCATGGTTCAGATGACAGGTGGCGACAGGAGCTCTCTGAGGCACAGCGGGGACTGGTAAGATTGTGTGTTAGCTACAGCAGCCCAGTCGGTCGGGAAAATGACCATGAACAAACCCCAGCTCATCCCATCGTGTGAAGATGTGAGGAAGGTCCAAGAGCTTCTTGAGACAAGGATGGTTTCGGAAGATTATCCGACAGTGGTTAAAGCAACACTTTGCGCTGTATCACTTTTCAACCGAAAACGAGGGGGAGAAGTTCAGAGAATGTAGGTATCAGACTTCCAGAATGCTACGATTGGATTGATCACCAATCAAGATATCTTGAAAGGTCTCACAGAGGTTGAGAAGGAAATGGTGAATCATTTTCAGCGAGTGGAAATCAGAGGCAAGTTTAATAGGAGTGTTCCTATTTTGCTGATGAAGAAAATGATGACAACTGTAGACAGAATCCTTCAAATGAGGCAATCAGTGTCAGCTCTTGCTGGTTCCCAGTACATCTTTGCCACACCTTCTGGCCATAGGCCGTACAGAGGCCATGATGTTCTGAAGGAACGTGCTTTACAAGCACAAGTGTCAAACCCAGCCATGCTCACATTTACTCAGTTAGGGAAGCAGATTGCAACTTTGGCTCAGTCAATGGCCATCTCAGAGTTGGATCAGGATCAGCTGGCAGATTTCCTTGGTCATGATATTCGGATATATTCGCCTTATCTACCGCCAACCTCAAGACGTCCTTCAAAAGGCAAAAGTGGCAAAGATTCTTCTGTCAGTTAACAATGGGATGACAGATTTTGAGAGTTGTATTAGAGCTGAGCTGGGCTATGAAGAGATTGACTTTGACAATGAAGACACATCAGAAACTTGCAGAGAGGTCTCGGGTAAAACAGCACCTGTGGATGAAGCAAGTACCAAGTCAACAACACAGGAATCAATGAGCATGACAGAGAAAAGACGCACAGAGCCTGATGAAAATCTAGATAGTTTTGATAAGATAAGCTAAGATGGTTTATTGCCATATGTTTCATGTACAAAACAATAGAAACATTGGAATTTGTCTTGATGTCAGTTACTAAGACTAAACACACACACACACACACACACACACACACACACACACACACACACACACACACACACACACACACACACACACACACACACACACACACACACACACACACACACACACACACACACACACACACACACAGAGTAACATCTGATTCAGTTAAAAACTGACTGTACACATTCGTTCTAACTCGCCACTCGCGCTCTCTCCAATTAGTCCGGTTGATCAGAGAGAGCGTGATCAGAGAGAGTGTGAACAGCAAGAGGGAAAAAACTGTTGCGGAATCTGCTGGTCCTGGTACTGATGGACCTGTACCTGCGCCCTGATGGTAAAATTTGGAAAAGCTCATTGCCGGGGTGGGTGGAATCACTGGAGATAAGACGTGCTCTACGTAAGAGACGCTGCTGGTACAGTGAGTCCAGGCTAGGAAGATCTCTGCCTATGATTTTTGAAGCGGTCTTGACCACCCTACTCAGTCTGATCTTCTCTTTGGCCGTGATGGAACCATACCAAACCGTGATCGAAAAGGTGAGCACGCTCTCAATCACAGCTCGGTAGAATTGCATCAACATGTGGGCACCGAGACCGAAACTTTTCAGACGTCGCAGGAAGAACAAGCGCTGCTGTGTTTTTGGATGATGAGGCGAGTGTTTTCCTCAAACTTCAGGTCACATGACAGGGTAGTGCCAAGAAACTTAAAGTTCTGGACTGTTTCAATGATTTCACTATTGATCACAAGAGGGGGAGGGGGAGGGGACTGTTTCTTTCTGAAGTCCACAATCATTTCGTTTGTTTTGCCAGAGTTCAGTTCAAGGTTGTTGTTATTACACCAACTAATTAGAGTCTCAACCTGACTACGGTAAGCGGATTCGTCTGAGTTTGTAATGCACCCTTCCACTGTGGTGTCATCTGCAAATTTCAGAACTTTAGTACTGGCATGGCATGAAGCACAGTCATAAGTAAACAGGGAGTAGAGCATAGGGGAGAGCACGCACCCCTGAGGCGTGCCCGTGGATAAAGTGAGGGTGGATGACACATTTCCACCAATTTTAACGACCTGTGGTCTCATCAACAGGAAATCGAGGGTCCAGAGGCACAATGTTCTCTGGAACTCCGATTTGCTGGATCTTCTGGTACAATTTGGATGGAATAATGGTGTTAAAAGCAGAACTGTAATCAACAAATAAAATTCTGGCATAGTTGTTTTGGATTTCAAGGTGTTGTAAAACATAAAACAAACCAAGTGACACCACATCCTCCACGGAACGTTTTTCGCGATACGCGAATTGAAAACAATCCAGCAGAGGGTCGGTAAATGTTCTCAGAAACCGGAGGACCAGGCGCTCAAGCGTCTTCCTGACAACTGAGGTCAGAGCGACCGGTCTGTAGTCATTTAGGGAGGACACTTTGGATTTTTCCGAACAGGAATGATGGTGGACCTTTTGAAACACTGAGGAACAGTGCACTGAGAGAGAGACATGTTGAAAATGTCAGTAAAGACACCCGAGAGCTGGTCCGCACAGTTTCTGAGTAAGCGTGGAGAAATGTTATCTGGACCGGCAGCTTTCCTGCTGTCTAGACGCTGAAACATGCACCTGACATCGGCGTCTAGAATAATGAAAGGTGGGTTCTCAGTATGACTCATCTCCACAGAAGGAGGTGGGGTCAGATCCTTTTCGAAAGAAATCTAGATTTTCAAGCAAACCCTGGGAGAAAGCTGAAGAGAAAGCTGTTCAAACTATTTCCATACACACCTGACCTCGTTGTGAACAAACCTCCTGGAAAGGCCGAGATACAGCAGGCAACCACAGAAGTGCCTGCACTTAGACATAGGCGCTGGACAAACATCAAGGATTACATCCGCAAAAGACTGAAAAAGTTACAAAAGAAATGAATTGAGATTCTCCGAGAGAGCACACTCGCAGCATTTTTGTTTTCATAAAGTTTTTTTTTTTTTTTTTTTTTTTTTTTTTTTACAAGAATATTATTATTGGTGTCAGCGTGTATAGATTGTTTTTATCTGATGGACGCCTGGATCATTTTGTATACTGTATAACATGTGACTTTGCAAACGAAACAGCGGCTGGGGACGAAAGACAATAATAAGATAAGAAAACCATTGTCAACATAAAGATTTATTACAAAAGTGTTATTATTCGGTTGTTTCAGCGTGTATAGCTTTGTTTGTATCTGATGTACCCTGGATCATTTTGTATACTGTATATCATTAACCTTACTTTGCAACTAAACAGTGCGCCGCACCCCCCCCCCCCCGGGTCTGCCCTGGGGGACTTGGGTGGGGCTAACTACTTTTAGTTCCCTCGGTCACCCTGGTCAGCCCCACAGGGTGCGTTTTCCTCTCAATTCTGGGGCATGTGTTTCTGTCTACCCTTGGTCCATTCACTTGTATTTTTTTTAAGCTCTCCCTACTGTCTGCGCTGCCTGTATCTCTTGAAAAGAAGTACCCAACGGAGAAAGAAACACGCTTAGAAAAGAAGGTTACAACACAATTTATTAATATTTCGGGTAAATCTGCTTTGTCAAAACAGACAAACAAACAGAGAGATCAGACTTATCTTCATTCGCAAAAGGAATGTGCCACATTCCTTCTGCGAATGAAGATAAGTATTTGCATTTTACACGCTTGGCAGTCACAATTTTGGTCTGAATTAATGTTTTTGTTTCTCTCTTGATGTTGGATGTGTATTGCTAAATGGTCTTAGGTTTATTTAGAGTATTAGACCGGCTGGCGACATACATTCAATATTCTGTTCATTTTGTTTTCACAAGCAGTGCTGGCACGTCCTGAGGAAGTCTTGTTGCTGTCGCGACGTTCAGCAATGTACAAACAAATCGGGACGAAAGACAATAATAAGATAAGAAAACCATTGTCAACATAAAGATTTATTACAAGTGTTATTATTTCAGTGTGTATAGCTTGTTTTTATCTGATGTGCGCCTGGATAATATTGGAAATGTCTGTAACTTGTTTTGTTACTATAAAGTACACTTTGCATACTGTGCATTGTTTCAAAAGTCACAGGAAGCATTAACCTTAGCTGAGTTGGCATGCCTCGCCCTCTACCTAGGTTAAACGCACCAGCGGCGCCATTGTTGCTATTTTCGCACCAGACCGGTCGCTGGGACCGGTCATGTGCAACAGAACTGCGCGCGTAGGTTGGCTTCTGTACTTGTAGTGTAGTCTCGTACGTTCACGCGGAAGATTGTGATCGCAGTCGAAAAAAGGTTCGTTTGCGGTTTGAACTTTTAGCCGCGCCTTTTACCTCCCCTAACACGCCAGTTTTGTGTAGAGATGGCGGAGGCTTGTGTCATGCCCCACGCCACTGAATCAAGTCCATTGTACTTGTAGTGCGCTCATCTCTCGACCTTCAACTATGACGGTGCTTTCTGCCGCAAACGACGCAGATGTGGCAAAATCACCTCTATTGAGGAAAAAATAAAAAAGGCTATTTTTCAAGTCTGCCAAATCGCGTAAAGTTTTGTGGTGCTAGCAGAAGGAAAGAGTTGTTCTTTATTCATGTTATTTTGCAGCAATCAAACGACGGTCACGTGATTCTTTCTCCGAGGTTGCCCATTACAGGTGCAGAAAGCACACGTTCTAAATCGATCGGGTGCACCAGACCGGTCCGATCGACCGGTCTGGTGCCAAAATAGCAACATTCGCACTGCTGGTGCGTTTAACCTAGGCACAGGACGAGGTATACCAACTCAGCTAAACTTTATTGTCGCACTTGCTTACTTACTTACTTACGCCTGTCACCCCTCCCCGGGAGACCTCCAGCGACTCCTGTCCTGTGCTTCTCCTTCGATTTTACTCCAGGTGGTTCCCAGTCTCTTGATGTCTGCTTGGATGTCTCGACGCCAGGTGTTTCTCGGCCTGCCTCTTTTCCTCTTTCCCTGGGGGTTCCATGACAATGCCTGCCTAATGATACTGGAAGCTGGCTTTCTCAGACTGTGACCAATCCATCCCCATCTTCTTCGCCCAATTTCGTTCCCTGCTGTTATCTGCTCTGTTCTCTCCCAGAGTCTGACGTTGCTGATCTTCTCGTCGCACTTGCTAGAACTCAGTATATTTCTATTTCCATTTTATGAATAGAGGCACATAGGTCACTGAAACCCTTTACGTGCCGAAGGCAAGAACTAGTTTTACTTATCACAAAGTTGCCAGAAAAAGGTTTGACTGCTCTTGATTTTTGTATTTGAAGTGTTTACAAACAATTACTGTGTTTTTATATGCATGCACCTTTGATGTGATTATTAAAGGCTGAAGTTTCAAGTGATTTCTTATGTTGTCAGTTAATTAATTAATGTCAGCGTTCTGTTTTTTGTCATTTTAACTCATTCTACCCAAAGACCGAAATCCCCAAATGTTGAAGTCATCCTCTGAAGACTGCGTTGCAGTGCAGGACACAGATCGACCATGATAGTTCAAGGGTGATGCCAGAATCGCTTGGCGCCTATAGGCGCCAAGCTATTCTGGCATCATCCTTGAACTATCATGGTCGATCTTTATCTTGCTGTGGTGTGTCTGGGGTAGAATGAGTTAAGTGTTAGTTTCTTCGTCTGGGTTTTTTCTGTCTTTCATATTTTCCACACTTTTTAACCCGCATCATACTGAGGCTAAAAGCTTCAAGTTTGTACACTGCCATATATGCAAGCTACATTACAGTACTTACAGATGAGGACATAGACCAATGGCTTTAGTTCAATGGCTTTAGAGGCGCCAAGATATTCTGGCACAACCCTTGGACTATTTTAGTCACACTTGTTGCACACACTGGTGTATTCGAATTATAAGGGTTAATATTCAAAATGCTCTGTTGCTGTTTGTCTTAAACTTCAGAGTACATAAAAAAATGTCCCTTAATTTCCAAAATACATTATCTTGATTCTCACATAAATGCAATGATAAACTATTTTGCTTCAGAAGGACAAAACGTAGCAATGTTTAAAATATTTCCTCTGTGAAAATCATAATCTAAAGGTTAAGGGCCAGTGTTCATTCAATTTTGCACCATACAATGTTAAACATGTTAATGCGTACATACACATTAAGTTGAAGAAAAAAAATGAATGTGAAAAAGAAGTATTCCATAAACTTGACCTTATTACAGACGCCTAATGTTGTGAAGACACCCATTTTCACTGTAATGCCAGTTTTTGTGTGAGAGGCACCCACTTTATTGGTAAAAACCCATTTTTTTCTCCATCCAGTGGCTCTGCTTCTAGAAAATGTCTATTTATTTTTAAGCTATAGAGCTTAGTTATAAGGCGAGTAGAATAAATAGAAATATGGTAGGTAACCCACTCTGAGGCTTTTGTCTCGATGTGTGTGTGTGTGTGTGTGTGTGTGTGTGTGTGTGTGTGTGTGTGTGTGTGTGTGTGTGTGTGTGTGTGACAGCGACTAGAGCCCATCGTTTGAAGATTGAAATTTTAGGATATTGTCCCTAAAAGAAATATCTCGGGACCTTTTTTCAACTTTTTGATTAAGGTGCTCATTTGTGAGAAATGGCCGTTTCACAAAACCGGTTGATCCACAATGGAGTCCGTAAATTTTCTTATTTTTACTAGATATTTTTGCGTATAGCTAAATAAAAGGGAGATATTGAATGAGTTCGTTAACCAGCATTGTACCTCTAGAAGTGGTGTCTGGAGTATTCAAGGAGGGGGTTTCACCTATAATGGGGGACAAGTAGTCTCTCGAAGGTTAGAGAGTAGTTTGACCGACCGACCGGGATTGTCTGCCGCTTGTTATTTCTCCCCCGTATCCTTTTTGCCCCTTTCAGTGTAGGTTTTGCGTATTATCAGCGTCGCTCCCCTACCACACTCACACTCACACACACACACACCTACTGTACATCAGTTTTCTCCCTTGCGTATCATCAGGTCCCCTCCCTACCGCACCGCTCACACACACATCGGCACACACACACATCAGCACACACACACACACACACACACACACACACACACACACACACACACACACACACACACACACACACACACACATACACACACACATACACACACACACACACACTCATACACCCTGCTCCACCCTCTTCCCGTCTTTCTCTTCCTTGTCCTCACAAACAATCATGCTCATCAGATACACACGCCAACAACTGCTATCTCTACGTCGCCACGCCACCCACTGCGCATCCGGTGCCGCCGACAGTGTTTCAGACGCCTTACGCGGCATCCGATTGCGTAAGAGAGGCCGCAGGGGCGGAATTAGCAGAAGGCAGGACGCACCACCACACACACGACCACACACTTCTTCATCTCTTCCAATGCCCTTCCACCCCTTCCGCCTCCCCCCGCCTCCCCGCCTTCTCCCCCTTCCTTCCCATTTCTTCCCCTCTCTTCATCTTTCACTGCTCCCTGCCCTCCTCGGCTGCCCCCTCCCCCACCCTCACCCCCTTCCTCCCCTCACCCCCTCCTCCTTCGCCTGCTTTCTCCTCTTCGTCCCCTCCTCCCCCTTTTCCCTCCCCTTCACCCTCCCCCTCGCTCTTCCTCATCTTTTCCTACTCCCCTTCCTCCCTCTCTCCCCTCTCCCCCCCACCCTCCTCTCGCATCCTCTTTCTTACCCGGTTCTCCTTCCCCGACTGTTCCTCCTCCACCCTCCACCCCTCACTCCTCTTTCCTCCCTCCATCCTCTCTCCCCCCTCCCTACCCTCCTCCTCCTCTGTCATCTTCTTCGTCCGTTTCTTCTCCCTCTCCCTCTGCTGTCTCTTCCAACCTAAAACTGTGTCTGTTCAATGCCCAGTCTGTCTGCAAAGATGGCAAAGCTGACGTGATTTCCGATTTCATTCTAGACAATGACCTAGATATTGTCGTGATCACCGAAACGTGGCTCCGCCAGCGTCACTCCGAGTGGCTACCGCCTGGCCTCCTTCCCGCGCGCTTCCAGAGGGGGTGGCATTGCCATCATCTACAGGGACTGTCTTTCCGCTCACCTCTCCTTCTCTCAGTCTCTACCTTTTGCTCATCCCTCCTTTGAATCTGTCGAGGCCGTAGCAACACTCCCTGGCCAGTCCCTCATCTTCTCATGTATCTATCGCCCCCCTCCAAGCTCTCAAAACAAACTCACAAACTCCATGTTCCTCACTGAGTTCGACCTCCTCCTCGACCACTACAGCACACGACCCGGAAAACACATCCTTCTAGGCGACTTTAACTTCCACTTTGACAAACCCGACCACCCTGACACAAAACGCCTTTGCACGTCACTTTCAAACCACACTCTTACACAACACATCACTAAACCCACCCACCGACTCGGCCACACCCTCGACTGGATCATCACCCGCACCTCCGATCAACTCTTTCTCGACTCTGACACCTCCTCCGTGCTTCCCTCTGACCACCTCGCTATTCTCGTCTCCCTCAATCTACCTCCCCCGAAAAAACCAAGCTCATCGTCTCTCGTCGCAAACTAAAATCTGTCAACCGCGAGAGCTTCTTCGACGAAGCTGTCGACCTTCTCTTGGACCCCGCCCCCTCTCCCGATCTTGCATCCCATTTCGATTCCTCCCTTCGGAAACTTCTAGACACCCATGCCCCTGTCACCACCTGCTCCATACCCAACCGACTCCCCTCCCCCTGGCTCACTGACGACATAGCTGAAGCCAAGCGCGAGCGCCGACAAGCGGAACGCCGCTGGCGCTCATCTGACCTCACCGTTCACAGACAGATCTTCCAAACAACTAGATCCAAAGTCTGCAAAATGATCTCCGAATCTAAACGCAAATACCTTCAAAACCAAATCCTGGAATCCACTTCTTCCAAAACCCTCTACGCCACCATGAACACACTCCTAGGCACTTCTAAAGACTCTCCTCTCCCCAACACACACAGCAAAGAAGAACTCCCGTCTGCTTTTTCTACCTATTTTTCGGACAAAATCCAAACTCTGCGCGACACACTCGACACCCTGCCTTCTCCGCCTTGCACTCCCGACCCCACCTTTTCCGGCACTCCCCTCTCGTCCTTCCGCCCCGTCTCTCAGGATGAAGTACTCAAGACCATAAAGTCCATGCCCTTCAAAACCTGCGAGCTAGACCCCCTCCCAGCTTCTCTCTACCGTGACGGCCTTCCAAAACTTCTGCCCTTCATTACCGACATCATCAACGCATCTCTAGAAAACGGCTCCGTCCCCGATATCTTCAAGTCCGCCATCGTCCGTCCTCTCCTAAAAAAACACAACCTCGACCCAAACGAACTCAAGAACTATCGCCCAGTCTCCAATCTCTCTTTCCTGTCCAAGCTTCTTGAGAAGGTTGTTCTCAACCAGCTCAACCTCCACCTCACTGACAACAACCTCCTCAGTCCATTCCAGTCTGCCTATCGTAAACATCACAGCACTGAAACAGCCCTTCTACATATCTTAAACGATCTGCTTCTCTCCACCGACTCGGGCAACATTTCTCTTCTTACACTACTCGATCTCTCTGCCGCCTTTGACACTATAGACCACTCTATCTTCCTCCACCGACTCCACCACTCCTTTGGCATCACTGATTCTGCTCACTCCTGGTTTCTCTCCTACCTCTCCGACAGACAGCAGTCCGTCACCATCAACGGCGTCTCTTCCAACCCAGTCACGCTCTCCTGCGGAGTCCCACAGGGGTCCGTCCTGGGCCCGGTCTTTTTCACACTCTACACCTCTCCTCTGTCCAACATCATCCAGTCTCACCGCATACACCACCACCTCTACGCTGACGACTCACAACTGCTAGACAAAGACAAACTCGACAACACTCAGTCACTACTGACTCGCACGGCTGACTGCTACGAAGACGTGAAAAACTGTATGACAGCAAACAAGCTGAAACTGAACGACGACAAAACGGAAGCCATGCTGGTAGGCACTCGCCAGAAACTCTCCCAGCTCCCTCCCTCTCTCCACCTTCAACTCGATAGCACCCCCATCTCCCTCTCTGACTCAACCAAGAACCTCGGCGTCATCCTCGATTCCTCTCTGTCCATGACCAGCTTCGTCTCCGCCACGGCCCAGGCATGTTATTTCCACCTCCGCCGCATCAGTCAGATCAGAAAATACCTCACTACCGAAGCTGCCACCAAACTTGCTGTCTCTCTCATCTTATCTCGCATCGACTACTGCAACTCTCTCCTTTCCGGCCTCCCTCACTCCACCATTTTCACTCTCCAACGCGTTCAGAACAATGCTGCCCGCCTCGTCCTCAGAAAGAAATAATCCGACCACGTAACACCCTGCTCAAACTCCTTCACTGGCTCCCCATCCCCCAACGCATCCAATACAAAATTCTGTCTCTCTGCTACAAATCCCTGAACAACTGCGCTCCTGCCTATCTCTCCAACTTACTTCACCCCTATACACCTTCCCGCTCCCTCCGCTCTGCCTCTGACCCTCTCCGCCTCCACATCCCTCGCACCAAACTTAACACTTTCGGCCCCCGCTCCTTCTCCGTCTACGGTCCATCCACCTGGAACACTCTCCCACTCTCTCTCCGTCAGAAACACTCTCTCTCCTCCTTCCAGTCCGCCCTCAAAACTCACCTCTTTCAACAGTTTTAGCACTATATCACCACACTCCCCACCCCAAGCTGACCGTCGTAATGTATTCCACTGTTTGTGGTACGCAAGTCATTGTCTAAAGCGTGCGCATGCGTGCGCGAGTTGTGAGTGCGCGCTTAGAGTTATAATTATTATAAGATAAGCGCATTATAAATACCGTAATTATTATTATTATTATTATTATTATTATTATTATTATTATTATTATTATTATTATTATTATTATTATTATTATTAGTTCACCAGTATAGGTCCCCACTTTGACACTGAACTCTCACTTGTGGCTCCACGTAGCTCAGTGCAGCATGCGCAGCGGCCACACCACGGGCAACAGCTTCGACTGGCTGGCTAAACCAAGTGAGGGGAAACCGGGGGTCTCAAACCCTTGGTGAGGCAGGACTTCATCGTCCCAGCATGCAAAGTCTGTCACCGGCCGACTGGACGGAGGAAACTCAATCTAAGGTTCAACGGCCAAGAGGGCGGGACAGCAGTGCACTGTGGAGTGCAAAGGGCATGGCAGAGCACAGAAGAAGACATGGCCATCCACTGCAGCCAAGGAAGTTAACTGTTGTAACGTCTCATCGTGCCACTGGACTCTGATTTCTGCGGCCGAGAGGGTGGGGTTGCTCCAGCGCAACAGCTTCTCCACCAAAATCTGTTTCACGCGCAGTTTGTGCATGGATCTTCACCAAATCTGCTTCTTCATCTTCTTTTTCTTCTGCCTCCTCCAGAAGCCCTGCGGCGATGGGAAACGGGCAAACCGACAGGTAGAGGTTACTGCTGGGAGTCGTAGCTCCGAACCTGCACGTAGGAGGCTTGTGGACCAGTGGTCGCTCTTCCCTGTACCAGGGGCAGCAGGGAAGTTCGGCAGCATCCCAGGCGACTGAGCAGCCCTTTTCAGGACAGCACTGCTCACCCTAGTAAGGGAGGGAACTAGAAAAGGTTTCCAAACATTGCCTGCCCTACACCCTTTTATGCGGTCGAAAAGAAAAAAACAGAAAAAGAAACTTATTCTCGGTACGTGGAACGCACGAACCCTGTTGGACAGAGAACAGACGCAGAGACCGCACGGAAGAACAGCCCTCATAGCCAGAGAGCTGGCGAGATATAAGATCGACTTTGCAGCTCTTAGTGAAACCAAATTTGCTGATGAAGGATCGATCTGTGAACCTGAGGGTGGTTACATATTTTTCTGTAAGGGCAAAGCTGATAACGAGGACAGGATACACGGAGTTGGCTTCGCCATCCGCACCACGCTCCTCCGACAGCTGCCTTCTCTTCCCACCGGCATCAGCAAACGAGTGATGCAGCTCCGTTTCCCCATCTCCCACACTCGACATGTCACTATCATCAACGCCTATGCTCCGACACTCACCAGCACCGATGACGACAAGGAGGCATTCTATGAGAGCCTCGACTCCCTCCTGAAGTCCACTTCTGCAAGTGACAAACTCATCGTGCTTGGTGACTTCAATGCTCGAGTTGGGCGCGAATGTGACTGCTGGGAAGGACTGATGGGCCCACACGGGCTGGGCACGATGAACAGCAACGGCCTGCTGCTGCTGTCATTGTGCGCTGAGAATGGACTCGCCATCACCGTTTTCAGGCTGGCTAGTAAGTACAAGACAACATG
>BTPG01000006.1:168615177-168762677 GCA_036245525.1 Semisulcospira habei | reverse complement strand
CGATTAGGCCAAAGGCCTTTTTAAAGTCTAAGTAAACGACACCTGTTATCTGGGATTTGTTCATACCGTGGAGCCATGCGTCAACGAGGCGCGTGAGTGCAGTGTGGCACGAGTGTTGTGGGCGAAATCCGGATTGAAAGGGGTGCAGGAGCTTGCGGTTTTCTAAGTAGGCAAGCAGGTGTTTGTGGACATGCCTTTCAAGCGGCTTTGATAGAACTGATAATAATGAAATCGGTCGATAGTTGTTAGGGTCAGAACGATCTTTAGTTTTTGGAAGTGGAATGACTTTAGCGTATTTTAGTTTGTTAGGGAAAGTATGTTGCTTGATACAAAGGTTGTAAATGTACGTAATAGACTCTACTATGTACGGCAGGGATAACTTAAGTATTTGGGGGCTGATGTCATCAGGCCCCGAAGACTTTTTATTTGGTAGTTTACTAATGAGCAAACCCACCTCATGAACTGATAGCAAGGGAATGCTGAAGGGGTCTGTGTCCTCTGTTCTGTGTTTACAGAATTCAGAAAGCAAATTAGAACATTCATACTTACTGCTATTAATTGAGGCATTTAGAGTTTCAGCGACTGAAAGAAAATGATTATTAAAAGTTTCTGCAGTAAGACTGCTGGGAATGGTTGTTGAAGTGCCAGGGCAGCCTTTAGTTAGAGTGTTTAATAGGCGCCAGATAGTGGAAGTATCCTTACTGTCTTTCACTGTGTCACGGATTAACCTTTTCCTTTCCTCTCTGATCATGTACTTAACACGGTTACGTTGTTGCTTGAATTCAGGAAATAGTTTTCGACTACGCAGATCATCTCTGAGCGCCATCGCTTGCATTATTTCTGGGGTTAACCATGGAGGAAGAGTGTTTGATTTAACCCTTCTCTCACGAAGGGGTGCGTGTTTGTTTAATACAGTTAGAAAAAGAGTGTACCAAATAGAAAGTGCAGTGTCCGGGTCATTGGAGAGAAGTACATCGTTGAACGGAGTATTATTTAAATCAAATAGGAATTTATTATGGTTAAAGTTCTTGAATGATCGATATGTTATGGTTGTATGGCCGTTCTTCTTTGCTTTCGGAATCTTTTATGACCATGAACAAACAACTGGATAGTGATCACTAACACTTAGATTTGAAACCTCAACATTATAGACGGCTTTGGGTTTATTAGTGTATATGTGGTCTATAAGTGAGGACGTATTCTGAGTAATTCTGGTGGGCGATTTTACTAACTGGACTAGACCAAACAATGAAGATATTGTATCCCACGCAGTGTGATTCTTAAGGAAGTCTATATTAAAATCTCCCATGAGAAGAAGGTCAGCCTTTCTTTTGCACGCTCTATCAAGGATCTGACTAAAATGGTCATACCATTCAAAAGTGGCGGCAGGGTTTCTGTAAAGGAATCCAACTAGTAGCGGTGTCGATTTAGGGCATTTCACTTCCAACCACAAACTCTCTACGTCTGCTGTTTCCAAGTCCAAGCGTCTATGGACTAAATGCTGAATGGAGTTGTGAATGTAGACAGCGATGCCTGTTTGACCTGGGGACGAGGGGTCTCTCCTAGTCAAGGAAAAATTAGGAATACTAATGGCTTCATCGCTCACACACGAGCTCAGGCGCGTCTCACTAAGCCCAAATAAATGAAACGGTGTGGGATTGCTAATGTAGACAGATATATCGGTTAGTTTATTGTACAAATGAAAAACATTGAGATGCCCTATTCGCATAACTTTCAAATTTATGTCTATTACGGAGTAAGGAAAATTTGTACAGAACAAACAACAAAATGTCAAAAGAAAAAAGTATATGTTGAGATTATTAAATGAAACGGCACAAATGCCTATGAATATATAAAGCTGGTAAATAGATAAGGCACAATGAAATGATTTAGCAGACTCTTAGGCTTATCAGCTGCACACGAGCACCAGCACTGACTGACCTCGTATAAAACACACAGAGTACTCCGACACGGTAGTAAACTAAAGGATCAATGATATTCTAGTCTCGGAGAGACTTTAATCACGACGAACGAACGAACGACACAGAAAATGATGATCGTAACTGTTCTTGGTCGTCGCAAAATACATAACAGTGGCACATTGGTCACCAAAGTTTTGCTTACTGCGCACTGTTCACAAGCTAACAAGAGTACAAATACATAAAATAAAAGTCCACAGGCAGTCCCGAAAAATGCCTACAAGTAAAGTAATAGCGGTGTCAAATACACACGTTTATCAAGGAATAGAATCAGAAATGAACTGTCAAGCGCTAGAATTAATGGCACGACGAAACACCACCGATCGTTGTTTTTTTGTTTTGTTTTGTTGTTGCTGTAAACATGTTTTTTTTTAAACAATGAAATAAAAACCTGTTTGTTGACTGATATATCCCTGGATAAATGGCTGAAGCAGCTGCGCCAGAACGCGCATTACCTGCGAGTCGTTGCCTTCGGGGATAGCGGGCTGCAGGGGACTCCCACCCCCTGGCCGGGGTACTTGCGGTTTTAGGAGCGGCCAGAGCCTGGAGAGCGCTGTTGATTCTCGAGTTGTCCTGAGGCGGGGGCGGCATGCGGGGAAACTCTTCCTCCGTCACTGTAAATGGCTTGGTGTGACCTGGCTGAGGACAGTACGCAGCGGGATGGCCAGGTTGCACACGGTTGGACATGGAGTGGCTGGGGCTGGCGTAGTTTGCAGGCAAGTGGCTGGCCTGGGAACTAGGGGATAGAGGGTGGCTGGTAGAGGGGCAATTCGTCTGGGAGTGATGCTGGGAAAGGCTGGGTTGGGAGTAGTGGACGTGTGTAAACTTTGGCCCTCTGCCACTGCCCGACTGGTTGTGATGGTGTTGCTGAGACCAGTCATTCTGCTGTTGATGCTGCTGGTTGCGGCGATCTACGATGGATCCGTCACCTGGTGCACGGCGCGGCACTCCAGCAAACCTGATGTTGAGTGCCAGTGTTCTGGTACCGGCAGGAGTCAGGTGGATCCGGTCTTTCTGGAACAAGGCCTTGCGCGGTGCCAGATTGTAAGTAATGAAGGCCGGCATATGGTCAATGTAAAAGACCTTCTTTTGCTCGCACGTTGCCCGCAAGTTGTCGTTGGAGGGGAACACGGCCTTCGACAGGTAGTGGTGGGCCCCTCCAGGAATGATGGAGGACGTAAACAGGGCGGCATTGGGAAAGGCTTCACGGAGTAAGCGGATAAGCTGCACCCATGACTGCTTCCTGACCACGCCCACTTTACAGCTGTTTATCCCCGCGTGTAAGGTCACGACGGCGGTAGTCTCCTGAGCCACTCAGCGACGTCACTCACTGTCAGTCCTGAAACCGACAGGTTCTGGACCACGGCACCATTGACGAGAGAGAGAGAGAGAGAGAGAGAGAGAGAGAGAGAGAGAGAGAGAGAGAGAGAGAGAGAGAGAGAGAGAGAGAGAGAGGGGGAGAGAGAGGGGGAGAGGGGGAGAGAGGGGGAGAGGGAGAGAGGGGGAGAGGGAGAGAGGGAGAGAGGGAGAGTGAGAGAGGGAGAGAGAGAGAGAGAGAGAGAGAGAGAGAGAGAGAGAGAGAGAGAGAGAGAGAGAGAGAGAGAGAGAGAGAGAGAAGAGAGAGAGAGAGATAGCACCTGAGTCTCTTTTTCCCATAGCCGTACCATAATATTTGAATGCCAAAGAGTACATGTACTGTTATATTGTTTTTGCCTTCATATGTGTGTGCTCGATATTGTTTGGGCGCGCGCTCGCGTATCTGTGTGTGTGTGTGTGTGTGTGTGTGTGTGTGTGTGTGTGTGTGTGTGTACTGTATGTATGACTCTGTGTGTGTGTGTGTGTGTGTGTGTGTGTGTGTGTGCGCGCGCGCGTGCGTGCATGCTGTGTGTGTGTATGTGTGTGTGTGTGCCGGCGTGAGAGAGAGCGAGAGAGAGCGAGAGAGAGAGAGAAAGGGAGAGAGATAGCACCTGCATACATATTTGCCCTTGCTGTATGAACTTTAATGTACTTAATGATTTTTTGTTTATTTGCTTTACTTTGCATTTTTACTCATTTTATATTTTTGTGCGTACGCGTGTGCGGGTAGGTATGTCTGGAGTGCGTGTCCGAGAGCGGGTGTTTGTTTTTGTGCGTATGTGCGTGAGTGCGTGCGTGTGTAAGTGTGTTTGTATGTGTGTGTGCGTGTGTGTGTGTGTGTGTGTGTGTGTGTGAGAGAGAGAGAGAGAGTGTTTGTGCGTGTGTGCATGCATAATTGCGGTGTGCATGTGTGTGTGTGTGTGTGTGTGTGTGTGTGTGTGTGTGTGTGCGAGCGTGCATGCGCGAGTTGTGATGTGCATGCGTGCGTACCTGAGAGCGTATGTGTGTGTGGGTATGTGTGCGTGTATGTATGTGCGTGCGTGGTGAGTGCGTGCGAGCGTGAGCGAATGCATGCATGCAGCAGTGTGTGGTATGTGTATGTTTACATGTCTATGTCACTTATGTAGTAGATGTAGCAACGGCAAGTTTGAAAACTGGTCATGTTACCAATAACTTCTACCGTTGAAAAATAAAGGTTCATTGTCATTGTCATTGTCTCTCTCTCCCTCCCTCTCTCTCTCTCTATCTCTCTCTCCCTCTCTCTCCTCTCTCTCTCTCTCTCTCTCTCTCTCTCTCTCTCTCTCTCTCTCTCTCTCTCTCTCTCAAAGTCTATTTTATGTTGTAGATGTTAGCAACGGAAAGTTTGTAAAATAACGATTTGTTTCTGTCAAAACTTTTTTACCGTTGATAAATAAAGTTTCATCATCGTCATCATCATCATCATCATCATCATCATCATCATCATCATCATCATCATCTCTCTCTCTCTCTCTCTCTCTCTCTCTCTCTCTCTCTCTCTCTCTGTTTTGTATCTTCGTTAACGATCTACCGTTACATGTAACGTGTAGTGAGACTGAGTGTGACATGTTTGCCGACGACTCAACATTACATTCCGCTGGTAAAACTGTGCCTGAAATTGCAAATAATCTTCAAGAGAGTCTTCATGAAGTGTCTTGGTGGTGTAATGAAAATCGCATGCTTGTAAATCCCACAAAAACAAAAAGCATGCTTATCACAACCCGCCAGAAACATCAGCTCAAACCTCCATCACTCAACCTTTCTTTGGACTCCATCTCAGTTGAGCAGGTCAGTCAACACCGCCTGCTTGGAGTAATAATAGATGATGATCTAAGCTGGCATAACCACCTATATTATATGAGAAAACATTTGTCCAAAAAGTTGTTTCTACTTTCCAAACTTAAAACGATCATTGACCTTAAGACGCGCAAACTATTTTTTAATGCCTACATTAAACCACACATTGATTATGCCTCAACAATATGGGATGGCTGCAGTGAAAATCACTTCAAGAAGATAAACTCTTTTTATACAAGCGCGCTGCTAAGCTTATCCTCCCTGATCCGTCTTTATCCACTGATGCCAAGCTGCAGGCCATCGGACTTCTCCCTCTGGTTAAGCACCTTGCACTAAACAAATGTGTACTGATGCACAAAATTCTTAACGGGAAAGCACCACCTTACTTATCTAGGCTTTTTTCGCCAACTGAAAAAAAATACAGCACCTCCAGGAACAGTCTCTCTATAAAAAGGCCCCGTACAGACCTGTTCAAATCTAGCCTGTCTTATTCAGGTGCTCTTGTATGGAATTTTCTTCCTCCCACTATTCAACAAACCACGTCCCTCTCTCTGTTTAAAAATAGAGTACATGATTACCTTTCTAAGACATCGTTATGCTGATCCTTTCTTCTTCTTTGTTTTTCGACATAATACGCTTCATGTTTTTTTTTTTTTTCATCTAGCCTCCAAATTGTTTGTTCAGTTTTCTAACTTGTTTTTGATAGTACACAAAATATCATACCTACTTATATGTTAGATAATTATGTGCGCACGTACGTGTGTATGTGTATGTACAAAAGTGTGCATGTGCACGAGTACATGTATATGTGTGTCTGTGTGCGTGTGTGTATGCGTGTGTGTGACGTTTATTATTAGTTAGTTTTTGTTGTTTGGTTGGTGTTCCTTAAGTAGCTTAGCAAGGACAGATTGTAAGAAAGGCCTGCGCGCCTAATATCTCAATCCTTGGAAAATAAAGTTTCGTTCGTTCGTTCTCTCTCTCTCTCTCTCTCTCTCTCTCTCTCTCTCTCTCTCTCTCTCTCTCTCTCTCTCTCTCTCTCTCTCTCTCTCTCTCTCTCTCTCTCTCTCAGGCGCCCCTGTTGCTGCACGGGCTCATGAGGATGCCTGCTGACTACAAAATGCAAATGCAAGAGGCATAGATCCTCATGAGCCCTTGCAGCTGCTTTGGCTCATGCGGATAGATACCTCATGCTGACCGCAAATTCTAAATGCAGAGGGCATAGATCCTCATGCGCCCCTGCGGTTGCACGGTCTTTGGAGGATAGATACCTCATGCAGGCCGCGATTATCTGTTCAAATGCAAGAGGCATGGATCCTCGTGAGCCCCTGCACATGCACGGGCTCATGAGGATAAATACCACATGCCATCTACAAGCCTCAAATGCAAGAGACATAGATCCTCATGAGCTCCTGCAGGTGCACGTGCTCATAAGGATAGACGCCTCATGTAGGTTACACTCACATCTGTGTTTCTAACGAGTGTAAATTAGCACCTTTAGTACTGCATGATAAAAGTGTGTATGGTGCCGTATCTTCATAGCTTCTGTCGATACACGACTGACTTGCCCGGACTTCTGGACTTCTCTCACATTCTTTGCGGACTAGACTGAGTGTCTTAAGTGAACGCTGCGTTGGTGTAGCGCTTTCACTTACATTCCACTGAGCACCTCCGTGTCGAAGGTTTATTTAAACGTGTTCATCTAAATCGGCGTTTATTAAGCCGTACTACAGACATTGCAGGAAATTTGACTGTGAACACTGATGGACTGTTTTATTTACAGCGATTTGTCTTATTGTGAGTGCTCCGCGGCGTAAGTTCTGTTTTCGTCGTCGTTGCATGTATTTATCCGCTGCAACACAAACAATTCCTAAACAGATGTGGAGTATTTTGACATTGCTCCTTCAGGGTAGCGTACATTGATACTTCCCGTATACACTTCAGTTGTGGGAGAGCTTTTTTCGCAACGCTCAGCTCTTGTAATCCCTGAACGTTTGATTATCACTCATACGTTATAATTTTCTTGGATTGTTTTGTTTTCCCTTTCCATTGGCTTTCCATCTTTGATTGACGTTTGCTCAACCTCCGCTATTGTAGTTGCTATTTTATTGTGGAACAAAATACAGCTGTTAGCAAAATACTCATGGCTAGAGGCAAACAAATAGAACATACATTACGAGTGGGTCACTTCAACGTTTTCCATCTTTATAATAAGGTATCTGACTTGTCGGCGTTTCTTAACAGTCCCACACCGTTCGACATTTTCGGCCTTACCGAGTCACGCCTAAATTCAAATATCAGCAATGATGCCGTGAAAATTTCTAATTTTAGTATCATGAAAAGAGATTCCTCCTGTCACGGTCAAACAGGCATTGCTGTATACGTTCATCACGCTGCAGATTATTATTATTATTGCTGTATACGTTCATCATGCTGCAGATTATGTAATAGTTTGACTGTCTGCATTAATATGTCAGGTTCATACACGTATATATTTTGTTTTAATTCTTTTTGTATTTTATTTTTTATTATTACTTTTTATTCTTTCTGATGGTGGGGGTGGGGGGTATGGGTACTTATATATATTTTATCTTTTGCTGTATCGTCTGATGTATTTTTATATGTGTAGAGTAGCAGGACAGTTTGGAAGATAGGCATTTTTTAGGAACTTTTTATCCTGAATAAAAACGTTTCATCATCATCACTCTATTGAACACTTAGTCTGTAGGCGTAAAGACTTAGAAACGGCTGAAGTAGAGTGTGTGTGGATTGAGGTAAAAAGCCCTTACTGCTCACCGTCATTTGATGGTTTTCTTTACCGCAATCCGGCGTCTAACTTCGAGTGGTATGACATTTTACTACTAACCTAGACAAAGTGTATAAAGGGCACAATGACGTCATTCTTCTTGGTGACTTTAATATAGATATGCTTAAACCCCATCCCGCATGGGACACTACATTTTCTTTATTTGGTCTAGTACAGCTAGTTAAATCCCCCACCAGAATTACCGCCACGAGCTCTACGCTCATTGACCACGTCTATACAAAAAAAAACCGCAGGTGGTGTCCGATGTTAGTGTCTCAGATCTTAGTGTTAGTGACCACTGCCCCGTGATTTGTTGCTGGTCTATAAAACTCCCCAAATTAAAGAAACATCGTCATACCACAACAACCTACAGGTCGTTTAAGCATTTCAGTCGTAATGAGTTTCTACACGATCTTAATAACACTCCTTTGGACGAGGTCCTTCTCACAGATGATCCAAATATTGCGCTCTCCACTTGGTACAGATTATTCCTTGGAGTATTAGACAGACATGCGCCGATTAGAACAAAAAGAGTAAAGAGTGAGATACTTTTCCCTTGGCTGACAAAAGAAATAATGATGCCATGTCGGTGCGAAATGACCTAAGAAGAGAAAAGAACTTTGATGAATTTAAAAAGCAGCGAAACCGTGTGAGGTCAATGGTGCGAGCCGCGAGGAGAGACTTTATCCGCAACACTGTCAAGGACAACAAAGATGTGTCAGCAGTGTGGCGGGTACTGAATTCGATCACCCGAGGCAATAGCAGTAGGTCAACAACCATCCCCAGTAATCTCTCCGCCGACACATTCAACGAACATTTTTTTGTCTGTTGCGGATTTGATAACTACTCCTAGTCGTGATACAGAGGCTGACATATGCCCCGATTACTTAGTTAATTTCTGCAACAGAAAAACAACTGGCACACCACCATTTAATATCCCCATACTTGATGTGCACGAAGTGGGCAAACTAATTAGTGACCTAGCTAATAAGAAGTCTTCTGGCCATGATGATATCAACCCACAAATATTAAAGTTGTCTGTACCATACATCATAGAGACCCTTACTTATATTTACAACTTATGTATTCAAAAGAATGTATTCCCTACAGACCTCAAAGTTGCAAAAGTCGTTCCACTGCCAAAATCAAAAGATTGTACTGACCCTAACAACTATAGGCCCATTTCTCTGTCAGTATTATCTAAACCCCTCGAAAGGCATATACATAAACACCTGTCTGACTACTTAGAATCGCGAAAGTTGCTACATTCGTCTCAGTCAGGATTTCGCCCTCGGCACTCATGTCATAGGGCTCTGAGCAGATTAACAGACACACGTCTTTCAAATATGAATCATTCGCAGCTGACAGGTGTAATTTATCTTGACTTTAAAAAGGCTTTCGACTTAGTGAACCATACAATATTGATTTCCAAACTTAAGCATTATCTTCGAAACGACATGGCTGTTTCATTTTTTATGTCATACCTTGAAAACAGAAAACAGAAAGTAATTGCTAATGGAACCTACTCTTCTACTAAAGATGTTAAACTCGGGGTTCCGCAGGGGTCAATCTTAGGTCCTCTCTTATTTTGTATTTACATCAATGACCTGCCTCTAAGTCTCACCTACGAAGCAACACAGTGTGATATGTTGGCCGATGATACCTCAATCCACACAGCTAACAAAGACATACGTGAAGTTGAAAACGGCCTTCGAAAATGTCTCGACGATATATCAGCATGGTGTAAAGTCAACTCAATGATTCTGCATCCTAATAAAACAAAACCTATGATTATTGCAACACATCAAAAGCACCATTTGAAACCATTAAAGCTTAATCTATCACTCGGCGGCGACATCATAAAACAGGTAGCCGAACATCGTCTATTGGGGGTCACAATTGATAATCAGCTGAGGTGGCAGATGCACATTGACAATGTCTGTAACACGGTCTCTAGAAATGTCTTTATGCTATCTAAAGTATTACACAGATAGTGAAACCAGAAAATTGTTCAGTAATAAGCAATCCAGACCAAAAAGGTGACTGCCAAGCGTGTAAAATGCAAAGAAGTACCCAACGGAGAAAGAAACACGCTTAGAAAAGACGGGTACAACACAATTTATTAATATTTCGGGTAAGTACCCTTTGTCAAAATGTAGCGCTAATCTCTCTGTTTGTTTGTCTATTTTGACAAAGGGTATTTACCCAAAATATTAATAAATTGTGTTGTACCCGTCTTTTCTAAGCGTGTTTCTTCTCCGTTGGGTACTTCTTTGTTCAGTAATGTACACATCATGTCACATATAAACTACGCATCGACGGTGTGGGATTGTTACAGTAATGTCCACTTAAAAAGACTAAATTCTTTACATAGGAGAATGGCAAAATTAATTCTTCCCGACCCGCACTTGACGACCGAGGAAAAACTCAGTAAAGCTGGATTCCTGCCCCTTCAAAATCATTTTAAATATAACAAAGGGGTACTGATGTTTAAAGTGTGGAACCATAGCTCCATCCTGGAGACGTGCCCAGCCCAGCGGAGCTGTGTCCGCAGCAGCAAAGCCTCGATGCTCACAGTTTCTGCCTGTTCAAGGACCTCGACGTTTGTGACATAGTCACTCCAGTGAATGCCAAGGATTGTACACAGGCAGCGCTGGTGGAAGCGTTCGAGGAGTCGTCGTTGGCTGCGGTAGAGGGCCCAGGACTCTGAACCATACAGCAGGGTGGTGAGAACGACAGCTCTGTACACGCTGCTCTTGGTGCCTGTTTTCAGCTGTTGATTGTGCCACACCCGCTTGTATAGACGCCCGAAAGCGCTGTTTGCTTTTGCCAGCCTGCTTTCCAGCTCCTTGTTCAGTTTAGCGTCTGACGTGATGATGCAGCCAAGGTAGGTAAACTGGTGCACTGACTTCAGTTCAGACTCGCCGATGGTGATGTGTGGAGGGCGATGCTCTACCTTGGGTGCCGGCTGATGGAGGACCTCTGTCTTTTTCAGACTGACCTCGAGTCCAAAGAGCTGGGCGGCATCTGCGAAGCAGGACGTAATGCGCTGCAGGGCTCTCTCTGAGTGTGCAACGAGGGCAGCGTCGTCAGCAAAGAGCAGCTCACGAATCAGTTGGTCTAGGGTTTTTGGTGTGGGCCTGCAGTCGTCTGAGGTTGAACAGGCTGCCATCGAGACGATACCTGATGTACACTGCATCGTCATCGTCATCGTCGAGATCCACTGTGGCCTTCTTCAACATCATGCTAAAAAAGATTGTGAAGAGGGTCCGTGCCAGCACACAGCCCTGCTTCACACCGTTGAGAATGGGGAATGGTTCTGAGAGGTCACTGTTGAGTCTGACCTGGCCTTGTTGGTCCTCGTGTACTCACAAACCAGATAGGTGAGGCTAGCGCTGGCAGAATTGTACACAAACCAAGGGGAATCATTCAGCGCTGGAGAGACAAACAGTTAGATACCCTGCCCCCGCCTATCAGGCACCCATTCGCCAGCCCACAGAGAAATACGCAGGTATAGAACAAGACGATCATCTGTGGGCTGGCGAATGGGTGCCTGATAGGCGGGGGCAGGGGATCTAACTGTTTGTCTGTCCAGCGCTGAATGATTTCCCTTGGTTTGTGTACAATTCTGCCAGCGCTAGGTTCACCTATCTAGTTTGTGAGTATCTATAACTCGAGGCAAATTTGTATCGTTACATTGTTGTGTAATGTTCTGTGCATCTACTGTGGGAATCAGGGTATTTACCCGACCACATATAGTAATGCACTTTTGTGTTTGTGTATGTATGTTTCTCCTGCCTACTTCCTAAGTTCCGGAGAAAGACATGGGTTATAGGCGAGACCTGATGCATCCTTTTTAGGGATGTAGATGATCGTCTTGTTCTATACCTGCGTATTTCTCTGTGGGCTGGCGAATGGGTGCCTGATAGGCGGGGGCAGGGTATCTAACTTTTTGTCTGTCCAGCGCTGAATGGTCCTAATGTAGCTGGATGATCATGCTGAGGAACTTTGGGGGACAGCCAAGTCGCTCCAGGATCTGCCACATGCCTTGCCTGCTCACAGTGTCGAACGCTTTTGTTAGGTCGACAAACATTACGTACAGCCCTTTGTTCTGCTCACGGCACTTCTCCTGAAGCTGTCTCAGCACAAAGACCATGTCGGTGGTGCTCCTGTTGGCTCTGAAGCCACACTGGCCCTCTGGGAGGTGGTCTTCTGCAATGGCAGGTACCAGCCGATTCAGGAGCAGCCTTGCAAGAATTTTCTCGGCAATGGACAGCAGGGTAATTCCACGGTAGTTGGAGCAGGCAGACTTCTCTCCTTTGTTCTTGATGAGGACTCCATCGCGGAGATCTTTTGGTAGTGTTCCTTCCTCCCAGCAGCAGAGAAAGAGATCATGGAGCTTGTTGTGCAGTGCTGGGCCTCCATGTTTCCAGATCTCTGGTGGGATAACGTCAATGCCTGCTGCTTTGCCACTCTTGAGCTGGTGGATGGCTGTGAGGGTCTCTTCAGCAATGGGCGGTTTGTCCAATTCAACCTTTACTGGGAGGTGTGGGATTTGGAGGATGACTGCTTCTTGAACAGTGCGCTCAGCGCTGAAGAGGTCCTGAAAGTATTCCGACCAGCTGTTCAAGATGGAGTTATTATCTGTGAGGAGTGCCTGTCCATCAGCGCTTCGCAGGGGACTTTGTATCAGGTGCCTGGGGCCATACACTGCTTTCAGTGCTTCGTAGAAGCCCCTGTAGTCACCAATGTCAGCGCAAAGCTGGGTTCTCTGTGCGAGTCTGGCCCACCACTCGTTCTGGAGATCTCTGAGCTTGCGCTGGAGACTGCTGCAGACCAGGCGGAAGGCAGACTTCTTCACAGGGCAGGAAGGCTGGGCTAGGTGGGCCTGATGGGCAGCTCTTTTTTATTTTGCTAGGAGTTCCTGGATCTCTACGTCGTTTTCGTCAAACCAGTCTTTGTTCCTCTTTCTAGCGAAACCCAAAACTTCTACAGAGGATTTTGCGATAACAGTTTTCAGCTGTTCCCAGAGCGTTTCAGGGGAGGATTCTCCTGTGTCAGCTGTGTCTTTGAGCCTGCGCTGTAAATCTGTCTCTAAGGCAGCTTTTACGTCGTCACGCTGAAGGCTGGCAACATCAAGCTTTTTCTTAGGGGCCCCCCTTTCTTGGGTTTTGGCTTGAAGTGGAGCCTGAGTTTGCAGCGGACAAGGCGGTGGTCAGTGTGGCACTCTGCGCTGGGCATCACTTTGGTGAGGAGGACATCACTGCGGTCCCTCTGACGCACTAGGACATAGTCGATAAGGTGCCAGTGTTTGGAGCGAGGATGCATCCAGGTGGTCTTTCGGCTGTCCTTTTGCTGGAAAGTAGTGTTGGTGATGACAAGCTGCTGCTCTGCACAGAACTCCAACAGTAGGCGGCCATTGTCATTGCAGTTCCCGACGCCATGCCTGCCGAAGACTCCTTTCCAGGCTTCAGAGTCTTGGCCCAATCTGGCGTTGAAGTCGCCAAGGATTATGACTTTGTCGTTTGCAGGAGTGCTCTGTAGGAGGCTGCGCAGATCAGTGTAGAACTTGTCCTTTTCTGCAGGCTCTGCCAGGAGGGTTGGGGAGTACACACTGAGAAGGGTGACGTGTTGCTGGTGTCTCAGTGGGAGGCGCATGGACATGATGCGGTCTGAGTGACCGGTTGGTAGGTTTTCCAGCTTAGTCGCAATGGAGGTCTTGACCATGAAACCCACGCCTGAGAGCCGTCTTTCTGATGCAGACTTGCCTGACCAGTAGAGGGTGTAGCCAGCGCCAAGTTCTTGGAGACTGCCTTCGTCCGGGAGGCGTACTTCGCTGAGCGCAGCGATGTCGATGTTTAACCTCCGCAATTCATGGGCAATGAGGGCGGAGCGACGTTCAGGGCGTCCGCTGTCTGCTGTGTCAAACATGGTTCGGATGTTCCAGCATGCTACGTTGAGTCCGGTCGTGGTCATCATTAGAGTGGATCCGTTGTTTTTACTTGTTTTCTGACCGCAGGAGAAGATGCCCGTTGACCGCGGCTAGCCAACTGGGGTTGTGAGGGGATGAGCTTTGGTTAGGCCACCTTTTCTAGGCCCCTCTCCGTGTGGAGTAAGCAGTGCTGTCCCTAGAGAAGGCTGCTTGGTCGTTCAGGGTGTGCCGAGTGACGTTGTCATCCCCAGGTCAACATCAGGCGACCAATATCCTGAACCGCCTGCATGCAGGTTTGAGACTGCGGCTTCCAGTGACATCTTTCACCTGCCGTTTCGCCCGTCGCCCGTCGCTACAGGACTTGGAATGGTCTGTGTCATGGTCCGTGGACGTTTCCTAAAGCCTGCGCGGTGGAGCTTTTTGGTGGAGTGCAGTGTGCGCAGTACTGGCCCCACCCTTTAAACCCTTGGTTCGTCTGCCATGGCCTAGCAAGCTGGGACGATGGCATCGAGGTCCTCAGGTCGTAGGTTTTTATATCAGACTGTCCTTGTCCTAGTCTCTGGCTCAAAAACCTTCCCTGGAGACACGGGGGCTTTGAAGTCAGGGATTTCCTCCCTTAGCCTTTCCGCAGCCAAGCGGCCAGGCCTGCAAGGCAGCAGGACAATGTTGATTAATTTTCGAGGTTCTCTCCTCTAGATCCGCCGTGTTTAGCCTGGGGGCTCGTGCTGCCCAGTCTTTGAGGTCACCTCGGAGAGGATGTGGCCAGGGACCACGCACAGGCGGTCTTGGGATAGAGGGATGCTATTCTAGTCCGGAGGGATTACACACGAGGGTGCCTCACGAAGGCCAAGAGGCCCTAGACTAGGGTGATCCCGGGGGAGGCGCTGTAAGAGTTCCCCACTACCCGCACCACCAACGCAACTCGTTCCCTGGGGCCCCCAACTTTTGAGTCAGGCAGCGACCCCTTGACCCCAAGGGGGTACATGCACAAGAAGATTAATGAGAAATAATCACCAATGACTTGTACCTTTTCCTCCTCCGATTCCTCCCTTCACCCAATGCAAATTTAAGTCATAATTATGCAGCATCCATGAAGTAGTAGGTCAACGTGATTATCGATAATGACTTACAGCAGACTATACCATCAGTTACAGATGAACGTCATTACCAGTAAACTGATAAAACAGACATCACCAATCATATGTTCTCCAACCCCCACCCCTTTCCACTCTCCATCTCCAAATCCCCCTCCATACTTCCCCAAAACACACACACACACACACACACACACACACACACACACACACACACACACACACACACACACACACACACACACACACACACACACACACACACACAGAGAGATGATGATGAAACTTTATTTATCAACGGTAAAAAGTTTTGACAGAAACAAATCGTCATTTTACAAACTTGCCGTTGCTAACATCTACAACATAAAATAGATTAAAAGATAATAATAATAATAAAGAATTATATTTACACATATTATTTCATGCAACAATAAAATTTAAAAAAAATGACACAAAATAATAATAACACTTAACATTCATCTTATACCATACACACACACACACACACACACACACACACACACACACACACACACACACACACACACACACACACACACACACACACACACACCAACAATATAGATAAATGCATAATTATATTACATAAAAGCATTAACCATCAGGGTTTGTTTAAATGCCCAGTGTTGTTATGTTTGGCTCATCAGGTAATCGAAAAGTTTCGTTTTAAAGATTCCAAGTGAGGCTATAGTCTTCAAATGTGCAGGAATAGTGTTCCATACAAACGGTCCAGAAAAGGATAAACTAGTTTTAAAGAGGTCAATTCTAGGCAGAGGTAGGGGTAAAGTATTGTTCCTTGAGGACCTTTCGCGTTCTTGCTGTGGCACAAATTGGTGGTTAGATACTGTGGTGTCATGTTATTTAATATCTTGTGCATGAGGATGCATTTGTTGAAATTAAGTTGTTGACGCAGGCCGAGAATGTTTAGATGTCTAAATTTGTCTGTGGTAGGAATGGGCCGCGTATCTATCATTTTGACAGCTCTTTTATATATAGAGTTTAACCTGTTCATGCGAACATCACTACAACCGTCCCACACTGTGGAGACATAATCAACGTGAGACTTGATATGGGCATGAAAAAACAGTTTACGAGTATGTGTATCCGTTACTTGTCTAAGCTGGGACAACAGGAAAGTGTTTTTAGCAATGGTTTTACAGACTGTATTTATATGCGTCTCCCAATATAATTGTTCGTCAACGTGTATTCCCAAGAATTTACGCTCTGTGACTTGTTCTATCGGTTTAGCGTTCAGTTGTAAATGTAACGGCTGTGGTCGGCGTTGGTGTTTTTGTCGTGTAGTGATTAAAATGCTCTTTGTTTTTCCTGGATGAAGAACCATATGATTCTCTCTACACCAGTCGGAAACCTCGCTGAGACTACTTTGTAAGCTAATGTTAATGTCAGCTGTTTTTTTTTACCCGAAACATGGAGGCTCGTATCGTCCGCAAACAGGTTGCAATTAACATCAGTGTTAGTAATATGCAAAGGCAAATCATTAATGAATATTATAAATAGAAGAGGTCCCAAGATCGACCCCTGGGGGACACCGTAGTTAACTTGTCCTTGTTTAGAGTATTTTCCATGAGTATATACCTTTTGTTTTCTGTCTTTTAGGTATGATCTAAAAAATGCTATGGCAGTTTCACTTATATGGTATGCTGCTAGCTTCTTTAAGAGAATGTCACGGTCGACAAGATCAAATGCTTTTTGTAGGTCTAAGAAAACAACTCCAGACATCAGGTTTTTATTTATTGATTCCAGCCAGCTGTCTACAATGTGTGCCAGTGCTGACTGACATGAGTGTTTCGGTCTAAAATAGGACTGATGAATATTTATGAAATTGCACTTTTCTAGAAATTCGAGGAGGTTTTTTTGTATGTGTTTTTCAAGGGGCTTTGACAGGGCCGACAAAAGTGATATAGGACGGTAGTTATTGACATCTTCAAGATCTTTTGATTTAGGGATTGGAATTACCTTGGCCTCTTTGAAAATAGTTGGAAACGTGCTGTGTTTTATAATAGGTTAAAGATATAAGTGAGTGCCTCTACCGTATATGGTAGTGACATTTTCAGAATTTTGTTGTCTATACCATCCATCCCGGTGGACTTTTTGTTCGGCATGCTAGAGATGAATTTGCCGACTTCAGCGACGGTAATATCAGGAATGATGAATGTCTGCAGTATATTTTTGGCCTCACAGTATTTTTCCAGTACACTAGGAACTTGGTACTCTGCGTTACTACTTGCAGCTGACTGAGCAAGTGTTTCAGCTGTCGATAGGAAGTGCTTATTTAATATAGCAGCTGACAAGTGGGATGGTATTTCAGGGGCTGATTTACCCTTTGTTATAACGTTCAGGGCTTTCCACACCGATGCTGTATCTTTTTTGTCCCTAATCATTTCCTGGAAGAACAGTTTTTTTGACGCTCTCACTAAGTATTTAACACGATTTCGTTGTTTCTTATATTCATCAAACTGTTTTTCTTTCTTAAGTTTGTCTCTAAATGACATGGCCTGTTTGACATCTACTGTTAACCAGGGTGGCAGGGTAGAGTGCTTAACTCGTTTTTCTCGTATGGGCGCATGCTTATTTAGGACTCCAAGGAATAGATCCATCCAGTACGACAGGGCACTGTCAGGAGAAGTGTGGTTATACACGTCCCTGAAAGGAGTATTGCACAGATCCCGCAGAAAGTCGCCGTTATTAAATGTTTTGAAAGAACGATATTTAATTGTTTTATGTCTCTTTTTGTTCTCTTTGTCTAGTTTCATGGAGACTGTGCAACATACTGGGTTATGGTCACTGACAGCTAAGGAGGGAACATGTACATTTGATATTTTATCATCATTTGTCACATAAATATGATCAATCAGGGTTGAAGATGTACATGTGGTTCTAGTGGGGTTTTTAATTAACTGTTCTAAACCGAATAGTGCTGTTGTGCAGTATTTAGATTACGATTTTGCATGTCGATAAAAACACAAATGTAACGAAAAATATAATACAAAATTAATATGGTCACAAAAAAATCCAACAAAATAAAAAATAAAAATCAACTAATATCAATATCTATAGAATGCTTTAAATAAGCTCAATAAAAGAATACACGGCAAAGAAACACAATGTTTATCACGCGCTTAGTCTAAGTTCAGCAGAATGTTTACGGTTTTCTTGCTTGGTTATGTCAACAAAAAATAACAAAGTCAGCAACTATAAAAAACAAACAAATGAAAAATGACTTGTCAAGGAACTATGCACGTTCACCTGCGACAAAGATCATAATACACAAAGCTAATTTGACGACTTAAAAATAAGAAGAAAGAAAAACAAACAAATTTAAAGTCTAAGAAAATGGTATAACTATAATATTTTTTAAAAATCGCTAAGTGAAAAAAGTATATTTAAATCGGGAAATGATAATAGCAGATTGGAAATTACTGTCAATAATTGGTCCACAAAACGCGCACAGTGGGACTTTATCAAAGAATGTCGAAATGGCTATCACGCGTGCCCTAATTTCCGGCGCGTGAGAGAGAGAGAGAGAGAGAGAGAGAGAGAGAGAGAGAGAGAGAGAGAGAGAGAGAGAGAGAGAGAGAGAGAGAGAGAGAGAGAGAGAGAGAGAGAGAAGAGAGAAAGAGAGAGAGAGAGAGAGAGAGAGAGAGAGAGAGAGAGAGAGAGAGAGAGAGAGAGAGAGAGAGAGAGAGAATCAATGAATCAATGAATCAATGAATCAATGAATTTTTATTTTACAACGTTGAAGATATTAACACAGTCAGTGACTATGTCATTTTTCGTACCTGCCGTTGCTACAACTACGACTAACTAAGTACAAAATACACATAAAACAGGGACATCAAAGCACAGTGATACAAAATATATAGTCCACTAAACACAAACACGCGCATACGCGCACAAACGCACTCACGCGTCCACACACACGCAAACACACACGCACACATACACACGCACACACACACACACACACACACACACACACACACACACACACGCGCGCACACACACATACACATGATTGTTAGAATATACACGTACATTCGTGTGTCTACGAATAACTAGATATTATTATTTGAGTAATGTCAGATACATATAAAGACTTGCCTTGAAACGAGATAATGTCGGAGTGGCTTTAACGTGATGTGGGAGTGAGTTCCACAGTGTGGAACCCGCAAATGACAAAGTAGATTTAAATATATCTATTCGGGGTTTTGGAACAATATAAAGACCCCTCATATTCCCATAGCAGGAATCTGATTTTTTAAACAACTCTGTTAGATATTCTGGAGCGCTATGGTTCCACACTTTAAACATCAGTACCCCTTTGTTATATTTAAAATGATTTTGAAGGGGCAGGAATCCAGCTTTACTGAGTTTTTCCTCGGTCGTCAAGTGCGGGTCGGGAAGAATTAATTTTGCCATTCTCCTATGTAAAGAATTTAGTCTTTTTAAGTGGACATTACTGTAACAATCCCACACCGTCGATGCGTAGTTTATATGTGACATGATGTGTACATTACTGAACAAAGAAGTACCCAACGGAGAAGAAACACGCTTAGAAAAGACGGGTACAACACAATTTATTAATATTTTGGGTAAATACCCTTTATCAAAATAGACAAACAAACAGAGAGATTAGCGCTACATTTTGACAAAGGGTACTTACCCGAAATATTAATAAATTGTGTTGTACCCGTCTTTTCTAAGCGTGTTTCTTTCTCCGTTACTATATGTGGTCGGGTAAATACCCTGATTTCCCACAGTAGATGCACAGAACATTACACAACAATGTAACGATACAAATTTGCCTCGAGTTATAGATACTCACAAACCAGATAGGTGAGGCTAGCGCTGGCAGAATTGTATGCAAACCAAGGGGAATCACAGCGCTGGACAGACAACAGTTAGATCCCCTGCCCCCGCTTATCAGGCACCCAATCGCCAGCCCACAGAGAAACACGCAGGTATAGAATAAGACGATCATTTCCATCCTCAAACGAATGGATCAGGTCTCTTATATAACCCATGTCTTTCTCCGGAACTTAGGAAGTGATTTGTGAGTATCTATAACTCGAGCGCACATTCATGTTTGAGTATGTATGTTTCTCCTGCCCACTTCCTAAGTTCCGGAGAAAGACATGGGTTATATAAGAGACCTGATCCATTCGTTTGAGGATGGAAATGATCGTCTTATTCTATACCTGCGTATTTCTCTGTGGGCTGGCGATTGGGTGCCTGATAGGCGGGGGCAGGGGATCTAACTGTTGTCTGTCCAGCGCTGTGATTCCCCTTGGTTTGCATACAATTATGCCAGCGCTAGCCTCACCTATCTGGTTTGTGAGAGACAGTTTATGAAAGATAATGCTTTTACCGCGTTTGCAAATTTTCTTTACTCCGTGTAACAGATACTTGCACACATTGTTAGTCATTGACAGCACAGTGCTTTTGGACAGTCAGCTGTCGGCCGGACAAACATGCGATATTGCATTTTTGTCCGGGCATTTAATATATTGCTTTCGTTAATACACGTGTAATTTAAACTTACATCTGTTTTGCTAATAAAGGCCATTAATGAATGTTCCCCTAAGTCAAAGTCTGAAACGCATAATCGTTGATCTGATCTCTCAAAAGCAGACGAGGTTCACTGTTGCACTGAACTGCTTTCAAAGGGGAAACGTTTTCCTTTCTCCGTTACATGTGTAAAGAAAATCAACTTGAGCAACTGATTTTAGCCGGCGATGGCCCATCCCAATGCGCATAAGGCCATCGGGCCGACGACAACTGCCGTTGGCCCGCGCACTGCTTTGAGCGGGACAACGGTAGCCGACGTCGGCTCGATGGCCTTTGCGCATTGGGAATGAGGCTACAATACGTTCTGATGGAGATCACACGATACATGACGTTATATAGAAGAAGCCAGCGACCAATTCCAAGAACAAATCGAGCCGCGAATAGGTGCCAAGTCTTAGTGTGCCAAGCTCCGGCGTAAACATCGACAACCATTGCATCCTTTTGTTCACGCTGCCACATCAGAAGCTCATGAAAATCTATATGCATCTTGCTGGCAGATACGCACTCCACTATTGTCATTTGACTGGGACAGTTATCGTGATTTATATGTGCGACCTCTCTTAGCAATCCCGAGTGGATCAGTACTGTTCGACATCTGCTGACTGTTGAAGTTACCAAAACACTGGTTACCTCCCTTGTGCTGTCCCGAATAGACGATTGCAATTCTCTTTTGTCCGGTGTTCCGCAAAATCATCTTGACCAAATCCAGAGAGTCATAAACTGTGCTGCACGTCTGATTTTTCGTGTACCGAAACGTGAAAACATTATGCCTCTACGAGCTGATTTGCACAGGCTGCCGTTTCATACAGAATTCAGTATAAAGTCTGTGTTATTTGTTTCAACATCATCTCTGGTTGTGCCCATCCTTACTTATCTGATCTTGTCCAGCTGTATACACCGTCCCGCTCACTACGCTCTGCTTCAGACACTCGTGTTTTCCGTACCCCTAGACGTAATAAGGTCAGTCAAGGTCGTCGTGCATTTTCGTATTTTGGTCCAATTACATGGAACGCTCTCCCAGCTGATGTGCGTCACTCATCATCTCTCTCCATTTTCAAATCCAAGGCTTAAAACACACCTTTTTTCTGTTGCATATACTTAAAGACCATTTTGTCTGCCGGCTCATAATGTGTGTGTGTGTGTGTGTGTGTGTGTGTGTGTGTGTGTGTGTGTGTGTGTGTGTGAGTGTGAGTGCGAGTGTGAGTGTGTGTGTGTGTGTGTGTGTGTGTGTGTGTGTGTGAGTGAGAGAGAGTTTTCTGCTCCTTGTAAATCAATGTATTTTTGTTGTTGTATTTGCTTGTTTTTGTATTTTGCTTTGTGTTTCATTACTGTGATTGTAAAGCGTCTAGAGCAGCTTGGAGATTAGGCGCTATACACATTACCTTTATTATTATTATTATTATTATTATTATTATTATTATTATTATTATTATTATTATTATTATATTATTATTATTATTATTATTATTATTATTAATTCTTTGAACAGCGTTAGTTGCCGTCTTTTGTAGGCTCAGCCCAACGCATGTAGTTTCAATGATCCACTGGTATGAGCTGGTCTGAACATGGAAAAGGCGACTCAGTTCCAAACGTGATCTAACTCTGGTCCTGCCAAAAGAACGACTGAATTCTGATGGATTCAATCCGTCGGTGGAGTCACCGTGTTACGTGACAGATAGAAACAGAAATGCTTTGACTAAGGTCAGTTCATTTTATTGTGGTAATACTGAACAAATTGGATTAAAAAAAAAGAAATGATGTAATTGACCGGTGGAATCTGCAACGTTCCGTCAATTTTATTAACCCCTCCACTGCTGGGAAAATGCGCCCCCCCACACAACTGCAAGAGGCAAAGAACTTCATGAGCCCCCGCAGAGTGCGGGGGCTCATGCGGTTCTTTGCCTCCTGCTGACCTGATCTGTATTCGTATTCCTTGGATCAGTGGGATTATCGGGGTTAAATCACTTGTTCCAGAAGCAGAAAATAACGCACCATAGATTCTGTATGTTCGTACTGTAGTGTGTTATAATGCGGCGGGATAAAATACGTTTGCGGCAGAGTAAGAGCACATGACGTTGAAGACGCAAGAATATCTGCATATTCTGCATTTGAGGCTTGCACGTTAGCGACGGTAGAACTTAGCTGTCAAACCTTTGGGGGCCCCATCGTGGGCTTGAAGCGAATCGAACTCACCGTAACAGGGATGCCGTCTGGAGACGGCCATACGGGCATCCCTTAAGGCCGAGGCGCACACGGGTTCATTGAATACCCTTCACTGTCGAGTAAAATTGAACACCACCAAACGGCAAGCGGTAACGAGCCTAATGAGCCCCGCATCCTGCCGAGGGTTATACAAAATATATGCCTCTTGCTGAAAAGAATAATCCAAAATGGACACCGCCAAGCGAGTAAAAGCAAATAAAATCGCAACAAAGAAAGAAATAAGCTTAAAGTACACAATTACAACACCATTTATTAATTTTTCGAGTTAAAACACTTTTTGGAAAGAGACATGTATACAAACAAGTGCACAATGCTATACTAATCTTTTCTTAGCATCACACCACAGAAAAGATATGTAGGGCATTGTGTACTGTTTATATGTTTATTTTCAACAATTGAAAATTTAACAACTTGTGTTGTAATTATCTTTTCTAAGCGTCTTTCTTTTTTTTTTCGTTGGGATGTTTTATTATCTTCTTCGCATGTCATTACAATCGCCATCGTGAGGTGAAGGCGTCATAGCAACGCGGAGGCCTAGCGACCAGCTGGACGCGTGAAGTCATCTGTCACGATTATTTCTTCATCACTAACATCCACCACCGTGACGTGAGGGCGGCATTCCGTTTTCCGTTAACGGGAGTACTCCTCAGATACGCCACAAGTACGCTAACACTCAAATGAGATGCTTATCATCTCTCATTTGAATAGCAATGTACTTGTGGAGTACTCCCTGAGTGCGTCTCTCTGGGAAGTACTCCCGCAAACGGTACGGGATGGCTGCGCCGAGTAGCCCTGGGCGAGACCTCAGTGCTGTTTTTTTGTTTTCTTCTTTAAATTATTTATTCATTTTTTGGGGTGGCAAGGTGGGTGGGTGGGGGGGGGGGACGAGGAGGGGGATGAGGTAGAGGGTGGGGGGATGTGTATGTTAAGAGGAATGGGGTTGGGAGCGGGAAAGGGGAGGTGCTGCGTGAGTGAGAGCGGGGGTGTGGGGGGTATGCGTGGGAGCGGGGGTGGGGGATCTCGGACTGAGGCCACGATTCCGTTCATTGAGCATTAAATCAGTGCGCAAAGGCCATCGGCCTGACGTCGGCCACCGTTGGCCTGCAAACGGCTGTGCGCGGGCCAACGGCTGGCCTACGTCGGCCAGATGGCCTTTTACGCATCGGGTAGAGGCAAACATAGCTCATTAACTGGTGGTGTATACGTTCCCCTTTAGATTTAGATCTTTTTGCTTCTTAGTTTTTTTTTTCTTCAGCAGAGAACCTGCGCAAGGAGTACAATATTTTCCAACAATCATAAGTTCTGCAAGAATGTGACGTCAAAGGAAAAAAAAAAAGAGAAGAAAACCTCAACAAGCATATAACGTCAGTCTCCAGTCAAAGCGACGTAAATGTTTTCTTGTTACAATCATTGTACCTTTAACACCTCACGTCTGCTTCAACGGCAAAATAGGAAACTGGTTTGGACTACAGTCGGAGTCAGACAAGGCTGCTTGCTCTCACCTACTCTTTTCAACATCTTCCTGGAAAAAATCATGAGAGACCATGAAAGATCATGAAGGAACTGTCAGTATTTGAGGCAGATCAATCACGAACTTGCGCTTTGCAGACGACATTGGTGGCCTTGCAGGAACAGAGAAGGAGCTAGCTCAGCTGGTGGAAAAGCTGGACAGTACAGCCATTGCGTATAGGATAGAAATCAGTGCAGAGAAGACCAAACTGATGACAAATAACACCAGTGGCATTGGTACTGACGTCATGATTGGAAGCCCCAAACTGGAAACAGTTAATACATTCAAATACTTAGGAGCCATTGTGAAAGATGAGGGATCAAAACCAGAAATACTGTCCAGGATTGCGCAGACAACAACAGCACTGACAAGATTGAAGACCATATGGAAGGACAGAAACATCACTCTGCTCCAAGATCAGACTGATGCGCTCCTTAGTCCTCTCAATGTTCTTGTATGCCTGCGAGTCATGGACCTTCACAGCAGACCTTGAAAAGAGGATAAAAGCCACTTAAATGAGATGTTTTCGAAGGCTGCTTGGCATTTCATACAGAGATCACATTACGAACGAGGAAGTGGGAAGCAGAATCAGGCAAGCCATCGGACCCTATGAAGACTTATTAGCCATTATGAAAAAACGCAAACTGAAGTGGTATGGGCATGTCACGCGTTCAGCAGGGCTTGCCAAACCACCTGCAAGGCACTGTACAAGGACGACGAAAGAGAGGAAGACAGAGGAAAAGATGGGAGGACAATATCTCAGAGTGGACAGGACTGAGGCTGGGCGATACTCTAAGAATGGCAGAGAACAGAGAGGAATGGAGGGAGCTGGTTGCCCCAACGGTCGGCAAGACTACGGAATATAGATAGATAGATAGATAGACCTTTAACAGGAGACCATTTTATCCCAAAATTGTGTGAAAAAACTGGCTGAAACTCCCAAATCTTTCACATTGCAGTAGCTGTCAGTGTGCAATGACTAAAACCCTCAACATCAAATTATTGTGACACGCGCGCCAGGAAAATAGCATTTTGGTTCCTCTTATTTTTTTTTCTGTCGTTTAAAGCAACGGCACTAGTCCAACGTAAAATTGGGAACCCAAGCGTTATACCCAATGCGCCAAAGGCCATCGGGGCCGACGTCAGCCGCCGTCGACCCGCGCACAGCCCTTGCGCGGGCCAACGGTGGTCCACTTTGGCCCGGTGGCCTTTTGCGGATTGGGATACTTAGCTCAAGGAGTACGAGCGAGCTATGTGCGGGAATGCACTTTAGTCAAGCTGGGGCGAGTCACCCGTCATACGTAATCTCAGTACAGATTGTTAGTGGTCGGTTTATTTCACATCAAGTTTTTAACGTACCAGCTGCATTCTGTCGGCCAGAACAAGAGATTCGAGTTGTTTCAGCATAAGCTCTTCCTGAGCGCGCCGCCACCTGTCAAGAAGCGTGTTGAAGGTGTAGAGGAAGGGGTTGAGGGCGGAGTTGAAGGGCAGCACGAAGATGGCCATGCCCACGTTGACCTCGCTAGGGACTGGGGTGCCCGTTGAGGCCAGCAGTCCCAGCACGCCGATGGGGAACCAGCACAGGAAGTCGGACACCACGATGGACGTCAGGCGTCTGGCCACTACCATTTCCTTGCTCTTCCTGCTCGTCTCTCGCTGCATTGAGTTGACGCGGATCGTCCAGTAGATCACGACCTGACCCGCGGCGATCAGCAGGAAGAGCACCAAGTTGAGCACGATCATCACAGCAAAGGCGTAGTCGCGGCCTCGGAAGCTCTTCCTGGTGATGGGCAGCGGGATACAGACGCCGGACTGGCTGTAGAAGCGCCACTCTGACGTCACGGGCAGTAGAGGTACAGCGGCGATGACGAAGCCCACAGTCCAGGCGATCCCACACGCTACACAGGCCGACGTTCTCCTGAAGTGCACCGTGCTGAAGGGAAAGCGCAGGACGAGAAAACGGTCCAGTGTGATGAGACAGATCATCAAGGCCGACACCTCACTGGACAGAAGTGACAGAAACCCGGCGATCTTGCACATCACACTGGTCTTCCACACGTTGTCAAACCACAGGTACATACCGCGATACACCGTGTCGGCCGTTCCCAACAGGGCCAGGTACACGCCCATCAGAAAGTCGGCCAGGCTCAGGTTGCTGACAAACACGCTGAAGCCCGTCACTGCTGCATGTTTCTGTATGAACATTCTGGACACGACACACCCCACGTTTCCAGTCACTGACAACACAGAAAATACCCACAGAAACACGCGGTAAACATCAGAGCGAAGAAGATCTTGGCAAGATGAAATTTCGTCCTGTGGTGCAGAACACGCCTTGTCACCAAACTGATCCGGTAACATCTGCCTGCAACACAATTTAAAATTGTCCGCCATCACAAAGCGTAACCCACTGAGGCCTTTCAAAAGACCGATTGGAATGTCGGTCAGAGTGTTTCCTCGCAGATCCACTCGTTGTAAGTGTGGTGTAAACAGAAACCCGTCATGTGACACAGCGTCAAGCTTTGAATACGACAGGTTCAGTGTTGTAATGCTGGGATAGTTAGACAGTGGGGCGGTGCCAAATGTCTCCAAACTTGTATGGGAAAGGTCCACTACTTGCAGAGTTCTGTGTATTACATCATGGGGAGCAGTAATCAGGGAAACTAAAGGGTTCTCTGACAGAAACAACACTCGCAAATTTTGCAAAGTAAGAAACACACCCATATCTACAGAGGTGAGATCGTTTCGACTGAGGTCAAGCGTCCTCAGGTTGGGAAAATCCATTATAAACACACGGTCTAACTGACATGAGGCGAGACTGAGCCACACCAAGTACACGTTCTGTGTCAGTTTCTCTGCTGTCATCCCAGACCCGCTGGCGTCCAGGTACCGAACGTCCCGGAAACTGTCAGCGGGAAAGGGCTGTGGACAGACAAAGGACAGGCCCTGACAGCGACAGCCCTGGGGACAGGCGGCCTGACACAGCAGCTCGTCGTCGTGTTGTGGACATTGGGGCCAGCCGTCACACAGATGCTGGGCGTGCACACACACTCTGGAGGCGCGGCAGCGGTAGAAGCCTGGGCACGTGAAGGTCTGACAGTCTGCCTCGTCCTCACGGCCCGGACAGTCCAGCACGCCGTTACAACGGACGTACACGGGCAGACAGTAACCATCCGGGCAGCGGAAGTGCGTCTCTGGACACGGGCGGGCGGAGTGCCAAGGTTGCTGCGTGAAGTTGCCGCTGGCGTCAAAGTGAACCACAGCCGGGGGGTGCAGGCGGTACGTGCTGTATTGATCGTGTAGTGTCAACGTGCTACAGGCTTCGTCCGAACCGTCCCAGCAATCCCTTCGTCTGTCACACCTCTGGGCCAGCGCGACACACTGGCCGTTGTGACACCTGAAGCCTGCACACTGGTCACCGGGTGGCCGACAGAACTCTTCGTCAGATCCGTCGGCACAGTCCGGGCGGAAATCACACACCAGGGTGTAGGGGACAGTCGACTTGCCGTTTTCACAGTCAAACGTCATGGTGACGACATGGGTTCCTGAATCATCACCAGTAGGTGTGGCACACTGAGACAAGTGCTTCTCTGTCCCACAATTACTGTCAGGATCACATGATAAGAAGGCGTAACTCACGTGACCTTCAGGGCACTGGATGAGGGTTATATTGGTCGCTTTCACAATCAGCGAAGAATCGTTTAAAACGGGAAACAATATCATACTTATGGATATAGAAAAGATATATTCTAGCTGACAAACAAAACTCTCAATCAACGCATTATTTATGTCACAGAGCTGGAGTTGAAGCATATTTCTAAAGAACAATCTATAAGTACATATTCTCTCGTTAAAAGCATTCGTTTCCTGTAAGTGTGTAATGTTCATATTATAAGACACGGTGCCGTCAACCCAGGTATACACATGTCTGTACATGTCCGGCAATGCTGACGAAGAACTTTGCAGTCCAACGTAGGCCGGCAGCAGTCGTTTGCCAAACTGGAACAGTTTCCTGAAGGCGTCCCACTCCGCTTTGGTTTTCATCATGGCCAGATCTCCGCCCAGTTTCTGACATTCGCTGCGCGCCTCGTCCCACAGAAGGTCCTTTCCCCAGCTGACGTAGCGGTAACACTTGGTGCTTGTGCCCACGGTGCCGTGACAGGCGGGACTGGTGTAGGGACAGTCTGCACGCTCGTCCTCCCCGCTATGACACTCTGGCTCCAGGTTACAGTCCAGGTGCTGCCGGAAACTGGCATAGTCAGGCTCAGAACATAGAAACTTGCCGTTAATCAATACACGCGGCGCTTCTAGTGCATTGTGGAACGTGTATAGCATTTTGAATCCTGTTGCCCACCATACATTGACGCCTGAAGCACGAATAATTAAGTCTGTATCATAAACACGAGCTGGTATTATTGCGTTTTCGATTTCTTTCCATAGTGGAGCATTATAACTCTTATTGTGTACGCCCAGCATTTCAACTGAACCACTGTGACCCTTTTCTCCCATCTGGAAGTGGGGAAAGCTGACCATAACAACATGACCATCAGGCAAAGCGAGGTTGTAGGAAGCGTTAATTCTACACGGCATGTGACTTATGCCGTCAAACCCAAACGTTGTAACGTAGCCAGACATTGGTGAAGTATTATATACTCGATGACTAAATCGTGCTTGTTTAGGTAGTGCTTGAAAATGGAGAGTGAATCTCGGCATTTGAAAGACAGCCACCGATGGGTCTGTCAGTCTGAATGCTACGAGGTTTGATGAACTAAACCGCAATTGTGGAGGCATATGTGCTCCGCCGTAACACCGAAATATTTGGGTAATACCTGGACACTCATTTAAAGTTCCCATTGTTTCTATACTTACATCGTTCCAGCAGTATTCCATGTTAGATGTGACATAATATAAAATGACAGTTCCCTCTGGACCTCTCACTCGCCAATCACAAACAACGGTAGTGTCTTGAAAGCCAGCACTCGCCACAAGACCATGAATAGCTCCAGAGGTACCAGTAAACGTAACGTTGCTTCCTACAACACAGGAACGGGTATCCAAAAATAACGTGCTCTGTGCAGATCGCTTATCGCTACCAGAAAGATATTCCTTATTTCTGAGAACGTCAGGGTCTTGTAGTAGTACAGGATTGTCTCGGACGTTATGGTTATGTTCTTTTGAAGGTGAGGATGCAGTTGACTCATTAAACGCCCGGATTCTTAATTCATGACTGTCTGAGCTCTGACCACTGAATGGCACCTGTCTTGATATCGTAATGACAGACGTGGCTGTATGTAGACTACTCATGTGTTCTGTAGCTGGGCTAATGGCGGAATTTTCTGGGCCCATGCTTGATGTATGATTTGTCACATTTATACTGCTTGTCCGCGCTCCAACAGTTTGCCAGTTAACAATGACGTAAACTGTTATCAGATACGTCATCTCGAGTTGTGTGAAACATTTATTTTGTACTGTTTCCATCTCAATTTCAACTGTATGTCGCTTTGGGACGAAGATTCAACAGACACAGCATCGATTCTACACACAACTACACATAACACAACGGAAGAAATAAAAGCTGGAATACTGGACTTTTGTCGCCACTGACGGCACAGAAAAATTTAGACCGAACGGTTTTCCACAAACTGATCTTCGTCTGGTTTTGAACTCGCTACCTTTGAATGCAATTTGTGTTTGAAAGAAAAGATTTTTTTCTGCAGTGTGTTGAAGCCTTGTCATTCCGACAAGTTTGCCGTGCAGCCTTTCGTATTGGTGATAGTGATTGACTTTTCTATGGCGACTGGCTGTTTAACATCCTACGATTGCCGAGCAGACTCTGGTCTTACTGAGCACAGAGCAAGTAACGGATGGGATTTGTGGAGAAAATTCCGCCGTGTGATATTTTATTGTTATGTTTATACACGCCTTGTACTGTGCGAGTGGTTTAATATTCGTGATTTTTTAATCTACATTTATTTCGTTATAATGAAAAAAATTGTTGAAAATTTGAGGCATCAGTTTAGGACAGAATTGATGCCTCATCTTCTAGAATAGTCTGCCAACGCTTGGTGCCCGAACAGAGTATCTTTCTTTGTTGGCACAGCTTGTAATATACAACCTTGAACTGTCAGTTTAATGTTTGGAGTTTGTGTAACTTAAAAAAAAATATCACCAGTAATGAACAGATTTAATAACACGTCTGAATATGGTGTTACTGCGTGTGAACGATCTGTCTCTCGCAAATGCAAGCAAATGCATATAAAATGTAGGTAGTTTAGTGTATAATCTGACTTCATAATACATGTATATTAATGGGCTGCTTTCTCTTAAATTCATTATCTTAAATTCATTGAAGGTACTATAAAAACAATGTGGGCCATTTCTTATCTTTTGTTTATTTGGATATTGGGATTTGAATTCTCTTTATATCAGGTTTCATTAAATTTCCTTGAACTGTATGAATGTAATTAATCATTGATCAAGAAAATTTAAGATTTCAAATTTCAGTTAGATTTTGCAAGCCATTTACGTATATTTAAGTCCCTTTAACTGTACTATTGTAATTAATGATGTTTAATAATAATCATTATCATCATCTAAATATAAGATTTTAGGTTTCAGTCATAATTTATGTGATTTATACTTTCCGTAAAATGTACTAAAATATCCATTGCTTTGCAAACAAATGTCAAGTTTTGTTAACCCATTTAGCCCTGACTCACTACAGCAGGAGATGTGTCGACCATGATAATCAAAGGGTAGTGCCAGATTAGATTGGCGCCTATCGGCGCCAAGCTAATCTGGCACTGCCCTTGAATTATTAGGGTCGATCCATCTCCTGCAACTGGTGCATAGTTATTAGATGACGCCTTCAAAATTTGGGAACTACGGCCGTCGGGCTGAATGAGTTAAGTTGACTGAAGTGCTTTGGTTATAGGTGAATAAAGGTCCATTTTGTAGTTTTATCCCCTTGTACTGCCAATGGATGCAAATTGTTTTTATGAAACCTTTCTCAGTCAAACGCGAGAGAGGTCTAGCCGTCCAAAGAACGTGAATGCAATGTGGTGTCACCAACAACGTAGGCGCATGAACATCTGTGTCTCTAGCGTCTGGGTTTTGTTCACTTTTTCTGGAGGGGTTAATGACTGCCTTACTGAGTCTAGCATCAAGTCACGTGCACATGTGAGTAAAAATGCTATTTGTTATTTCTGTTGGTCTCTGAGAAAAATACCAGAATAAAAAGTTACTTGAAGTAGCGAAATTATCCAGCTTGTATCAATTGACCGTAGTCAGTGTGACAATTTCCACTTACGGTCCGAGCAGTTGGTATAGTTTTGTATTCATTGACAGAGATGAATTTATGTTACTATCCATCATCAAGTTTGTGTACTACAATCTGCGTTGTACTCTGTCACAAACTTGGTTTATGTCACGTGAACAGATTACAGCATGGGGAAAATAATAGCTTTGTATACCTTAAATGTGACATGCGAGATTTATTTTAGCAAGTATAAAGTTTTCTTTTGCAATAGCACGTAATTTGACAGTGACAATACCAATTATAAAATCATTTTGGGGGAAGTAGTAAAGTTAGTTAAAAAGTAGTGAACCGGACAAATGTAGAACGCCTATCTTTGTTTAACCTAAGAATCTAACATCGAAACATGATCGAAACATAATGAATGGAATGTCTGCATATTTTAACGTAAATTTAAGCTCAATCGCACTAATTAAATAAGAAACATTCATACTCCAATAAATAGTAAGGTTTGGTGTTTAGCAATGAAGACATCAGAGCTAATGGGCAGCAGAAAAGGCAGCACGCACCTTTTAACTTGTGAGACATGACAGTTGCCTGAAAATGACACAGCGCTATGTGAACACCCACTATTGAGTACACATGAAACACTAACAGCTAAAATGATTCCCAACAAGACAATCTCGACGACAACAATCGTTTTCCTTCATGTATTTCTGATATGCATGTGTACTTCAACAGCAACCGGGCACTTCTTGATTCTTTTCACGGATAGGAATTTCTCTAATAACGTGACAAGTCATAATACAGACAATTGCGTTAAATCACAAGACACAGACACATACGAGTACTATAGAACGCTTAATACAGACAATTACATCACAACACAAAGCCCATACAATTACGACAAAACGCTTAATATAGACAATTACGTGAAATCACATAATACAGACAACTACGTCACACTGCTGAATACACACCCGATCTATGTCCAGAAGTTATCAATCTCTGATTACTTTCACTACAGCAGAAAACATAGTACAGTTTCCAGTGATCCCAGGAAAAATGCGCCTGCATCAGGTTCTTTTAAAGTTAGCAGAGCTCTCGGCGCAGAAACAAACGTTCAAAAGGATTCACGGAATTCAGAAACAAACTTTCAAATAGATTTACAAAATATAGAAGCAAACGTTCACAAGTACTCACGGAATACAGAAACAAACATTCGCAACTTATTACAGAATACAAAAACAAACGTTCACATTTATTCACGGAATACAGAAGCAAATGTTTACAACGATTCATGGAACACAGAAAGAAAAGAATATAATACCGAATCGAAACTGATATCCTATCTCGATTTAAACAGCTGTGACGGTGAATTTACAGCCGATTTTTCTGCCCCTAAAGGAGTGATATCCGTGACGTCTGAAGAGTGGAATTACAAAGGTGTGTCCATCATTTGCACCTGGAAAGTGACGGCAGCTTTTGGTTACTACATCACGGTGTATGTGGAAGAGCTGGTGAAGACCCGCTGCAACTACCTATACCGTGTTCACGTTTCCAGTACAGCAGGGTTAGAAGGTCCAGTGATAAACTACGATTGTAACCCGAGAGTCTTTTCTGTCTTCGTCTCAGACACGCGTAACGTGTATTTCAGGTTGTTGGACAGTAAGCAACCAGGCGACCTCAACACATTCTACGCGCCAAATTTCAAGGTGTATTTCCAGACAGGTAAAACCGACTACCGCTCAGAACTGAGTGTAGTCCACACCTCACCCACCACCGGCCTCCTCACACCGTGGAGATTCGACGGCAAGGACCTTCACCCGTGTTCAATGAACGTTTCGTACGAGTTGTCCGTTCCTACAGATCACGTGGTGATGGTTAGCTTCAGGTACTTTTACATCATACATGCGTCACGTCGAAGTGGCATTACTTCCTGCAGCAGTCAGCGTCTACAGCTGTACAGTTTGCACGAGGACGGTCAAAAGTTACTGTTGATACAGGCGTGTTCTGCAGCGGTGATTCCAACCCAAGTCTACAATTCTTCCCTTGAGCTACGTTTTCTTGCTTTACTGTGTAATGACCAGGTAGGTGGAAAGGGTTTCAAAATGTTGTATTCCTTTCACTTCACTTCACAACCACCCGCAAGGTATAGTAACGGCAAGTTTAACTGTTCTGGGTCTGACTACGCCAGTTTCCGGCAGCACCTGGACTGTAACCTGGAGCCGGAGTGTCATGGCGGGGAGGACGAGCGTGCAGACTGTCCCTACAGCAGTCCGGCCTGTCACGGCGCCGTGGCCACAAGCACCAAGTGTTATAGATATTACACGGCAGACACAGCGCTAAGCTGGTATCAGGCACAGAAGGAATGCGAGAAACAGGGAGGTAATCTGGCCATGATGAAAACAGAAAGCGAGTGGCAAGTTCTGTGGAAACTGTTTGAGTACGGTAAAAATCTAAGAGCTGCATGGATTGGACTTTATACTGGGAATGCGCCAAAACTCAACGTGTATAGATTCATGTTTAAGTGGGTGGATGATTCTGTCGCCCTGAATATTAACAATACAATCGACTTCACCTACAGCTACGCTGACAGAATGTGTGGCTATGTGGGTATTGATAATATTGTTTACATAGATTTCTATGGATGTTTCCAAGTTCATGGAGAATTTAACTATGTGTGTGAAACAGAAAGCAACATTACATCAGGAGTCTCTAGCACAGCTCCACTATTTCCAGCACACAAACAACACGCGATGAAAGACAAATATACAACTTTGTCTCTCGTGTCGTGTCCGCGTGGTCACGTGACTCGCTCTTTTCTTTTATGTGACTCATATAGCCGGTGTGACGCAGACCACCCGCACTGTGTGTCAGCGGCCGCTGGTGATGTCGCACTCACGAGAGACTTGTTTTCACACATGTTTATGTGTGAGGACAGAGAGAACGTTGTAGCCTACACGCTGCTGTGTGACTTCAGACATGACTGTCTGGACGGATCGGACGAGAATTTCTGTCGTCATAGAGAACAGTGTTTAGGGTTCACGTGCACCAACGGCCAGTGTGTAGAAACCAACAGACGCTGTGACGGGGACATCAATTGTTGGGACGGGTCTGATGAGGACTGCACACCCATGCAGGTCAAAACGCTGATAATACCCAGGACAATCGTGTACTCGCCGCATGTGGTGATCAACTTTGACAACACTGGCAGACCATCACGGACTCCCATTGGAGCAGACGAACCGTGTCCAGAGACGCATTTCCGCTGCGCGGATGGTTACTGTCTGCCCGTGTACGTGCGTTGTAACGGTGTGCTGGACTGCCCGGGCCGTGAGGACGAGGCAGACTGCCAGAGCTTCACGTGCCCAGGCTTCTACCGCTGCCGCGCATCCAACGTGTGTGTGCACGCCCAACATCTGTGTGACAACTGGCCCCAATGTCCACAACACGACGATGAGCTGCTGTGTCAGGCCGCCTGTCCCCAGGGCTGTAGCTGTCAGGGTCTGTCCTTTGTGTGTCCACAGCCATTTCCCGCTGACAGTTTCCGGGACGTTCGGTACCTGGACGCCAGCGGGTCTGGGATGACAGCGGAGGAGCTGACACAGAGCGTGTACCTGGTGTGGCTCAGTCTCGCCTCGTGCCACCTAAGCCATTTGCCTAGAATAGACTTGCCCAACCTTAGAACTCTTGACCTGAGTGAGAACCAGTTCACGTCAATCAATATGAACGTCTTTTTGACGTTACACAATCTACGGACATTGAGACTGTCGGGTAACCCGCTGGTTTCTCTCGTCAGCCGATACACAGATGTCGTTCACAACAACCTTACTGTAGTGGATCTCTCACTGACTCTACTCCGTACCTTTGACAGTCAGCCCTTGTCCTGCTACCCACACATCAAGTCTCTGAACATTTCCTTCAGCAGTCTGGACACTATCGGTGACGCCGGCTTGACGTACACACGTGACATCATGGAGGTGGACTTGAGAGGGAGCCTCGTGCGACAGTTCCCTGTCCGCCTGATGACAGACCTCAGTCAGCTGCGTGTGGTGTACGCCGACAACTACAGACTATGTTGTGACGTCACTCTACCGGATCACATGGACCCCAGTAAGTGCTTTGCACCTGCTGACATCCTCTCTACCTGTCATGACCTGCTGAATTCGGACATGTTACGCGGGTTGTTGTGGGCCATGTCCATATTATCACTAGCAGGAAACTCGGGATGTCTTGTGTACAGATTGTTGATACGGAAAACTGTTTCTCTGTCAGCCTTCAACATTTTCCTCACCAACCTGAGCCTGTCCAACTTTATGACGGGCGTGTATCTAGCGATGGTGGGTGGGGCCGACCTGGTGTATAGGGGACGCTACTCGTCCTATCACACAACATGGACGTCAAGCGTAACGTGTACAACTGCCGGTTTCCTGTCCGTGCTGTCCAATCAGGTATCGGCGCTTGTCATCAGCCTGGTCACGCTTGATCGCTTCCTGGCCATCCGCCACTCCGCCAGCAGAGGGCAATTCACCAGACTGTCGGCCTGTGTAGCATGTGGGATCGCCTGGACTGTGGGCTTCGTCATCGCCGCTGTACCTCTACTGCCCGTGACGTCAGAGTGGCGCTTCTACAGCCAATCCGGCATCTGTATCCCGCTGCCCATTACCAGGAAGAGCTTCAGAGGCCGCGACTACGCCTTTGCTGTGATGATCGTGGTCAACTTGGTGCTCTTCCTGCTGATCGCCGCGGGCCAGGCCCTTATCCACTGCTCGCTGCACTCTTTCAGCTTCGTCACCATGGAAACCACCCGGGAATCTATTGATCTCAGCCTGGCTCGTCGCGTCGCAAACATTGTGTTATCAGACCTCGTGTACTGGTGTTTTGCAGGCTTCGTGTACATCATTGATATGGTTGTGGGTCAGGTGGCGAATGTCATCCATCTGGTGATGACCGTTGTAATGTTTCCCCTCAACTCGGCACTCAACCCCTATCTGTACTTACTGGGTATGTTGATGGAGAAGAGAAGGGCGGACAGCCGACATAAGCTGATGAAACGTCTGGCGCGGCGCCTCATGTCCCAGAAAACAGATCTGGACTCTGTGTTGTCAGCCTCCAACATCAGTGTCCAATAATATGTTGACGTAAAACTGGACAACTACCTCGTGCTGACGGACAAGAAATGTACATAACTCCGTCAAAAAGTACATCTTTATGAAATTCTGGATCTGTCAATGACAAGCTTTTTGAATGAGTGGGCGTGTGTGACCTGTGTGAGAATTACAACCATTCGAACGCGCACTCATACTGATGTATACCGCAGGCTCCCGAGCGAATGAACATGAAAGGTAAGAAGTAAATGAGAATATAATTTGTGACTTGATATCGATAAAAATAACGATGATGATGCCGATAATGAGATTTGATATTAATTAAAATACTCACATTCAGCGAATGTGTACCAGCTCTCACACTAACTAAACCTCGGGATCCCCACGACTCACACAACCAATTTCTTGCGATGAGCAGTTCATGGAGTACATTCGCGAGAGTTCATTTGCATTATTATTTTTCGCTTTTTGTTAAAGCAGTCAGTACGTGATCCCAGAGACTGCTGGGCAGTTTCTAGGATTAACCCATTCAGCCCTGACTCATTACAGCAGGAGATGTGTCGACCATGATAATTCAAGGGTAGTGCCAGATTAGCTTGGCGCCTGTTGGCGCCAAGCTAATCTGGCACTGCCCTTGAATTATCATGGTCGACCCATCTCTTGCAACAGGTGCATAGTCATTAGATGACGCCTCCAAAATTTGGGAAATAAGTGCGCCGGGCTGAATGAGTTAAAGCTTGGTAACAAGTTCTCGTTAACCCCATCGCTGCCATTTGACGCATAGTGTGTGTCTGCGATCTTCTTTTATTCCACGCCAAGGCGCCCGAACTGTCCCAGGAACATGGATTCAAAGTGGTGACAGCAATAGACATAGGTCCTCATGAGTCCTCGCCGTTAGATCATGGCGACCTCTTCTCGGCAGTCAAGGGAATAAGGACGTGCACAAGACAGGTACAGGTAAAGGAGTACCGGCCGTTCCATGCTGGGGACAGTCCGTGGGCGTTCAAGATGAGGATGGGTGACACCAGTCCGGAGCGCCATCAGGGTCAGGCAGCGTTGCTCCCAAGGCTATCACTTCAGAGGACGGATATGTGACGGTCCCTAGATGACGAAGCAGCAGGCACCAAAAGACAAGGGGCGCTCCTCAAGGCTGACGACAGGGAGATAGCTAACAACGACAGCATAACCTAGACACAACATTGAAGTGTACGCGTAAGCGTTTATACATAACAACCATCACCCACCCCTCCCCACCCCATCGCCACCCTTCCTCTTCTCCCCTCCCCTCTATCTCCGCCGTGAGATGACCTTAGTTGTCTGCTCAGCGATAAACCCAAATAACTAACTCCACCAACCCCCCCCCCCCCTCTAAACACACACGCACACCCTTTTACCACATACCCTAAAAGCTATAAGCTAAGTCAAGCTAGTCTCAGGACACTATTGACATCACGATAATGACCCTCTTATGAACGTAATAATGGCAGTTAACCGTTTGACTGTCGATAACGCGGTTTGCCGACTAAACCGTTACCTACAGCCAAAAGGTTAACGCATTCTGCCCCGGGACCGAAATCCCCAAATTTTAAAGTTGCCCTCTTAAGGACTGTATTACAATTCTAGACAGATCGAGCATGATGGTTCAAAGGTGGTCCCAGAATAGCTTGGCGCCTATGGGCGCCAAGCTATTCTGGCACCACCCTTGAACTATCATGCTCGATTCATGTCTTGCTGTGGTGTGTCGGGGCTGAATGACTTAATACTTAAGATAAACTCTTCCATTTTCTTGGTCACCCAAAACATCCACAATAACGTCCCCAATACAACATGAACAGTAGCACAGCATGCATGTGGCAAAAACTAAGGCGCAGTTAATTTCTATAGATCGTCATTTTTACATGATTGTTTGCGCTTGTAATCAACGTTTGTTGACCGTAAATTGTCTCAGATTGGTCATACCCCAAGCCATAACCCCTTAGCCTTTACTACTGAGATAAAGTGAAGGTGATCCATCTGCAAGACAGATAAATCTTCATATGCCCGGGCAACTTCGGGGGCCCGTGAGGATGTTCGCTTCTTGCTGACGCCATGTTCCTTGGGCGGCTAGGACTCTTTGGGGTTGAACTGATAAAATTTCAGAAACACAAACCTCAGGCAGTAACGGGGCTCAAACCCCTCTGTTGTAATACACAGAGAATAACATTGCCTTCTAGAACATGCGGCATGATTAGCCTCTGTTTCTGTGTCCAACGTTTGTAGTTGAACTAATAATACCGTTGTGATGCATGGAGTTTTCTTTGTAGTCAAATGTTCTGAGTAGGCCTATGTCTTACAATAATGTTTAACAAAGCGGATAACAGCTTTTGAAATCTAATTGTAATGAACTGAAAGACTTCTCTGGCCTCCTCAGTTCTTCTCAGTGTCTCCTCAGTTCTCCTTTGTACGTAGGAGAGTTCCAACGACGTGTACCAGGGGCATCAGAAAACCTCTGTCACGTGTGTATCCTCACATGGATTGTGAAAAGAAGAGTAGAGAAGCCTCAGCTGAGTCAAGACAACATTGAGAACCCGTTTTAGCCCAAAGGTTAGCAATGAAAGCCCACCATAGAGCAGACCTCTTTAATAATAATAATAATAATAATAATAAGCGCATTAAATAGGCGCTTTATCCCAATTGAAAATCGGCTCAAAGCGCCGCCGCGAACTGAACCCAACAAGCACGCTCACGTGAATCACGCGCATTCACTCACACACTGAACGTAAACACAGAACTTTCACGTGGTGCTAAGGGCAAGCTCAAGCGAGCTACTGTAGTTTTTGGAAATTTAAAATCGTTTGTATTTGAAATTTGATTAAGTGGACTGAAACTGATACCAAAGTGGAGGGGGAGAGCCGGAGTACCCGGAGAAAGAACCCCCGACGGTCCGCCCGAATTAACGGTGACACTTACTAGAGGAGAAAAATCCGACGCCGGAACCCGTAATCGAACCTCGCACCTTTAGCATTGGTGGCAGGCGTCTTAACCACTGCGCCACGGACCGCCCCTCCATTGCATCGTACTTTTTGTGTTTTCTTTTTGATTTATCATTAGTACTGTTACATGTTTACAGCCAAACATGCAACATACGTAAGGAACTGAAGAGAAAAACCATAAAATGTGTTGTTCGGTCCGTGTTACATGTATTATCTCTTCATTCTCTGTCGATCTTTATATGGTATAGAAATAGTTTAGTATAGTTTAGTTATTTGGGTTTAACACCGAGCAGGCAACTAAGGTCATCTCACGGCGGGGTAAAGGAATAAGAAGTGTACTCATCTCTATAATATCAATTTGTTTGGAATGAACGTGTGTCTGATTTTACTATGATGGAAAGATAGAATACAGGTTAAATTCTCAACCACATGCTTTGAAATTATTGAACTTTAAATCCTGAAAGTTGTTCATTTGGGCGTAAATTCACTGAGTTATGGATTTGAGAAAATTGACACAGGAAAAAAATAGCATCCTGAAATATGGTTGTTTCAGACATGTAGCTACCGATGTCGCTGGGAAAGTCTCGTGTATTCGTCTCTCTCTCTCTCTCTCTCTCTCTCTCTCTCTCTCTCTCTCTCTCTCTCTCTCTCTCTCTCTCTCTAAATCAAAAGATCTCTAAGATGTCAATAACTACCGTCCTATCTCACTTTTGTCGGCCATGTCAAAGCCCCTTGAAAAACATACAAAAACACCTCCTCGATTTTCTAGAAAAGGGCAATTTCATAAATATTCATCAGTCCGGCTTTAGACCGAAACACTCATGTCAGTCAGCACTGGCACATATTGTAGACAGCTGGCTGGAATCAATAAATAAAAACCTGATGTCTGGAGCTGTTTTCTTAGACCTACAAAAAGCATTTGATCTTGTCGACCATGACATTCTCTTAAAGAAGCTAGCAGCATACCATATAAGTGAAACTGCCATAGCATTTTTTTTAGATCATAATTAAAAGACAGAAAACAAAAGGTATATACCCATGGAAAATACTCTAAACAAGGACAAGTTAACTACGGTGTCCCCCAGGGGTCGATCTTGGGACCTCTTCTATTTATAATATTCATTAATGATTTGCCTTTGCATATTACTAACACTGATGTTAATTGCAACCTGTTTGCGGACGATACGAGCCTCCATGTTTCGGGTTAAAAAACAGCTGACATTAACATTAGCTTACAAAGTAGTCTCAGCGAAGTTTCCGACTGGTGTAGAGAGAATCATATGGTTCTTCATCCAGGAAAAACAAAGAGTATTTTAATCACTACACGACAAAAACACCAACGCCGACCACAGCAGTTACATTTACAACTGAACGCTAAACCGATAGAACAAGTCACAGAGCGTAAATTCTTGGGAATACACGTTGACGAACAATTATGTTGGGAGACGCATATAAATACAGTCTGTAAAACCATTGCTAAAAACACTTTCCTGTTGTCCCAGCTTAGACAAGTAACGGATACACATACTTGTAAACTGTTTTTTTCATGCCCATATCAAGTCTCACGTTGATTATGTCTCCACAGTGTGGGACGGTTGTAGTGATGTTCACATGAACAGGTTAAACTCTCTATATAAAAGAGCTGTCAAAATGATAGATACGCGACCCATTCCTACCTTAGACAAATTTAGACATCTAAACATTCTCGGCCTGCGTCAACAACTTAATTTCAACAAATGCATCCTCATGCACAAGATATTAAATAATATGACACCGCAGTATCTAACCACCAAATTTGTGCCACAGCAAGAACGCGAACGGTCCTCAAGGAACAATACTTTACCCCTACCTCTGCCTAGAATTGACCTCTTTAAAACTAGTTTATCCTTTTCTGGACCGTTTGTATGGAACACTATTCCTGCACATTTGAAGACTATAGCCTCACTTGGAATCTTTAAAACGAAACTTTTCGATTACCTGATGAGCCAAACATAACAACACTGGGCATTTAAACAAACCCTGATGGTTAATGCTTTCATGTAATATAATTATGCATTTATCTATATTGTTTGTATGTGTGTGTGTGTGTGTGTGTGTGTGTGTGTGTGTGTGTGTGTGTGTGTGTGTGTGTGTGTGTGTGGTATAAGATGAATGTTAAGTGTTATTATTATTTTGTGTCATTTTAATTTTTTTTTTTATTGTTGCATGAAATAATATGTGTAAATATAATTCTTTATTATTATTATTATCTTTTAATCTATTTTATGTTGTAGATGTTAGCAATGGCAAGTTTGTAAAATGACGATTTGTTTCTGTCACAACTTTTTACCGTTGATAAATAAAGTTTCATCATCATCATCATCATCATCTCTCTCTCTCTCTCTCTCTGGCTTGATGATTTCACTGACATGCTAGATCAAGTTAAAAACTGTACATCAGATGTGCTTTTGTTAGGACTTTAACATTAACATGTTTTCCGCTAACCCTACATGTGAGTCCACTATTACTCTTTTTGGGCTCAAACAGCTGATAACATCTCCAACTCGTGTTACGTCTACGTCCTCTACACTCATTGATCATATATACAACGAACAAGAGCCGAGTGTTGGAGACGGAAGTACTACAAGTTGGAATCAGCGACCATTACCCTGTGTGCTGTAACTGGACCGTGAGAGCAGATAAACCTATCCGTAAACACCAGCACACTACCATCAAGTATAGATCGCTTAAACATTTTAACAAAGAGGCTTTTTTGTTTGACCTTAGTTCCGTTTCTTTTGATACTGTTTATCACCATTGTGAGCCTGATGGTGCGTTGTCTGAGTGGTACAGATTGTTCCTCAGTGTTCTTGATAGGCACGCCCGGATTAGGGAAAAACGAGTAAAAAACCCGCAACTGCCGCCTTGGCTAAACAAAGGTTTGGTCGATGCCATGCAACTGAGAGATGAATTAAAACAGAAAAAAGATTTCTCTGCTTACCGTAAGCAACGCAACCGCGTTAAAAAATTAGTTCTTGATGCCAAAAAGTCACTCTTTAAACGAATAATAAATGACAAAAAGGATACAGTCTCTGTTTGGAGAGCGCTTAACGCCCTTACAAAATCTAACTATAGCCCTACACATACCTCTATTTCTGCAGAAACTTTTAATAATCATTTTCTTTCTGCCGCCCAGTCGTTGCTGCAAAACACTACGTCTAAGGCACCGTTTGTATCCCCAATCATTGTCAAATATTGTGATGGCAAACTTTCTTTTCGTTCATCTTTCCACATACCTTGCATGACAGTGCACGATGTCGGTAAAGCGATTGAATGTCTCAAAAGTAAGCGCACTTCAGGACATGATGAAATTAGTACTGCTGTGTTAAAACTATCACTACCTTTCATAGTAGAATCTTTAACGTACATCTACAACCGTTGTATCGAGCGTGGCGAATTCCCCTCTGATTTGAAAAAAGCCAAAGTTATTCCGCTTCCTAAGAACAAAGATCTTACAGATCCCAATAAATTCAGGCCAATTTCTACATTGTCTTCACTTTTAAAACCCATAGAAAAGCACATACACAAACACTTACAGCACTTTCTTGACACACACGACCTTATTCATCCCTTACAGTCAGGATTTCGCCCGCGGCACTCTTGTCAAACAGCTCTCTCACATTTAACGGATCGTTGACTCACATCAATAAATAAAGCACTATTGACTGGAGTGGTCTTTTTAGACTTTACCAAAGCCTTCGACTTAGTTAACCATACCCTCCTTACCGAAAAACTCTCAGTTTACCGCGTAAGTGACCGAGCTGTATCCTTTTTTTAAATCCTACCTTGAAGGCCGACGACAGTATGTCAGCGTAAATGGCAAATCATCCTCTGAGGGGCTGATTATGCATGGCGTGCCCCAGGGATCTATTCTCGGGCCTTTATTGTTCACACTTTACATAAATGACTTACCTTTACATATCTCACAGCCCGACGTTACCTGTAGCTTATTTGCAGATGATGCAACTTTGGATGTGTCTGCGCCAGACGTGCCCACAATCACTAGTTCACTCCAGCAAACAATAAATGAAGTCTTTGATTGGTGCCAGACTAATTCCATGATTCCAAATCCATCAAAGACGGAATGTAGGCTTGTGACAACAAGGCAAAAGCATCAGCTGAGCCCGCTGCCACTCAAACTTTACCTTGAACAGCAACCAATAGCGCAAGTTAGAGAACATCGTTTGCTTGGTGTCACTGTAGACGACCAGCTCAGTTGGCACTCGCATACTAATTCTATTTGTAAGGTTTTGTCAAAAAATCTATATTTGTTATCTAGACTAGTTCTATTCACCGACGTTTCAACCAGGCAGTTGTTTTATAATGCACACATAAAATCCCATCTAGATTACGCATCGACAGTATAGGATGGATGCAGCGATATTTCTTTAAAAAGAATAAATTCACTCCATAGACGTGCGGCAAAGCTTATCCTAAAAGATTCCCACACCCCTTTGACTACCGACGATAAACTAACAAAATTAAATATGTTGCCCCTTCGTAAGCACTTTTTATTCAATAAATGTGTATTTATGCGTAAGATCACACTTTCAAAATCACCTGGATATCTCGCTGCTCTCTTTAAGGCTCCTCACACTCCGTACCCGACACTGAGGAACGACCTGGTAGTGCCTAGGCCCCGCCTTGACATTTTTAAATCGGCCTTGTCATATTCAGCAGCCAAAGAATGGAATTTACTTCCAAAAGAAATAAAATCTATCACGACCATAAATGCTTTCAAGACACGGCTTCATCAGCATTTGCTACAAATGCAATCGTAAACTGCTTTTGTTTTAGAATGACGTGGTATTTTGAATTTGTCTATCTGATTGTTTTTTTTTTTTTTTTTAATCTTATGGTACACTTGTTAGATGGTAGCGCATGTATATCTCATTATGTGTATTAAATGTGTTTATGATGTTTTTGTATATGATCGCCATATGTACACACTGGCTGTATCCCTGCTGTCACCTTCGAGCAGCAGCTGATCGAGGGGGGCAGCCAGTATGACTCGCCTTGTTGGGCGCTTATGGTATGTCAGTGCGTGCGGCCCCGTGAGTGGGTGTGTAAGTAGTTTAGCAAGGACAAGATGGAAGAAAGGTCTTCAGACCTAAATCTTTTTATCCTTGGAAAATAAAGATTCATTGTCATTGTCATTGTCATTGTCATTGTCTCTCTCTCTCTCTCTCTCTCTCTCTCTCTCTCTCTCTCTCTCTCTCTCTCTCTCTCTCTCTCTCTCTCTCTCTCTCAGAAACCTTTTTTACTGTGCCCATATTCAGCCACATTTGGATTATGCCTCCTCCGTCTGGGATGGGAGTAGTGATGCTAATCTCAAAAATATAAATTCGCTTCACAGGCGGGCAATCAAATTAATCGTTGACAGACCCATGCAAATCATTAGTACTGACTACAAGTTCTAGCTGCTGGATATCCTGCCACTTGACAAGCAGTTCATTTATAATAAGTTGGTACTCATGCGCAAAATCACCCTACCAGACTCGCCAGCCTATCTCTATAATTTGTTCGCACTTGCCCACAGATCTAGTCGAACATCAGGGAACAATCTGCTAGTACGAAGGCCCCGCTTAGATATTTACAAGACGTCCCTCTCCTACTCTGGTGCAAAATTATGGAACACAGTTCCTGCAGACATTAAAGCAGCACCTTCTTTACGAATTTTCAAGAACCAACTGCATACATTTATTAAGAACATGGGAAAACATATTGTTCATATTTTGTTTCTTCATTGACTGCAGAAACATTTCCTTATTTATATTCGTGTATCATAATAATTTAGACTTGCTGAGGTGTTCTTTGTCATTTCTTTTGTTTTGAAACCTCAACGTCCTTTATGTCTTCTAATATATTATTGCATATATGTAAGTGCAGCATAACATCACAACTTTTTAATGTTTAAAGTTCGATGTTTTGCTTGGTGTCAGTGTGTGTGTGTGTGTGTGTGTGTGTGTGTGTGTGTGTGTGTGTGTGTGTGTGGACTGGTAGAAATCAGTACGTGTGTGTGTGTGCGTGTGTCTGTGTGTGCGGACTGGTATAAATCAGTGTGTGTGTGTGTGTGTGTGTGTGTGTGTGTGTGTGTGTGTGTGTGTGTGTGTGTGTGTGTGGTGTAATGTGAGCAATGATTTTTGAAAGGGAATTATTGTTGCCTGCACTTTTCACTAATATGTTCACTTTTATATATAAAATTATGTATATGTGTGTTTACGTGCGTGCTATAGCTTAGCAAGGACATGATTCATAAAAGGTCATTGAAGGTACCTAATTATTTATCCTTGAAAAATAAAGTTTCATTTCAAATAAAGTTTTATTTCATTTCATTGCATTTCTCTCTCTCTCTCTCTCTCTCTCTCTCTCTCTCTCTCTCTCTCTCTCTCTCTCTCTCTCTCTGTCTCTCTGTCTCTGTCTCTCTCTCTCTCTCTCTCTCTCTCTCTCTCTCTCTCTCTCTCTCTCTCTCTCTCAGAAGACTGTCTGCGGGCGATGCTTTCAATGTCCCCTTCATCGCTGTACATGAAGTGGGCAGATGTATCTCTAGTCTCAAGAACAAAAAGTCAGCTGGCGTTGATGGCATCAATGGTTTTATCTTCGAACTTTCTATTCCATACACTGTGGAAAGCTTAACCTATATTTACAACCTATGTGGAAGGAATTCGTCCTATAACACTATTAAAAAGCCAATCTGTCATGCGATTTTGTTGCCTTTTCTGACATGTGTGATTGTGATCGAAAGTAATTTCACGGAGAACACCTGCACTGTGTATGATGCATAAGGAAACGAAAATGCCGCAAGTGTGTTCTCTCGGAGAATCTCAATTCATTTATTTTGTAACTTTTTAGTCGGTTGCGGATGTAATCCTTAATGTTTGTCCAGCGTCTTTGTCTAAGTGCGGGCTCTTCTGCAATTGCCTGCTGTATCTCGGCCTGTCCAGGAAGTTTGTTCATGACAAGGTGTGTATTGAAACGATGTTGAACAGGTTTCTCTTCAGCTTTCCCCCATGGTTTCCTTGAATCTAGCTTTCTTTAGAACAGGAGCTGATGCAGTACTCTCATCATCAAAACTATCTAGATTTTCATCAGGCTCTGGATATCTTTTCTCTGTCATGCTCATTGATTCCTGTGTTGTTGACTTGGTACTTGCTTCATTCACAGGTGCTGTTTTCCATGAGACCTCTCTGCAAGTTTCAGATGTATCTTCATTGTCAAAGTCAATCTCTTCATCACCCAACTCATCTCTAATGCAACTCTCAAAATCTGTCATCTGTCTGGCTAATACCTTACGATAGAAGGAAGAGTCAACATCTAAAGGTATTGGAAGCATTAGCCTCCCAAGTCTTGCTGCGTCACCTCTTTTAGCGAACTGAAACTTTCCTGGTTTCTGACAGCAATGTTTTAAGTGTACTGAGATCAGCTTGTTTTGATAGAGCCCTTTGCAATGGCTACATGCAAGAAGGTCTTCCACCTTACTACTTTTGGTGAGATACTTAGGAATCAAACATCCTGATTTCTTTTCAAGAACTGCAATCTTATGCATGCAATCTCCCTCATCTTGCAGTCTGATCCATGCTTGACGTCTTTCCTTTGTCCCTTTTTCATTGACAAAATTTTAGCAACTTCTGCCTCATCTGCATGGACATTTTGTAAGTGCGTGCTCATTTTCAAGACAAGCTTACTACACAATTTGCACGCATGTTTCTTATCCCATTTGTACTTTCCTTTCCCTCTCTGTGAAAAGTGCACACCTGTTTTTTTCTGAAAGCACTCTTTCCCCACCCCCAATGTCATGTTCCTTCTGCCTATCCACATTCTCATTGCCACCCCCTAATTCACCAGTTTCTGCTCACTGCACCTTGCTTGCTTCACTGACACCTCCCCACTCTGAACCTGTCACTTTGAAATCTAACAAAGGAAATACAATACTGTATGTGTCAGAGTTCCCAGAGATTGATGGTGGCACACAGTCTGAATCCTATGAACTCGAGCCGGAACAAAGTCCTCGTCATCACTGTCCTAATATTCCGATGTGCTTGCACTCTCAGTTTTATTTGCCAACTGGAGAAAAAAAAAGTTGCATTAGGACGGAAATAGCACAATTTTGGTTTAAGGGGCATTGCAGAAGAATAAAAAGAGTAATGAAAAAAACAACAACAACAGGCATACAGGAATTTTTTTCTGTGCTTCCTTTTATTTTTGTGTGTGTGTGTGTGGAAAAAATATGGGGAAGGACTCTGGTAGAGGGCAATAGTTGACATACGAGTCTTCAAAATTTATTAATTTAGTAGTAGGCATTCTGCTGTTGGTCTAGAAATGACTTTTTATTTTCAAACATTTTAACAATTTTTCATGATGCAGAATCTCTGTATATGCTCTAAACATAGACTGGGCATGTCGCTTGCACTAAAGAAAGTAAAACTTTATCCTGTGTGCAGCGAGAGAGTTAAACACACACTCTGAAGTATTCAAAGCTTGATGCAATACCTAAACAAGAAAGGCAAAACCATTATGGCTCACATGTATGACCATTTTTACACATGTGTGACCTTTTGTGACAATAAGTAAAGGGCTGGCTTTTCCACCAGCAAAATCCACTTTTTCTGAAAATGTAAGCAGTTTTCACCCATCTGTCAACCCCTCTGTGAGCCTTGACCCTTGCAATGAGTTGATTAAATTAGTATGCTTAGGAAGGTCTTATCATCAGCTACCTGTGCCAAATTTGATTGAAAAACTTGCAAAAATGTTGATAATACCTACAATTTTATCAGAAATGTGCATTTTACACACACTTGCCGGCCTCTTGCATAGTATGCATAGATAGGTCTTACCATCAGGTATCTCCGCACCAAATGTGGTTTGAAGTTGTGAATAGTATTTGAGAACAAACATCTTTTGTTAAAATATGGCTATTTTTAACCTATTTCCCGAGATCTTGTGACCCTGACCTTTCTTAGGGATCGACCAAATTAGTATGCATAGAAAGGTCTTACTATCAGGTATATTGATTTACCAAGTTTTGGTTTGAAGATGTGAATAGTATTTGAGAAAAAATAAATTATTTCAAAATTTAGCTATTCTTGGCCTATTTTCTCATCCCCTGTGACCTTGACCTTTGCGTGAGGTCACTCAAATTGGTATGTTTAGAAAGGTTCTGCCACAAAGTATCCTTGGACCAAGTTTGCGACTTGAATAGTCTCCGAGAAAATGCCAACGTTAAAGTTTACCATGGACAGCAGACGGACGCCGGACAAACGAAAACTGGCCCAGAACATAGACTCACTATTGATTCGCACGTGAACCAATACAATGAGGATGGTCACATAGAATTACTTACCAGTTTGTAATTGGGGGCATTTCCACGCCTTCTATGACCCTTCCTACCAGACGCACCCTCTCCGGCAGAGGCTGGGCTATCCTTCTGCTACTCAGGCAGCTGACTAATTTTGTGGGCCTTGGTCATGTGCCAGGTAGGGGCGTGCTTGTCCACTTGCACAGATCCGGATGCTTTTGCATATTCTGCTGCAATCTGGCGCTGGGTGTGCAGAAAGTCCTGAGTGTAGCGAAAATATTGCTGCAAACATGTCAAATACAATCACGTAAACTTGATATTTTTGGATCAGATATGCATAAATTACTGCAGTATCTTTCTTTGTAAATGCAATTTAATTAAACCGTGTGAAACCTTTAGTTACTTTGATAAAAGAAAACCATAAATTACTAAACCATCAGTTCACGTATCCTCGCAAAATACCTTCCACTTTAATATCACTGTGGTTTGTGTAGGATTAGCTCTAAGTACACATCTGTGTATATATATATGCCTGTCTCTAGAGCTCTCTTTGTCTACATTCTCATGTCTGTGGACCGATCACTAACCATTCAGTGTAATAGAAGCTCCCTACACCTATGTTACCAGCAGGGCGAGGAAGGCATCTCTGGCATAAATCTGAGACACACGCTCTTGGCATGAACACGTCCTTGGCACTGAAGAGGTTAAGAGAATCCTCGTCCCCCTTCTCCCCCCCCCCACTCCCCTCATGCCATGTCTCCTTCCTCCTCCCCCCGCCCCCATACGAACAATAACTGGTAATACAGTAAAAAGCGACACTTTGCACAATCCGAAAAAGCAGTTCGTAGAAGTCTGTTCTTAGAATCGAGAGACAGTTTTGTGTACGATGATTGAAATACACACTGAAATCTGCGGCATTTTCGTTTTCTTACGCATCATAGTGCAAGTGTTCTCAGAAGTTACTTTCGATCACAATCACACATGTCAGAAAAGGCAACAAAATCGCATGACAGATTGGCCTTTTAATAGTGTTATAGGACGAATTCCTTTCATTGAAGAAGAATGCTTTTGTTAAAATCGTGGGGTTCTATTTTCTTTTAGGAAACAAAGTGATAATAGAAGCAAGCGACCGTTGCAGACGTCTTTTCTCGAAGCGGGTTTTCGGCTGACTGTGCAATTATATCGGATTGGGAGCATCTAAGTCAATGTTTGTGCTGAATAAGTACACCTGTGCGTGCTCTTAAATGAAATGGGCATGATATAATGTATAAACTTACCTTTGCAACTGCAGCGGCTCGGGACAAAGGCAATTTGACATGGCAACCAACCGCCAAGGAGCAAACGGTCAGGGGAAGCTACTCAGTTCCTATGATGACGCATTGGACCAATCAGGTATTAAGTTATTTATAGCAAAGCATCGAGAAACTGAAAGACCCAGAGGTAGCAGAAGCCTTCCAGGCAAAGATAGGAGGAAAATTCGCACCACTGCTACTTCTAGGTGCAGAAGACACGGACGTGGACACACTGATCGACACATTTAACACTGCTGTAACCCAAACAGCCAGTGAGATCCTTGGCAAACACCGACAAGCAAAGAAACCTTGGGTTACAGCCGACATCTTTGTTCTATGTGACAAGCGTCGAGAATTAAAGAAAAAGAAATCAGAGGTTGAAGGAGCTAAACAATACAGGGAAATTAACCAGGATATCAAGAAAAGCATGAAAAAGGCAAAGAATAAGTGGATTGAAGATCAGTGTAAACACGTAGAAGAAAATCTGAACAAAAATAATAGCAATGTGTCTCTACAACTGACAATGCAAGACAATGCATATTCGCGCTCTCCTAGCACCAACGTTATATAGTAAGACAACTTTCTAAAATAATCCAAGAAAATCATTCAACGCAACCAATCAGAATGGAACCCGTAACTGAAATCATAAATATTAATAAAAGAAGAACTGTCTGGAATAAACTAAAATAGTCTACAAATATTTGTCTGCTCATTTCAGCCCCAAATCCCAGTATGTAATGATATCACACAAAAATATGGCAAACCGTTTACGACTTTTCACAACATACAAAGAACGGCTGCTAATTTCACGCGCACAGTAAACAACTATGACCAGCAGCTTTGCTACTATGTTACAAAAATGTAACTTACTTTTTTGACGTCACAAGTACGAAGTCACTAGACAGCGCGACTCTGTTTCGAATGTTCTGGTTCATTCTCAACTAATCTACGCAAAACAAAAATCGACCGCTCTTCTCCGTGCGACTTTTCTAGAAGCTTCTGGACTAAAATTAACGTATCATAACAAAGCCAAAACCACTATCATGGACGAACGATAAAGAATCTCACTGAAAAGGTACGTGATACGTAACGCTGATAGCTCAAATAAATATCACATCGTTTCCTACGATTAACACATGCATGCTCTCACAGGACAACACAACCACAATCGTAACACATAGGCACGTATACAAACACATCTTGGAAAGAAGATGTGTCAGAGCATATACGTGGTAATAAAGATATATTTTATTGCTTTTGTGGTAAATTAGTATTGTAACAAACATAGAGATCAGAAATAATCATTCATTTCGCAAGATCTGGTTTCCACACTCTGTAGGTTATTTCACTGCCTGTGTGTCTACGCCAGAGCAAGAGATTCGAGGTGTTTCAGCATAAGCTCTTCCTGAGCGCGCCGCCTCCTGTCAAGAAGCGTGTTGAAGGTGTAGAGGAAGGGGTTGAGGGCAGAGTTGAAGGGCAGCACGAAGATGGCCATACCCACGTTGACCTCACTAGGGACTGGGGTGCCCGTGGAGGCCAGCAATCCCAGCAATCCGATGGGGAACCAGCACAGGAAGTCGGACACCACGATGGACGTCAGGCGTCTGGCCACTACCATTTCCTTGCTCCTTCTGCTCGTTTCTCGCTGCATGGAGTTGACGCGGATCGTCCAGTAGATAACGGCCTGGCCCGCGGCGATCAGCAGGAAGAGCACCAAGTTAAGCACGATCATCACAGCAAAGGCGTAGTCGCGGCCTCGGAAGCTCTTCCTGGTGATGGGCAGCGGGATACAGATGCCGGACTGGCTGTAGAAGTGCCACTCTGACGTCAAGGGCAGTAACGGTACAGCGGCGATGACGAAGCCCACAGTCCAGGCGATCCCACACGCTACACAGGCCGACGTTCTCCGGAAGTGCACCGTGCTGAAGGGAAAACGCAGGACGAGAAAGCGGTCCAGTGTGATGAGACAGATCATCAAGGCCGACACCTCACTGGATAGCAGTGACAGGAAGCCGGCAATCTTGCACATCACACTGGTCTTCCACACGTTGTCAAACCACAGGTATTGACCGCGATACACCGTGTCCGCCGCTCCCACCACGGCCAAGTACATGCCCATCAGAAAGTCAGCCAGGCTCAGGTTGCTAACAAACACGCTGAAGCCCGTCACTACTGCATGTCTATGTAAGAACATTCTGGACACGACACACCCCACGTTTCCAGTCATTGACAACACAGAAAATACCCACAGAAACACGCGGTAAACATGAGAGCGAAGAAGATCGTGGCACGATGAAATTTCGTCCTGTGGCGCGGAACACACCTTGTCACCAAACTGATCCGGTAACATCTGCCTACAACACAGTTTAAAATTGTCCGCCATCACAAAGCGTAACCCACTGAGGCCTTTCAAAAGACCGATGGGAATATCGGTCAGAGTGTTTCCTCGCAGATCCACTCGTTGTAGGTGTGGTGTAAACATAAACCCGTCATGTGACACAGCGTCAAGCTTTGAATACGACAGGTTAAGTGTTGTAATTCTGGGATAGTTAGAGAGTGGGGCGGTGCCAAACGTCTCCAAACTTGTATGGGACAGGTCCACTACTTGCAGAGTTCCCTGTATTACATCTGTAAGGGCGCTAATCATGGAAACTAATGGGTTCTCTGACAGAAACAACGCCCGCAAATTTTGCAAAGGAAGAAACACACCCATGCTCACAGAAGTGAGATTGTTTCGACTGAGGTCAAGCGTTCTCAGGTTGGGAAAATCCATTACTAACAAACGGTCTAAGTGACACGAAGCGAGACTGAGCCACACCAGGTACACGTTCTGTGTCAGGTCCTCTGCTGTCATCCCAGACCCGCTGGCGTCCTGGTAGCGCACGTCCGGGAAACCTTCAGCGAGAAACGGCTGTGGACAGACAAAGGACAGACCCTGACAGCTACAGCCCTGGGGACAGGCGGCCTGACACAGCAGCTCGTCGTCGTGTTGTGGACACTGGGGCCAGCCGTCACACAGGTGCTGGGCGTGCACACACACGCTTGAGGAGCGACAGCGGTAGAAGCCTGGGCACGTGAATCTCTGGCAGTCCGCCTCGTCCTCACGGCCCGGGCAATCCAGCACGCCGTTACAACGGACGTACACTGGCAGACAGTAACCGTCCGGGCAGCGAAAGTGCGTCTCTGGACACGGGCGGGAGGAGTGCCAAGGTTGTTGCGTGAAGTTGCCGCTGGCGTCAAAGTGAACCACAGCCGGGGGGTGCTGGCGGAACGTGCTGTATTGATCGTGTAGTGTTAACGTGCTACAGGCTTCGTCCGAACCGTCCCGGCAATCCATACGTCTGTCACACCTCTGGGCCAGAGTGACACACTGGCCGCTGTGACACCTGAAGCCTGCACACTGGTCACCGAGTGGCCGACAAAACTCTTCGTCAGATCCGTCGGCACAGTCCGAACGGAAATCACACACCAGGGTGTAGGGGACAGTCGACTTGCCGTCCTCACAGGCAAACGTCATGGTGACGACATGGGTCCCTGAAGCGTCATCAGTAGGTGTGGCACACTGAGACAAGTACTTCTCTGTCCCACAGAAACTGTCAGGGTCACAGTACAAGAACACGTGACTCAAGTGACCTCCAGGACATTGGATGAAGGTTTTATTGGTTGCTTTGTAAATCAGGAATGAAGAGGTTAAAACGGGAAACAATACCTGACTTGCGGATAAAACAGAAGTGTGAATTTCCCACTCACAAACAAAACTCTGAATAAACACATTATTCATGTCACAGAACTCAAGATGAAGCATGTTGCTGTACATCAGTCGATACGAAGTGCATATTTTGTCAATAAAACTATTCAGTTCCTTAATGACTGTAATGTTCATATTATAAGACACGGTGCCGTCAACCCAGGTATACACACGTCTGTACATATCTGGCAATGTTGACGAAGAACTTCGCAGTCCTACGTAGGCCGGCAGTAGTCGTTTTCCAAACTGGAACAGTTTCCTGAAGGCGTCCCACTCCGCTTTGGTTTTCATCATGGCCAGATCTCCGCCCAGTTTCTGACACTCGCTGCGCGCCTCGTCCCACAGAAGGTCCTTTCCCAAGCTGACGTAGCGGTAACACTTGGTGCTTGTGCCCACGGTGCCGTGACAGACGGGACTGGTGTAGGGACAGTCTGCAGGCTCGTCCTCCCCGCCATGACACTCCGGCTCCAGGTTACAGTTTAGGTGCTGCCGGAAACTGGCATAGCCAGGCTCGGAACAGTTAAACTTGCCATTACTCACCACACGCGGCGCTGCTAATGCATTGTGGAACGTGTATAAAATTTTTAATCCTGTTGCCCACTGTACATTGACGGCTGAAGCACGAATAATTAAGTCCGTATAATAAACACGAGCTGGTATGATTGCATGTTCGCTTTTTTTCCATAGTGGAGTAGTATAACTCTTATTGTGTACGGCCAACATTTCAACTGAACCACTGTGGCCCTTTCTACCCATCTGGAAGTGCGGAAAGCTGATCATCACAATATGACCATCAGGCAAAGCGAGGTCGTAGGAAGCGTTTATTCTACACGGCATGTAGCTTATACCGTCAAACCCAAACGTTGTAACGAAGCCAGACATTGGTGAAGTTTTTTGTACTGGAAGACTGGAACGTGCTTGTTTAGGTAATGCTTGAAAGTGGAGAATGAGTCTCGGCAGGTTCATGGCATCCACCGATTGGTCTGTTAGTTTTATATCTGCAAGGTTCGATAAGCTTAACCACAATTGTGGGGGCCTCTGTGCTCCACTGTAACACCAAAACAAATTGTTGGTACTAGGACACTGATCCAAAGTTCCCACTGTTTCGATTCTTACATCGTCCCAGCAGTACTCCATGTCTGATGTGACGTAATATAAAATGGCAGTACCCTCTGGACCTCTCACTCGCCAGTAACAAACAACGGAAGTGTCTTGAAAGCCAACACTCGCCACAAGACCATGAATAGCTCCAGAGGTACCAGTAAACGTCACGTTGCTTCCTGCAACACAGGAACTGGTATCCAAAAATAACGTGCTCTGTGCAGATCGCTTATCGGTACCAGCTGGATATTCCTGTTTCACGGGAACATAATGGTCTTGCAGTAGTACATGATTGGCTCTGACGTCATGTTTATGTTCTTTTGAAGGCGAGGATGCGGTTGACTCACTAAGTTCATGACTGTCTGCGCTGTGACTACTGACACACACCTTTGATGACTTAGTACTGACAGACCTGGCTGTATGTAGGCTACTCAAGTGTTCTGTAGCTAGGCTAATGGCGGTATTTTTTGGACCCATGCTACTTGTCTGACGTGTAACAGTTATACTGGCTCCAACAGTCGGTGAGTTAACAATGGCGTACACAATTACCAGACACACCACCTCGAGTTGCCTGAAGCAGTGACTTTGTATAGTTTCCATAATTGTAGCAGCTGCGAGCGACAGCTGACAAGGATATACACCTCTTTTTGTTGGACAATATTCAGGATTCCTCAAAGTGTACGGGGCAATGTGGCGTAGCGGATTAAATGCGTAGTTCTCGTTCACAATGTGAATTCACTTAATTCTAACTTCTAAAGTGTCTGTCCTAAACAGCAGGTCCGTAAGACACTGCCCCGTGGTAAGAGCTTAAAATTGCCTAAATAAATAATATGCATTCATTTTCTGATTATGTATTCTTCCTTTTCCTACCTTGAAACTTTGAACAACAACATTAATGCGGCGTATGGAGTGCCGACGTAATACTGAGTAATTCCTGCTGAAGAAAGAAAGAAACACGTTTACAAAGGACAAGTACAACATAATTGTGTTATACTTGTTTTTTCTGAGCGTGTTCCTTCTTTCTTAGGAATTTCGGTGCACTGAATACGTTTGGCAATCACCTTTTTGGTCTAGAAATTGTATTTTATCTAAATACTGAAAGTCCCGCGAATCGACTGGTAGCCTATGAACTTACTGAACGAAGAACAACTAACGAATGTGTTTTGCGGATAATTCCTGCATAGAGTATTTCATTCTGATTGTATCTATAAACATGTAAGAATATTGTGTTTCAGTGTGCGCGCTTAAGTACTTGTGCTGTAGTATTTCTACATTTGATTTGTTGTGGATTTAAAGTTCCGTGAATTTCCGATGCATCTGTTTCACTTACAGGCAAAGTGCCTGATGTATTAGAATAGTCTGCTAGCACTACTTTCACGTGGCGGGATATCTCCGAAAGTGATACCTCACTAGAGTATCGCCTCTCTGACAGTAATGCTCTTTATATATTACTATTACCCTGAGCTGTCAGTCGATAATTGTTTGCAGTTGACACAGTAAACATAACTGATAATTCTGATAAATGAAGTCATAAAATTATACATGTGAAGATTGTCTATCAGACTTCGTATGACGAAAATGTGAACAATAAACATACGGACCGTTTCCTTAATTTCTGTGTATTAACTCATTCAGTCCCGACACACATAGTTCAAGCATGGTGGCAGAATAGCTTGGCGCCTTTGGGCGCTAGGCTATTCTGGCACCACCCGTGAACTATCATGGTCTATCTGTCTCCTAAATTGTAATGCAGTCCCTAGAGGACAACTCCAAATTGTGGATATTTCGTACCTGGGACACAATGAGTAAATGTATATATTTTTAATGTACATTAATGCGATCTTTCCTCGTGTTGAAGTCGATAATGTATCATTCAGCGTAATTATTATGAAAATAGAATTCGCTATTTGTTATTCAAAGAGTTTGGATAATGGGAGACAAGCTCTTATAGTATCAGATCCCATTTAACATATTTCATTCACGTTAGTTCTGCAAATGTAAAACAGCATTGCAACATTTCCTATATCAATATCATCTAAAAGGAAATTATAAAAGTAAAAACATTTTGGGGAAAGTAGTGACATTATTTTCTCCGAAGAATTTGCGTCGTAATTATCATTGAAATATATCTTCATTGCAAAAAGATATAAAAGGTCTGCACGTTCCAATATAAATATAAGTCTTAATTGCGATTTTAAAATAGAAATGCATTATGCACAATAAATATTGATCATTGTTTTAGGAAATTTAGACAATAAGTGCCCACAGGCAACAGAAAGCATACCTTTGCAATTGTGAGTCATTACAGTTCAACTGTGTACTTTCCCTGTGTGAATAGGAAACACTAACACGAAATAATGATTTTTATCAAGAAAGTCTATGGGACAATAATAGTTTTGTTTCATGTATTTCTAACATGCACGTGTACTTCAACTACAGCCGAACACAGTTGGCTTCCTTACACAGACAGTACCGAAAACATCGCTGTTGCCAGCAATCCCAGTGAAAATGTGGCTACGTTAGGTTACTTTACGACTAGCAAAACTCTTGAGGAGCACAACGTTTCACAAAACACAGAAAAAAACGATCACACCTATTTACAGAATGCAGAAAGACACTATAATGACAAAACGGTACACGCATCCTTCCTTGATGTCAACAGCTGCGACAATGAATATACGGCTGAATTTTCTGACCCGGAAGGAGTGATACACGTGACGTCTGAAGGGTGGAATACCTCAGGTATGTCCATCATTTGCACCTGGAAAGTGACGGCTGATTTTGGTTACTACATCACGGTGTATGTGGAAGAGCTGGTGACGACCTGTTGGAACTACCTATTCCGTGTTCAAGTTTCCAGTACCGCAGGGTTTGAAGGTCCAGTGATAAACTACGATTGTAACCCGGGAGTCTTTTCTGTCTTCGTTTCAGACATGCATAACGTGTATTTCAGGTTGTTGGACAATAAACAAGCAGGTGATGGCAAAACGTTATACACGCCAAATTTCAAGGTGTATTTTCAGACAGGTATAATCGACTACCGCTCAGAACTGAGTGTAGTCCACACCTCACCCACCACCGGGTTCCTCACACCGTGGAAATTCGACGGCAAGGACCTTCATCCGTGTTCCATGAACGTTTCGTACGAGTTGTCTGTTCCTACAGATCACGTGGTGATGGTCAGCTTCCGGTACTTTCACGTTGCACATGCACACCGAAGTGGTCTTACCTCTTGCAGAAGTGAGCGTCTACAGCTGTACAGTTTTCATGAGGACGGTCAGAAGTCACTGGTGATACAGGCGTGTTATGTAGCGGTGATTCCAACCCAAGTCTACAATTCTTCCCTTGAGCTACGTTTTCTTGTTTTACTTTGTAATGACCAGGTGAGTGTAAAGGGCTTCAAAATGCTGTATTCCTTTCACTTCACTTCAAAACCACCCCCAAGGTATAGTAACGGCAAGTTTAACTGTTCGGGGTCTGACTACGCCAGTTTTCGGCAGCACCTGGACTGTAACCTGGAGCCGGAGTGTCATGGCGGGGAGGACGAGCGTGCAGACTGTCCCTACAGCAGTCCCGCCTGTCACGGCGCCGTGGCCACAAGCACAAAGTGTTATAGATATTACACGGCAGACACAGCGATAAACTGGTATCAGGCACAGAAGGAATGCGAGAAACAGGGAGGTAATCTGGCCATGATGAAAACAGAAAGCGAGTGGCAAGCTGTGTGGAAACTGTTTGAGTACGGTAAAAATCTAAGAGCTGCATGGATTGGACTTTATACTGGGAATGGGCCAACGCTCAACGTGTATAAATACATGTTTAAGTGGGTGGATGATTCTATCGCCCTGAATATTAACAATACAATCGACATTTTGTTCACTTATAGCTACGCTGACAGAATGTGTGGCTATGTGGGTATTGAGAACACTATTTACATAGATTTCTATGGATGTTTCTATGTTCACGGAGAATTTAATTACGTCTGTGAAATTGAAAGTAGCATAACATCACAAGTCTCTAGCACAGCTCCGCTATTTCCAGCACACAAACAAACTGCGATAAGAGACAAACTTACAACGTTGTCTCTGGTGTCCTGTCCGCGTGGCCACGTGGCCCGCTCCTTTCTGTCATGTGACCCACAGAGCCGGTGTGAAGCAGACCACCCGCACTGTGTGCCAGCGGCCGCTGGTGATGTCGTAATGGCGAGAGACTTGTTTTCACACATGTTTGTGTGTGAGGACAGAAAGAACGTTGTAGCCTACACGCTGCTGTGTGACTTCAGACAAGACTGTCCGGACGGATCCGACGAGATTTTCTGTCGTCATAGTGACCAGTGCTTAGGGTTCACGTGCACCAACGGCCAGTGTATAGAGACCAACAGGCGCTGTGACGGGGACATCAATTGTTGGGACGGGTCTGATGAGGACTGTTCACCCATGGAGGTCAAAAAGCTGATAATACCCAGGACAATTGCGTACTCGCCACAAGTGGTAATCAACTTTGACAACACTGGCAGACCATCACGGACTCCCATTGGAGCAGACGAGCCGTGTCCAGATACGCACTTCCGCTGCCCGGACGGTTACTGTCTGCCCGTGTACCTGCGCTGTAACGGCGTGCTGGACTGTCCTGGCCGTGAGGACGAGGCAGACTGCCAGAGCTTCACGTGCCCAGGCTTCTACCGCTGCCGCGCCTCCAGAGTGTGTGTGCACGCCCAGCACCTGTGTGACGGTTGGCCCCAGTGTCCACAACACGACGACGAGCTGCTGTGTCAGGCCGCTTGTCCCCAGGGCTGTAGCTGTCAGGGTCTGTCTTTTGTATGTTCACAACCGTTTCCCGCTGACCGTTTCCCGGACGTTCGGTACATTGACGCCAGCGGGTCTGGGATGACAGCAGAGGAGCTGACACAGAACGTGTACCTAGTGTGGCTCAGTCTCGCCTCGTGCCGCCTGAGTCACCTGCCTAGAATAGACTTGCCTAACCTTAGAACTCTTGACCTGAATGACAACCAGTTCACGTCAATCAATATGAACGTCTTTTTGACGTTACACAATCTACGGACGTTGAGACTGTCAGGTAACCCGCTGGTTTCTCTCGTCAGTCAATACACAGATTTCGTTCACAACAATCTTACTGTAGTGGATCTCTCACTTACTCTACTTCGTACCTTTGACAGTCAGCCCTTGTCCAGCTACCCACACATCAAGTCTCTGAACATTTCCTACAGCAGTCTGGACACTATCGGTGACGCCGGCTTGACGTACACACAAGACATCATGGAGGTGGACTTGAGGGGGAGCCCCGTGCGACAGTTCCCCGTTCACCTGATGAAAGACCTCAGTCAGCTGCGTGTGGTGTACACCGACAACTACAGACTATGTTGTGACATTACTCTACCGGATCACATGGACCCCAGCAAGTGTTTTGCACCTGCTGACATCATCTCTACCTGTCATGACCTGCTGAACTCATGTGTTTTACGCGGATTGTTGTGGGCCATGTCCATATTAGCACTGGCAGGAAACTCGGGATGTCTTGTGTACAGATTGTTGATACGGAAAACTGTTTCTCTGTCAGCCTTCAACATTTTCCTGACCAACCTGAACCTGTCTAACTTTATGATGGGCGTGTATCTAGCGATGGTGGGCGGGGCCGACCTGGTGTACAAGGGACGCTACTCATCCTTTCACACAACATGGACTTCAAGCGTGACGTGTGCAACTGCTGGCTTCCTGTCTGTGCTATCCAATCAGGTGTCGGCGCTCGTCATCAGCTTGGTTACGCTTGATCGCTTCCTGGCCATCCGCCACTCCGCCAGCAGGGGGAAGTTCACCAGACTGTCGGCCTGTGTAGCGTGCGGGATCGCCTGGACTGTGGGCTTCGTCATCGCCGCTGTACCGCTACTGCCCGTGACGTCAGAGTGGCGCTTTTACAGCCAGTCTGGCATCTGTTTTCCGCTGCCCGTCACCAGGAAGAGCTTCGGAGGTCGCGACTACGCCTTTGCTATGATAATCGTGCTCAGCTCGGTGCTCTTCCTTTTGGTCGCCGCGGGTCAGGCCCTTATCTACTGCTCGCTGCACTCTTTCAGCTTCGTCACCATGGAAACCACCCGGGAATCTCTTGATCTCAGCCTGGCTCGTCGCGTCGCGAACATTGTGTTGTCAGACCTTGTGTACTGGTGTTTTGGAGGCTTCGTGTGCATCATTGATGTGGCTGTGGGTCAGGTGACGAATGTCATTCATGTGGTGATGTCCGTTGTACTGTTTCCCCTCAACTCAGCACTCAACCCCTATCTGTACTTACTGGGTGTGTTGATGGAGAAGAGAAGGACGGACAACCGACATAAACTGATGAAACGTCTGGCGCGGCGCCTCATGTCCCGGAAAACGGATCTTGACTCTGTGCTGTCCGCCTCCAACATCACTATGCACTAGTATGCAGACTGAACATTAGGAATCACCTCCAGTAGCTGATATCTCTCTTGGCTTGACTTCGCGAACGAAGATTTTATAGGAGTTGGCCACGACGTCTGCAGGCTTGTTCGTGGCTGCGGAGGCCAATCCGAGACAGGCAGGTTCGACCGCAGTGGCTGCAGGGGAAGGTATGGCCAGGGTTCTGAGCTGCGGCATCTCTGTTTTTTCTCCTGAGCCGCTTGTCCTTAAGGCTAGCTCTGTGAGAGTCCTCAAAGGAGACAGCTGCCTTGTAAATGGTGGAGCGCCAGGTGTCACGGTCCGCAGCAAGCGAAGACCACTTGTGGTGGTCGATTTGGCAGGCACTAAGTGACTTCTTGAGACAGTCTTTGTATATCTTCTTTGGTGCCCCTCTGTCACGGTGTCCAGTAGCAAGCTCGCCGAACAGGGTGATCTTTGGTAGGCGATGATCCTCCATCCTGGAGACATGCCCCGCCCAGCGGAGCGGTGTCCGCAGCAGCAAAGCCTCGATGCTCACAGTTTGAGCCTGTTCAAGGACCTCGACGTTGGTGACATAGTCACTCCAGTGAATGCCCAGGATGGTACGCAGGCAGCATTGGTGGAAGCGTTCGAGGAGTCGTAGTTGGCTGCGGTAGAGGGCCCAGGACTCGGAACCATACAGCAGGGTGGTGAGGACCACAGCTCTGTACACGCTGATCTTGGTGCCTGTTTTCAGCTGTTGATTGTGCCACACCCGCTTGAAAAGTCGCCCGAAAGCGCTGTTCGCTTTTGCCAGCCTGCTGTCAAGCTCCTTGTCCAGCTTGGCGTCCGACGTGATAATGCAGCCAAGGTAAGTAAACTGGTGCACTGACTTTAGTTCAGACTCGCCAATGGTGATGTGAGGAGGGCGATACACTGTCTTGGGTGCCGGCTGATGGAGGACCTCTGTCTTTTTCAGACTGACCTCGAGTCCAAAGAGCTGGTCAGCATCTGCGAAGCAAGACGTGATGCGCTGCAGGGCTCTCTCTGTGTGTGCAACGAGGGCAGCATCATCAGCAAAAAGCAGCTCACGAATCAGTTGGTCTAGGGTTTTCGTGTGGACCTGCAGTCGTCTGAGGTTGAACAGGTTGCCATCGAGACGATACCTGCTTGCTCCACACGGAGAGGGGCCTAGAAAAGGTGGCATAACCAAAGCTCGTCCCCTCGCAACCCCAGTTGGCTAGCCGCGGTCAACGGGCATCTTCTCCTGCGGTCAAAAAACAAGAAAGAATAACGGATCCACTCTCATGACGACCACGACCGGACTCAACGTAGCATGCTGGAACGTCCGAACCATGCTCGACAAAGCAGACAGCGGACGCTCTGAACGTCGCTCCGCCCTCATTACCCATGAATTGCGGAGGTTAAACATCGACATCGCCGCGCTCAGCGAAGTACGCCTTCCGGACGAAGGCAGCCTCCAAGAACTTGGTGCTGGGTACACCCTCTACTGGTCAGGCAGGCCTGCATCAGAAAGACGGCTTTCAGGCGTGGGTTTCATGGTCAAGACATCCATTGCGACTAAGCTGGAAAACCTACCAACGGGCCACTCAGACCGCATCATGTCCATGCGCCTCCCACTGAGACACCAGCAGCACGTCACCCTTTTCAGTGTGTACTCCCCAACCCTCCTGGCAGAGCCTGCTGAAAAGGACAAGTTTTACACTGACCTGCGCAGCCTCCTACAGAGTACCCCTGCAGACGACAAAGTCATCATCCTTGGCGACTTCAACGCCAGAGTGGGCTAGGACTCTGAAGCCTGGAAAGGAGTCCTCGGCAAGCATGGCGTGGGGAACTGCAATGACAATGGCCGCCTACTGTTGGAGTTCTGTGCGGAGCAGCAACTGGTCATCACCAACACTACTTTTCAGCAAAAGGACAGTCGAAAGAACACCTGGATGCATCCTCGCTCCAAACACTGGCACCTTATCGACTATGTCCTAGTGCGTCAGAGGGACCGCAGTGACGTCCTCCTCACCAGAGTGATGCCCAGCGCAGAGTGCCACACTGACCACCGCCTTGTCCGCTGCAAACTCAGGCTCCACTTCAAGCCAAAACCCAAGAAATGGGGGCCCCCCAAGAAAAAGCTTGATGTTGCCAGCCTTCAGCGTGACGATGTGAAAGCTGCCTTTCAGACAGATTTACAGCGCAGGCTCAAAGAGACAGCGGACCCAGTAGACTCCTCCCCTGAAACACTTTGGGAACAACTGAAAACTGCTATTGCAAAATCCTCTGCAGAAGTCTTGGGTTTCGCCAGAAAGAAGAACAAAGACTGGTTTGACGAAAACGATGTAGTGATCCAGGAACACCTAGCAAAAAAAAAGAGCCGCCCATCAGGCCCACCTAGCCCAGCCTTCCTGCCCTGTGAAGAAGTCTGCCTTCCGCCTCGTCTGCAGCAGTCTCCAGCGCAAGCTCAGAGATCTCCAGAATGAGTGGTGGACCAGACTTGCACAGAGGACCCAGCTTTGTGCTGACAATGGTGACTACAGGGGCTTCTACGAAGCACTGAAAGCAGTGTATGGCCCCAGGCACCTGGTACAAAGTCCCCTGCGAAGCGCGAATGGCCAGGCACTCCTCACAGATAATACCTCCATCTTGAACCGCTGGTCGGAATACTTTCAGAGCCTCTTCAGCGCTGAGCGCACTGTTCAAGAAGCAGTCATCCTACAAATCCCACACCTCCCAGTAAAGGTTGAATTGGACGAACCGCCCACCGCTGAAGAGACCCTCACAGCCATCCACCAGCTCAAGAGTGGCAAAGCAGCAGGCATTGATGGAATACCGCCAGAGATCTGGAAACATGGAGGCACAGCACTGCACAACAAGCTCCATGACCTCTTTCTCTGCTGCTGGGAGGAAGGAACACTACCAAAAGATCTCCGTGATGCAGTCGTTATCACCCTGTACAAGAACAAAGGCGAGAAGTCTGACTGTTCCAACTATCGGGGAATTACCCTGCTGTCCATTGCTGGGAAAATCCTTGCAAGGCTGCTCCTGAATCGGCTGGTACCTGCCATCGCTGAAGACCAACTCCCAGAGGGCCAGTGTGGCTTCAGAGCAAACAGGAGCACCACCGATATGGTCTTTGTGCTGAGACAGCTACAGGAGAAGTGCCGCGAGCAGAACAAAGGGCTGTACGTAACATTTGTCGACCTAATAAAAGCGTTCGACACTGTGAGCAGGCAAGGCATGTGGCAGATCCTGGAGCGACTTGGCTGTCCTCCAAAGTTCCTCAACATGATTGTCCAGCTACACGAGGACCAGCAAGGCCAGGTCAGACTCAACAATGACCTCTCAGAACCATTCCCTATTCTCAACGGCGTAAAGCAGGGCTGCGTGCTGGCACCGACCCTCTTCACCATCTTTTTTAGCATGATGTTGAAGCAGGCCACAGTGGACCTCGATGATGACGATGCAGTAGCTGATATAAATGACAGTGATACGACAGATTAACACAGCAGAGATGTGTATTTGTTTTTGGTCTCAACTTCCTGACAGCATTAAAGATTTGCATCAAATATTTCATCGGGACGTGCGTGTACTGCAAATAGCCCCAAAAGTGTATTTTATTAACATATTTTTACTGTAGAAAGCCACTATTTGCTTACCTATATTCTGCCGTTATATATATCAAAAGCCGGCGTGCCATTTGTTTTTTTTAGAAAAGCGAGATTTCCATGATCATACAATGTAAGCCTCGCTTTCTCAAAAATAGATATTCTTATGTTTGCCATCTAACGGCGGTATTCTTCAGCGTGTAACAGAACAGCCTCTGCTCTGTGATGGCAACAGTCAGTGAGGCCACTTTGTGAAAAGCAAGATATTCACTGTAATACAATGAAAATAGTGCTCTTCCCAAAAACAAAACGAAACAAAACAAGATGATGCTTTCATCCCAAAGTCTACCGTATTGTTTGGAACTCACATACGTTTTTCTTTTAGGAACATTCGGAGTTGTTCATATTTTTCAGCGTATCCTTTTGATCCATTTTCCTCCTCTCTAAGCCAACCTCCGATCAACACACATACCGGGGCACACAAATAAAGGCGGACACAGGGCGCTACCCGCCATTAGTACGCTCTGTGGACTCGTGTAGCGACAGGAATTCTGAAGAATAGAATGGGCAGCAAATAGACGTCACAATAAGCTTGACGTCATGGCATCGCTAGTCTCACGACGCCGTGTACGCAGTGACGAATTTGATGTTTGACGCCACTCATCCGAAAGGCACGCAGCCTCTTCCAGGGCTGACATTTTCTTCCACACAGCCTCTGCCAGGGCTGACAGTTTAATAAGAGTATATACTGGATCAAAAACTTGCAAAAATGAAATAATTATATTCAAAAAGTTGAAGAGGTACAACGCTGCATTGTCTACTTCAAAGCTAGCTATATCCCAAGTTCCAAGTTAACACAACGAAAATTACGGACCCAAATGTGTGAGAGAGAGAGAGAGAGAGAGAGAGAGAGAGAGAGAGAGAGAGAGAGAGAGAGAGAGAGAGAGAGAGAGAGAGAGAGAGAGAGAGGGGAGAGAGAGAGAGAGAGAGAGAGAGAGAGAGAGAGAGAGAGATGATGATGATGATGATGATGATGATAATTTCTTTTTTTAAATTCAGGATAAAAGCTATTAGACAACTCAATGCCTGTCTTACAAGCTGTCCTGTCAACAAAACAGAACATAGCAGGAAAACAACACAGCATGCAAATAAAAATAATAATAATAAAACTACGGAAGAAACATAATAGGTGAATTATTTAAAGGAGAAAAAATGGCATTGGAGAATTTGTAACTGCCACCGATGCAAAAAGCAAGAGAAATAAATAAGTGCATAGCATTAATATTACACTCATCTACGACAGTGTCAGAGAATCAGCAGTATCAATAGCTTATAGCGACACCGACAAGACAATAGATGTTCAGTTTGCAAATGTATGGAGAAAGAGAAAATGTTTGACGTTTACGTGTTATCAGCAGTATTATTATGTTTATATGGCGAATTGTGAAGTCAAGCTGATTGGAAGTGAGTGTGCAAAGCACTTTTAAAATGGGTTCTACCTGAAAATGATTTAATGTTTACAGGCCATGAGTTCCAGACAGAACTACCCGAAAGAGATTTGTGTCAATTAATATTATAACAAAGACGCGTCTGGTGTTTTACGTTAGTTCAGCAACAATGTATAACAACAGCAACAATGTATAATGTGTCTAGAGTTTTTACGTCACCGTCACTGTCTGAAGTCGAGAATTCTTCGTTTCGACTTTTTTTTCTGCGATGAATTATTTTTTTTACGAAAATGATGAATAAGTACAAAGCTAGTTAACGAACTCATCTAATATCGTCCTCGAAGCTAGCTATATTCAACATTTCAAATCTCTCTCTTGGCTTGACTTCGCGAACGAAGATTTTATAGGAGTTGCCCACGACGTCTGCAGGCTTGTTCGTGGCTGCGGAGGCCAATCCGAGACAGGCAGGTTCGACCGCAGTGGCTGCAGGGGAAGGTATGGCCAGGGTTCTGAGCTGCGGCATCTCTGTTTTTTCTCCTGAGCCGCTTGTCCTTAAGGCTAGCTCTGTGAGAGTCCTCAAAGGAGACAGCTGCCTTGTAAATGGTGGAGCGCCAGGTGTCACGGTCCGCAGCAAGCGAAGACCACTGGTGGTGGTCGATTTGGCAGGCACTAAGTGACTTCTTGAGACAGTCTTTGTATCTCTTCTTTGGTGCCCCTCTGTCACGGTGTCCAGTAGCAAGCTCGCCGAACAGGGTGATCTTTGGTAGGCGATGATCCTCCATCCTGGAGACATGCCCCGCCCAGCGGAGCTGTGTCCGCAGCAGCAAAGCATCGATGCTCACAGTTTCAGCCTGTTCAAGGACCTCGACGTTGGTGACATAGTCACTCCAGTGAATGCCCAGGATGGTACGCAGGCAGCGCTGGTGGAAGCGTTCGAGGAGTCGTAGTTGGCTGCGGTAGAGGGCCCAGGACTCGGAACCATACAGCAGGGTGGTGAGGACCACAGCTCTGTACACGCTGATCTTGGTGCCTGTTTTCAGCTGTTGATTGTGCCACACCCGCTTGAAAAGTCGCCCGAAAGCGCTGTTCGCTTTTGCCAGCCTGCTGTCAAGCTCCTTGTCCAGCTTGGCGTCCGACGTGATAATGCAGCCAAGGTAAGTAAACTGGTGCACTGACTTTAGTTCAGACTCGCCAATGGTGATGTGAGGAGGGCGATACACTGTCTTGGGTGCCGGCTGATGGAGGACCTCTGTCTTTTTCAGACTGACCTCGAGTCCAAAGAGCTGGGCAGCATCTGCGAAGCAAGACGTGATGCGCTGCAGGGCTCTCTCTGTGTGTGCAACGAGGGCAGCATCATCAGCAAAAAGCAGCTCACGAATCAGTTGGTCTAGGGTTTTCGTGTGGGCCTGCAGTCGTCTGAGGTTGAACAGGCTGCCATCGAGACGATACCTGATGTACACTGCATCGTCATCATCGAGGTCCACTGTGGCCTGCTTCAACATCATGCTAAAAAAGATGGTGAAGAGGGTCGGTGCCAGCACGCAGCCCTGCTTTACGCCGTTGAGAATAGGGAATGGTTCTGAGAGGTCATTGTTGAGTCTGACCTGGCCTTGCTGGTCCTCGTGTAGCTGGACAATCATGTTGAGGAACTTTGGGGGACAGCCAAGTCGCTCCAGGATCTGCCACATGCCTTGCCTGCTCACAGTGTCGAACGCTTTTGTTAGGTCGACAAATGTTACGTACAGACCTTTGTTCTGCTCGCGGCACTTCTCCTGTAGCTGTCTCAGCACAAAGACCATATCGGTGGTGCTCCTGTTTGCTCTGAAGCCACACTGGCCCTCTGGGAGTTGGTCTTCAGCGATGGCAGGTACCAGCCGATTCAGGAGCAGCCTTGCAAGGATTTTCCCAGCAATGGACAGCAGGGTAATTCCCCGATAGTTGGAACAGTCAGACTTCTCGCCTTTGTTCTTGTACAGGGTGATAACGACTGCATCACGGAGATCTTTTGGTAGTGTTCCTTCCTCCCAGCAGCAGAGAAAGAGGTCATGGAGCTTGTTGTGCAGTGCTGTGCCTCCATGTTTCCAGATCTCTGGCGGTATTCCATCAATGCCTGCTGCTTTGCCACTCTTGAGCTGGTGGATGGCTGTGAGGGTCTCTTCAGCGGTGGGCGGTTCGTCCAATTCAACCTTTACTGGGAGGTGTGGGATTTGTAGGACGACTGCTTCTTGAACAGTGCGCTCAGCGCTGAAGAGGCTCTGAAAGTATTCCGACCAGCGGTTCAAGATGGAGGTATTATCTGTGAGGAGTGCCTGGCCATTCGCGCTTCGCAGGGGACTTTGTACCAGGTGCCTGGGGCCATACACTGCTTTCAGTGCTTCGTAGAAGCCCCTGTAGTCACCATTGTCAGCACAAAGCTGGGTCCTCTGTGCAAGTCTGGTCCACCACTCATTCTGGAGATCTCTGAGCTTGCGCTGGAGACTGCTGCAGACCAGGCGGAAGGCAGACTTCTTCACAGGGCAGGAAGGCTGGGCTAGGTGGGCCTGATGGGCGGCTCTTTTTTTTGCTAGGTGTTCCTGGATCTCTACATCGTTTTCGTCAAACCAGTCTTTGTTCTTCTTTTTGGCGAAACTCAAGACTTCTGCAGAGGATTTTGCAATAGCAGTTTTCAGTTGTTCCCAAAGTGTTTCAGGGGAGGAGTCTACTGGGTCCGCTGTGTCTTTGAGCCTGCGCTGTAAATCTGTCTGAAAGGCAGCTTTCACATCGTCACGCTGAAGGCTGGCAACATCAAGCTTTTTCTTGGGGGGCCCCCATTTCTTGGGTTTTGGCTTGAAGTGGAGCCTGAGTTTGCAGCGGACAAGGCGGTGGTCAGTGTGGCACTCTGCGCTGGGCATCACTCTGGTGAGGAGGACGTCACTGCGGTCCCTCTGACGCACTAGGACATAGTCGATAAGGTGCCAGTGTTTGGAGCGAGGATGCATCCAGGTGGTCTTTCGACTGTCCTTTGCTGAAATTTCAAATAAATATAACACAAATAGCGGACTCAAATGCGGGTCAACCTACTTTCTCTAAAAGACAATTTTTTCCTCTTTAACGAGTAATCCAATTTAAAAATGCCAAAAAGTACTCCGAAATAAATCTTGAAGGAAGCTTTTCCTAAAGTTTCAGACCTGTACGTACACAAACACAGGAGAAACTCGTGTCCACACACACACACACACACACACACACACACACACACACACACACACACACACACACACACACACACACACACACACACACACACACACACACACACACACACACACACACACACACACACACACACACACACACACACACACACACACACACACACACACCGCGTTTCCCGCTAAATGTACGTTCGACAGAGCGGTTAGCGTAGCTATGCATGACGTAATTTTATCGTATTACTTCACTGTCAGAGTCTGATGTGTTCGTCATTTACAAGCTACGGAGCGTGCTCCGACCATCCCCATCTCAAAGTCTACCTTATTTTCAATACGCTAGATAAAAATGGACGTACTGCCTTTTTCTTGCAAAGAGCAGAGCTGTTCGGCTTATTCAATCTAGAGCTGTTCGGCTTATTCAAACTAGAGCTGTTCGGCTTATTCAAACTAGAGCTGTTCGGCTTATTCAAACTAGAGCTGTTCGGCTTATTTAAACTAGAGCTGTTCGGCTTATTCAAACTAGAGCTGTTCGGCTTATTCAAACTAGAACTGTTCGGCTTATTCAAACTAGAGCTGTTCGGCTTATTCAAACTAGAGCTGTTCTGCTTATTCAAACTAGAGCTGTTCGGCTTATTCAAACTAGAATCTTGTCTTCGTTTCTGAAAAACAAACGAACTGCATGTATGGATGTGTATTGTCCTTATTTTTGTTTGAAATTTTAGAAAAATTTCCGTGCATTTCATTTTCATCGTACTTTAGTTCATAAATATCAGTAAGCCAGTATTACCTTTGGTATTAGCCCGGCGGTAAGACCCAATAACTAACTAATAAAACAGTGCATACAGAAAAGGATATATGCATTCCCAGCAACCATTATTAGCTTTCTTCTTTGTTTCTGTTTCTTTCAGGTAAACAAAACTTATTGTTGTAAACGTATACATTTACACAGCACGCAGGACAATTGTGTAGCATGAATTAAATGTGTTGGGTTTTTTTCCCGATTTTTTACCCTTTGCGTTCTTTACATTATTTTTGTTTGATTGACTTAATTTTCATAGCTCTATTCGCCTTTTCCTCCTTATCGCCCGGTGTCAAAGTAACGAGAGACTACTTATCATTTTACTAACATGTGATAAATATAGTCTCAATTTATGAAATGCTATTCTGACAACATACAAACGTTTTCCCATCAAATACGACTTTGGTCAATCCCACAAACACACCCTTATCCCCATTCACTCAAACTGCTAGGGACAAAATTGTAGATATATAAACAATTAGTATCTCAACGAAAACACCTGTATGCAGTTATTATTTAATATAATTGGTACCAGTTTCTTGCAAGGTGAGTCAAAAATAATATTATATGCAAAAATACGAAGCGCAGACACCCACTAAGTACGCAACTTCTACGTACGTGAATCAATACGGCGCATCCACAAAAAGATGCAATGAACCATAACCCACAAAGTCTCTTCTATATGAAAGTTGCCTTGGCTGTCAATAATCTCTACCTGTTGTCTTCGACGTGAATCTTATGTAAAAATAACTCTTTTGTAAAGGCCTGCAACTTTGCCACAGCTATAAAAGGGGCACAGTGAATATGCGTCATTGGTTTAAAAGAAAGTCATTTTTCATGACGTAATTTTAGTTGTTTAGATTCTGCGTAATATGGGTTTCACTCTAGCTTCTAGTAGTCTAGCTGATGCCCTTCATAGACGATTAGTCGTTTACGAGATAGTGATTTTCTTCAGAGTAACAAAGGTTTGGGTATATCAAAATCAAGTCTAGGACGAATAAAATCAGTTCGCACTCATTTTAAACCGCCGGAGGATGGGGGTATGTTTCTGTAGCACATTTTCTTTGCAGTACGTCTGCAGACGAAACCCGGACTGTCGCAGCCATGTTCTTTGGGGATAAGTAGATTACTGTTACGTTTGTGGTTGTGTTATTCTTTTCAGGGCATGTGCGTGTTAATCATAGGAAAAGATCCGGTGTTCAGTTGAGTTATTGTAGATAAGAATCACGTTCCATTTTAGTATGATTCGTTTTATTTTGCATGGAGAATTCCGATCGATTTCTGTGGTATAGCTAGAATGTTGCATATTTTTGCTACATTTTTGCTGAAGTCCGACCTCGTTTAACCTGCAACTTTCTAGAAAGGGCGCGTTCATTCTAGCGACCTCAAATATGACGTCAACGTTTTGTAGTACACATGTTGGCTACATTTGGCATCATTTACAGAATGCGACTAAATGTTAGTGGAAGATTGTAGACATATCTAGAGTTTCTTTGTTATGAATATTAATGAGTTTTGGTTACGTTTTCTTTTCTGATTGGTTAAGTCGTGTAGTTTGCGGGATTGTTTTGGGACGGCCTCCCAAAACTTCTGCCCTTCATTACCGACATCATCAACACATCTCTTGAGAACGGCTCTGTCCCTGAAATCTTCAAGTCCGCCATCGTCCGTCCTCTCCTAAAAAAACACAACCTCGACCCAAACGAACTCAAAACCTACCGCCCAGTCTCCAATCTCTCTTTCCTGTCCAAGCTTCTTGAGAAAGTCGTTCTCAACCAGCTCAACCTCCACCTCGCCGACAACAACCTCCTCAGCCCCTTCCAGTCTGCCTATCGCAAACATCACAGCACTGAAACAGCCCTTCTACATATCTTAAACGACCTGCTTCTCTCCACTGACTCGGGCAACATCTCCCTTCTTACGCTACTCGACCTCTCTGCCGCCTTCGACGCTATAGACCACTCTATCCTCCTCCACCGCCTTCACCACTCCTTTGGCATCACTGACTCTGCTCACTCCTGGTTTCTCTCCTACCTCTACCTTCAACTCGACAGCACCCCCATCTCCTTCTCTGACTCGGCCAAAAACCTCGGCGTTATCCTCGTTCCTCTCTTTCCATGACCAGCTTCGTCTCCGCCACGGCCCAGGCATGCTACTTCCACCTCCGCCGCATCAGTCAGATCAGAAAATACCTCACTACCGAAGCTGCCACCAAACTTGCTGTCTCTCTCATCCTATCTCGCATCGACTACTGCAACTCTCTCCTTTCCGGCCTCCCTCACTCCACCACTTTCACTCTCCAGCGCGTCCAGAACAATGCTGCCCGCCTCAGAAAGAAAAAATCCGACCACATCACTCCCCTGCTCAAACTCCTCCACTGGCTTCCCATCCCCCAACGCATCCAATACAAGATTCTGTCTCTCTGCTATAAATCCCTGAACAACTGCGCTCCTGCCTATCTCTCAAACTTACTTCACCCCTACACTCCTCCCCGCTCCCTCCGCTCCGCCTCCGACCCTCTCCGCCTCCACATCCCCCGCACCAAACTCAGCCACTTTGGGCCCCCGCTCCTTCTCAGTATACGGTCCATCCGCCTGGAACACTCTCCCACTCTCTCTCCGTCAGAAACAATCTCTCTCCTCCTTCCAATCCGCCCTCAAATCTCACCTCTTTCAACAGTTCTAGCGTGTGTGAATAAATAGTGCTCAACATCGCACACCAACAACGCGCTCGGTAGCCTGTTTATTCTGGCTTGGCCGTATACACAAAGTTTTATGACACAGGTCTAGATTTTGTTTTGTCACTTCATTCCCTTGTGTATATCGAACACATTTTTGCTTGCAACAAGCCAGGTACTGTTCTCGTCAGCGGACCAACCTGACCACATTGGTGATAAACACCAAATATTTCTTTTGTTGTGCGGTGACCGTTCTGTGGATTTATATTTTGTTAGGTCACTCTTTCCTGTTTATTTAGAGTCATTGCGTTGTTTGGGGTGCTTTAAGCATTTGATGTTTTAAGCAATAGGTCTTGTTTGACACTGCTGTTTCCTCCCTCGTTTTTGTTGTCGTGTTTAATTTGTTTCATTGCGTCAGTGTTGGCTTGTTTGCAATGGTGCATAATCACTTTGGGAGAAACAAGGAGAACAGGGTTGTTTTTTAAGTACTGCTCTGATTAGTTCACTGAGGACGCGCAGAAACACATACTAACTGAATTAGTAGATGTACTCACTCGGTCACATGGGTCAGTGTGTGAACTCTGATTTGCTGGTATAGTACATGTACTATTGAGATAGAACAGGTAATACTTGTTTACTTCAACACAACGAGACGCTGTCAACACACTATACGATGGGCGTGGCAAGGTTATGACAGACGTTACTGGCATTTACTGGCCATGCTTAACACTGATGCAGATCGAGTACACAACTACACAATGCTTCATACGAGTATCAATTGTATGTATTAGTGTGCTGGCTCTGTAGATCTGTAAGATAGAATGCCAGTGACCCATACACACAATGTCAGCAGTTTACAACATTTTTCCGACTGATCCAAAGAGCCCCATCTTTAAGTCGAACAACTCTGTGTACATTCGACCTATCCGAATAACAGATAACTCGACCGACAGATAGATCGAACATAAAATAAACTTTCCCTGCAGGTTTGACTTAAGGGTTGTCGACTGTGCAGTGGTGGTCGAAATATTTTATCGTAGTGCTTGTCATCAATGTGTCACACATACGCACACGTACGCACGCACTATAACACACAAACACACACACACACACACACACACACACACACACACACACACACACACACACACACACACACACACACACACACACACACACACACACACACACACACACACACACACACACACACACAAACACACACACAGGCACGTATACAAACACATCTTGGCAAAAAGATGTGTGTGAGCATATACACGGTAATAAATATATATTTTATTGCGTTTGTAGTAAATTAGTATTGTAACAAACATATGATCACAAATAATCATTCATTTCGGAAGAACTGGTTTTCAGTGTAGATTATTTCACTGCCTCTGTATCTCTGCCAGAGCAAGAGATTCGAGGTGTTTCAGCATGAGCTCCTCCTGAGCGCGCCGCCACCTTTCAAGAAGCGTGTTGAAGGTGTAGAGGAAGGGGTTGAGGGCGGAGTTGAAGGGCAGCACGAAGATGGCCATGCCCACGTTAACCTCGCTAGGGACTGGGGTGCCCGTGGAGGCCAGCAGTCCCAGCACGCCGATGGGGAACCAGCAGAGGAAGTCGGACACCACGATGGACGTCAGGCGTCTGGCCACTACCATTTCCTTGCTCTTCCTGCTCGTCTCTCGCTGCATGGAGTTGACGCGGATCGTCCAGTAGATCACGACCTGACCCGCGGCGATCAGCAGGAAGAGCACCAAGTTGAGCACGATCATCACAGCAAAGGCGTAGTCGCGGCCTCGGAAGCTCTTCCTGGTGATGGGCAGCGGGATACAGATACCGGACTGGCTGTAGAAGCGCCACTCTGACGTCACGGGCAGTAGTGGTACAGCGGCGATGACAAAGCCCACAGTCCAGGCGATCCCACACGCTACACAGGCCGACGTTCTCCTGAAGTGCACCGTGCTGAAGGGAAAGCGCAGGACGAGAAAGCGGTCCAGTGTGATGAGACAGATAATGAACCCCGACACCTCACTGGACAGCAGTGACAGGAAGCCGGCGATCTTGCACATCACACTGGTCTTCCACACGTTGTCAAACCAAAGGTACTGACCGCGATACACCGTGTCCGCCGCTCCCACCAGGGCCAGGTACACGCCCATCAGAAAGTCAGCCAGGCTCAGGTTGCTGACAAACACGCTGAAGCCCGTCACTGCTGCATTTCTATGTAAGAACATTCTGGACACGACACACCCCACGTTTCCAGTCATTGACAACACAGAAAATACCCACAGAAACACGCGGTAAACATCAGAGCGAAGGAGATCCTGGCAAGATGAAATTTCGTCCTGTGGTGCGGAACACACCTTGTCACCAAACTGATCCGGTAACATCTGCCTACAACACAGTTTAAAATTGTCCGCCATCACAAAGCGCAACCCACTGAGGCCTTTCAAAAGACTGCGGGGAATATCGGTCAGAGTGTTTCCTCGCAGATCCACTCGTTGTAGGTGTGGTGTAAACAGAAACCCATCATGTGACACAGCGTCAAGCTTTGAATGCGACAGGTTCAGTGTTGTAATACTGGGATAGTTGGAGAGTGCGGCGGTGCCAAACGTCTCAAAACTTGTATAGGACAGGTCCACTATTTGCAGAGTTCCCTGTATTACATCGGTGGGGGCGGTAATCATGGATACTAAGGGGTTCTCTGACAAAAACAATATTTGCAAGTTTTGCAAAGGAAGAAAGACACCCATGTCCACAGAAGTGAGATTGTTTCGACTGAGGTCAAATGTCCTCAGGTTGGGAAAATCCATTACTAACAGACGGTCTAACTGACACAAGGCGAGACTGAGCCACACTAGGAATACTTTCTGTGTCAGTTCCTCTGCTGTTATCCCAGACCCGCTGGCGTCCAGGTAGCGCACGTCCGGGAAATTGTCTGCGGGAAATGGCTGAGGACAGACAAAGGACAGACCCTGACAACTACAGCCCTGGGGACATGCGGCCTGACACAGCAGCTCGTCGTCGTGTTGTGGACACTGGGGCCAGCCGTCACACAGATGCTGGGCGTGTACACACACGCTGGAGGCGCGGCAGCGGTAGAAGCCTGAGCACGCGAAGCTCTGACAGTCCGCCTCGTCCTCACGGCCCGGGCAGTCCAGCACACCGTTACAACGCACGTACACTGGCAGACAGTAACCGTCCGGGCAGCGGAAGTGTGTCTCTGGACACGGGCGGGAGGAGTGCCAAGGTTGCTGCGTGAAGTTGCCGCTGGCGTCAAAGTGAACCACAGCCGGGGGGTGCAGTCGGTACGTGCTGTATTGATCGTGTAGTGTCAACGTGCTGCAGGCTTCGTCTGAACCGTCCCGGCAATCTCTCCGTCTGTCACATCTCTGGGCCAGCGTGGCACACTGGCCGTTGTGACACCTAAAGCCTGCACACTGGTCACCGGGTGGCCGACAGAACTCTTCGTCAGATCCGTCGGCACAGTCCGGGCGGAAATCACACACCAGTGTGTATGGGACAGTCGACTTGCCGTCCTCACAGGCAAACGTCATGGTGACGACATGGATCCGTGAAGCGTCATCAGTAGGTGTGGCACACTGAGACAAGTACTTCTCTGTCCCACAGAAACTGTCAGGGTCACAGTACAAGAACACGTGACTCAAGTGACCTCCAGGACATTGGATGAAGGTTTTATTGGTTGCTTTGTAAATCAGGAATGAAGAGGTTAAAACGGGAAACAATACCTGACTTGCGGATAAAACAGAAGTGTGAATTTCCCACTCACAAACAAAACTCTGAATAAACACATTATTCATGTCACAGAACTCAAGATGAAGCATGTTGCTGTACATCAGTCGATACGAAGTGCATATTTTGTCGATAAAAGTATTCATTTCCTGATGGTGTGTAATGTTCATATTATAAGACACGGTGCCGTCAACCCAGGTATACACATGTCTGTACATATCCGGAAATGTTGACGAAGAACTTCGCAGTCCAACGTAGGCCGGCAGTAGTCGTTTGCCAAACTGGAACAGTTTCCTGAAGGCGTCCCACTCCGCTTTGGTTTTCATCATGGCCAGATCTCCGTCCAGTTTCTGACATTCGCTGCGCGCCTCGTCCCACAGAAGGTCCTTTCCCCAGCTGACGTAGCGGTAACACTTGGTGCTTGTGGCCACGGCGCCGTGACAGGCGGGACTGGTGTAAGGGCAGTCTGCACGCTCGTCCTCCCCGCCATGACACTCAGGCTCCAGGTTACAGTCCAGGTGCTGCCGGTAACTGGCGTAGTCAGGCCCAGAACAGTTAAATTTGCCATTATTCACTACTCGCGGCGCTTCTACTGCATTGTGGAACGTGTATAGCATTTTGAATCCTGTTGCTCCACATACATCAGCGCCTGAAGCACGAATAATAAAGTCTGCATCATAAACACGAGCTGATATGATTGTTTGTTCGATTTCTTTCCACAGTAGAGCATTATAACTCTTATTGTGCATGGCCAGAATTTCAACTGAACCACTGTGACCCTTTTCACCCATCTGGAAGTGCGGAAAGCTGACCATCACAACATGACCATCAGGCAAAACAACGTTGACGGAAGCGTTTATTCTACACGGCATGTAGCTTCTACCGTCAAACCCAAACGTTGTAACGAAGCCAGACATTGGTGAAGTTTTATGCACTGGAAGACTGTAACGTGCTTGTTCAGGTAGTGCTTGGTAGTGGAGGATGAATCTCGGCAGGTTCATTGTATCCACCGATTGGCCTGTTAATTTTATATCTGCAAGGTTCGATGAACTTAACCACAATTGTTGAGGCCACTGTGCTCCACCGTAACAATAAAACAAATTGTTGGTACTAGGGCACTGATCTACAGTTCTCATCGTTTCTATTGTTACATCGTCCCAGCAGTACTCCATGTCAGATGTGACGTAATATAAAATGGCAGTACCCTCTGGAGCTCTCACACGCCAGTGACAAACAACGGTAGTTTCTTGAAAGCCGGCACTGGCCACAAGACCATGAATAGCTCCAGAGGTACCAGTAAACGTCACGTTGCTTCCTGCAACACAGGAACTGGTATCCAAAGTTAATGTGCTCTGTGCAGATCGTTTAGCGATACCAGCTGGACATTCCTGTTTTCCGGGAACATAATAGTCTTGTAGTAATACGCGATTGGCTTTGACGTCAAGTTCATGTTCTTTTGAATGTAAAGACGCAGGTGACTGACTGATTCTAAGTTCATGACTATCTGTGCTGTAACTGCTAACAGATACTTTGGCTGTACGTAGACTACTCAAGTGTTTTGTAGCTAGGTTAATGACGGGATTTTCCAGACCCATGCTACTTGTCTGACGTGTAACAGTTATACTGGTTCCAACAGTCTGTGAGTGTGAGTTAACAATGGCGTACATAATTACTAGACACTCCATCTCGAGTCTTCTGAAGCAGTGACTTCGTACAGTTTCCATATTTGTAGTGCTGTTGGACAGTATTCATTTTTATCAAAGGGAACAGGTGAATGTGGCGCAGGAAGGCTTGATTCAATGAGTAGTTCTATTTTGTGCATTGCACTTAATTCTAACAACTAAAGCGTCTGTCCTAAACAGCAGGTCCGTAAGACACTGCCCGGTGGTAGGAGCTACTAATTCTCGCTGAATAAAGAAAGAAACACGTTTAGAAAGGACAAATATAACATTATTGTTTTGTGTTTTTTTTTCTTAGGAATTTTATTTGCATTTTGTACCCTTGGCAATCACTTGTTTTTTCTTTAATCTGTATTTTGACTAAATACTGAAAGTCCCGCAAATTGTCTGGTAGCCTATGGCCGTCCTGAACGAAGAGCAGCTGACAAATGTGTTTTGTGGATAATTCCTGCGTATAGTATTTCATTCTGATGGTTGATTGTATCTACAGACATGTGAGAATATTGTGTTTCAGTGTGCGTGCTTAACTACTTATGCTGTAATATTTCTGCTTTTGATTTCTTTTAGATGTAAAATTCGGCGAATTTTCTGTGCATCTGTTTCACTTAATGAGCAAAGTGCCTGATTTATTAGAATAGTCTGCTAGCACTACATTTACTTAGTGGGATAGTTCCGAAGGTGACACCTCATGAGAGTATCGCCTCTCTATTAGTAATACTATTTATATATTACAGTATTACTATTACCCCGAGCTGCCATTCAACTAGTGTCTGCAGTTGACGTAGTAAACGTAACTGATAACTCTGATAAATGAAGAAATGAAATTATACACGTGAAGATGATCTACTGGACTACGTATGTCGAAAATGTGAACATAAAATATGCGGACCGTTTCCTTAATTTCTGTGTATTAATGTATATATTTATAAATGTGCTTTAATGAGATGTTTTCTCGTATTGCAATCTTAAATGTATCATTCAGTATCAAAACATAATTTACTATTTGTTATGTAAAGAGTCTGGGATAATGGGAGGAAAACTTGTATAGTATCAGATCCCATTTAATATTTCACGCACTTTAGTTTTACAAATGTAAAATAAAATTGCGACAATTCCTATTGTCAATATCAAATAAAAGAAAATTATCAAAAAATAAAAATAAAAATAAAAACATTTTGGGGAAAATAGTGAAATTATATTCTCAGAAGAATCTGCGTCGTAATATCATTGAAATATATCTTCCTTGCAAACGTATATACCAGGTCTGCTCGTTCCAATATAAATTTAAGTTATAATTGTGATGTAGAAATAAACATGCATTATGCACAATAAATACAAACTTTTGTTTTAATAATAATTTAGATAATAAGAGCCCACGGGCAACAGAAAGCGTACCTTTGCCTTTGTGAGTCATAACAGGTCAACTGTGTGTTCTCCTTATGTGTGTATAGAAAACACTAATACGAAATAATGATTTGTATCAAGAAAGTCTATGGGACAATAATAGTGTTTTTTCATGTATTCCAAACGTGCAAATGTACTTCAACTACAGCCGAACGCAGATGGCATCCCTATACTGGCTGGAATTTTTCTCAACACCTCACAACGCAGAAGACAAACACATACCCGATTTATGAACAGACCTCATTACTCTTCGATTACTTTTACTGCAGTACGGCACACAGCGTTGTTGCCAATGATCCCAATGAAAGTGTAGCAATGTTAGGTTACTTTACGACTAGCAAACCTCTTGAGATGCACAACATTTCACAAAACACAGAAAAAAACGATCACAACTATTTACAGAACACAGAAAGAGAAAAATATGTACACTATCATGGCAAAACGCTACAGACATTCTTCCTTAATGTGAACAACTGCGATAATAAATATACGACTGAATTTTCTGACCCGGAAGGAGTGATACACGTGACGTCTAACGGGTGGAATACCGCAGGTGTTTCCATCATTTGCACATGGAAAGTGACGGCTGATTTTGGGTACTACATCACGGTGTATGTGGAAGAGCTGGTGACGACCTGTTGGAACTACCTATACCGTGTTCAAGTTTCAGGTACAGCAGGTTTTGAAGGTCCAGTGATAAACTACGATTGTAACCCGAGAGTCTTTTCTGTCTTCGTTTCAGACACGCATAACGTGTATTTCAGGTTGTTGGACAATAAACAAACAGGTGATGGCGAAACGTTCTACACGCCAAATTTCAAGGTGCATTTCCAAATAGGTACAACCGACTACCGCTCAGAACTGAGTGTAGTCCACACCTCATCCACCACCGGCCTCCTCACACCGTGGAGATTCGACGACAAGGACCGTCACCCGTGTTCCATGAACGTTTCGTACCAGTTGTTTGTTGCTACTGATCACGTGGTGATGGTCAGCTTCCGGTACTTTTACGTTGCACATGCACATCGAAGTGGTCTTACCTCTTGCAGAAGTGAGCGTCTACAGCTGTACAGTTTGGACGAGGACGGTCAGAAGTCACTGTTGATACAGGCGTGTTATGCAGCGGTGATTCCAACCCAAGTCTATAATTCTTCACTTGAGTTGCGTTTTCTTACCCTCCTATGTGACCAGGGGGGTGGAAAGGGCTTCAAAATGTTGTATTCCTTTCACTTTACTTCAAAACCACTCCCAATGTATAGTAACGGCAAGTTTAACTGTTCTGGGTCTGACTACACCAGTTTCCGGCAGCACCTGGACTGTAACCTGGAGCCGGAGTGTCATGGCGGGGAGGACGAGCGTGCAGACTGTCCCTACAGCAGTCCTGCCTGTCATGGCGCCGTGGGCACAAGCACCAAGTGTTATAGATACTACGTGGCAGACACAGCGCTAACCTGGTATCAGGCACAGAAGGAATGCGAGAAACAGGGAGGTAATCTGGCCATGATGAAAACAGAAAGCGATTGGCAAGCTGTGTGGAAACTGTTTGAGTATGGTAAAAATCTAAGAGCGTCATGGATTGGACTTTATACTGGGAATGAGCCAACACTCAACGTGTATAAACTGATGTTTAAGTGGGTGGATGATTCTATCGCCCTGAATATTAACAACTCAATCGGCGTTAGGTTCACCTACAGCTACGCTGACAGAATGTGTGGCTATGTGGGTGTTGAGAACACTGTTTACATAGATTTCTATGGATGTTTCTATGTTCACGGAAAATTTAATTATGTCTGTGAAACTGAAAGTAGCAATACAAAATCAGAAGTCGCAAGCACAGCGCCGCTATTTCCAACATTCAAACAACATGCGATGAAAGACACAATTACAACTTTGTCTCTGGTATCTTGTCCGCGTGGTCATTTGACCCGCTCTTTTCTGTCATGTGACCCACAGAGCCAGTGTGACGTAGACCACCCGCACTGTGTGGCAGCGGCTGCTGGTGATGACGTACTCACGAGAGACTTGTTTTCACACATGTTTGTCTGCGAAGACAGAGAGAACGTTGTAGCCTACACGCTGCTGTGTGACTTCAGACAAGACTGTCCGGACGGATCCGACGAGAATTTCTGTCGTAATAGTGACCAGTGTTTAGGGTTCACGTGCACCAATGGTCAGTGTATAGAAACCAACAGGCGCTGTGACGGGGACATCAACTGTTGGGACGGGTCTGATGAGGGCTGCACATCTATGGAGGTCAAAACGCTGATGATACCCAGGACAATCGTGTACTCGCCGCATGTGGTGATCAACTTTGACAACACTAGCAGACCATCACGGACTCCCATTGGAGCAGACGAACCGTGTACAGAGACGCACTTCCGCTGCCCAGATGGTTACTGTCTGCCCGTGTACCTGCGCTGTAACGGCGTGCTGGACTGCCCGGGCCGTGAGGACGAGGCAGACTGCCATAGCTTTACGTGCCCAGGATTCTACCGCTGCCGCGCCTCCAGAGTGTGTGTGCACGCCCAGCACCTGTGTGACGGCTGGCCCCAGTGTCCACAACACGACGACGAGCTGCTGTGTCAGGCCGCCTGTCCCCAGGGCTGTAGCTGTCAGGGTCTGTCCTTTGTCTGTCCTCAGCCATTTCCCGCTGACAGTTTCCCGGACGTGCGCTACCTGGACGCCAGCGGGTCTGGGATTACAGCAGAGGAGCTGACACAGAACGTGCACCTGGTGTGGCTCAGTCTCGCCTCGTGCCGCATGAGTCACCTGCCTAGAATAGACTTGCCCAACCTTAGAACTCTTGACCTGAGTGAGAACCAGTTCACGACAATCAATATGAACGTCTTTTTGACGTTACACAATCTACGGACATTGAGACTGTCGGGTAACCCGCTGGTTTCTCTCGTCAGCCGATACACAGAAGTCGTTCACAACAACCTTACTGTAGTGGATCTCTCACTGACTCTACTCCGTACCTTTGACAGTCAGCCCTTGTCCAGCTACCCACACATCAAGTCTCTGAACATTTCCTACAGCAGCCTGGACACTATCGGTGACTCCGGCTTGACATACACACGTGACATCATGGAGGTGGACTTGAGGGGGAGCCCCGTGCGACAGTTCCCCGTCCGTCTGATGACAGACCTCAGTCAGCTGCGTGTGGTGTACGCCGACAACTACAGACTATGTTGTGACACCACTCTACCGGATCACATGGACCCCAGTAAGTGTTTTGCACCTGCTGACATCCTCTCTACCTGTCATGACCTGCTGAACTCGGGTGTTTTACGCGGGTTGTTGTGGGCCATGTCCACGTTAGCACTAGCAGGAAATTCGGGATGTCTTGTGTACAGATTGTTAATACGTAAAACCGTTTATCTGTCAGCCTTCAACATTTTCCTGACCAACCTGAGCCTGTCCAACTTTATGATGGGCGTGTATCTAGCGATGGTGGGCGGGGCCGATCTGGTGTACAGGGGACGTTACTCATCATTTCACACAACATGGACCTCAAGCATTGCGTGTACTACTGCTGGCTTCCTGTCCGTGCTGTCCAATCAGGTGTCGGCGTTCGTCATCAGCCTGGTCACGCTTGATCGCTTCCTGGCCGTCCGTCACCCCGCCAGCAGAGTGCGGTTCACCAGACTGTCGGCCTGTGTAGCGTGTGGGATCGCCTGGACTGTGGGCCTCGTCATCGCCGCGGTACCGCTACTGCCCGTGACGTCAGAATGGCGCTTCTACAGCCAGTCCGGAATCTGTATCCCGCTGCCCATCACCAGGAAGAGCTTCAGAGGTCGCGGCTACGCCTTTGCTGTGATGATCGTGCACAACTTGGTGCTCTTCCTGCTGATCGCCGCGGGCCAGGCCCTTATTTACTGCTCGCTGCACTCTTTCAGCTTCGTCACCATAGAAACCACCCGGGAATCTCTTGATCTGAGCCAGGCTCGTCGCGTCGCAAACATTGTGTTGTCAGACCTTGTGTACTGGTGTTTTGCAGTCTCCGTGTACATCATTGATATGGCTGTGGGTCAGGTGACGAATGTCATCCATGTGGTGACGTCCGTTGTACTGTTTCCCCTCAACTCAGCACTCAACCCCTATCTGTACTTACTGGGTATGTTGATGGAGAAGAGAAGGGCGGATAACCGACTCAAACTGATGAAACGTCTGGCACGCATTTTGTCTCAAAACACTGATAAACTGAACACTTCCAGCCTTTCTGTCTGTAGTATATCCATGAACTGACATATTTCTCATTATTACGAAGTAATGGTTGTACTTGTTCTTTCTACGCGTTGATGGGCGGACAACCGATTCAAACTGATGAAACGTCTGGCTCGGCGCCTTATGACCCAGAAAACAGATCTGGACTCGTTGCTGTGTGCCTCCAACACCACTATAAAATAGTATGCAGACTGAACACTTGGAAATTACCTCCAGTAGCTGATATCAATGACATTAAATGGACACAGAGGAGAAATGCATGTTTTTTTTTAACATTTTAACAACATCAGTAATTTCCTTATATATTTCATAAGTACATTCGTGTCCTGCAACTAGTTCAATGAGTGGATTTTTATCAAAATATTCTTATTGCATGTGTATTCTGCCATTATGTGGCATAAGCCAGTATGTCCGTTTTTAGAAAAGCAAGAGTTTTGTCTACCCGTATTGAAAATGTGCGTATGTATGTATGTATGTATGTATGTATGTATGTATGTATGTATGTATGTGTGTGAGTGTGTGTGTGTGTGTGTGTGTGTGTGTGTGTGTGTGTGTGTGTGTATGTATGTAAACGCGAAAATCTCCGATATTACTGGACACACAAATTTAAAACTTGGCAAAATACTTTATTAAGTGGGTGGCTAAGAGAGCCTGAGCATATTGTAACTGGATGTCTCATTGAAGACATAAAAGACCGTTTGTAGAAAGTCACTTGACCCAGATTAGAGTCTGCAATTTGGATTATATGCACTTGAAATATTGGCTATGGCTAGTTTGTCGAAAAACATTGGATGAGATCTTTAGTCATCTTTGTACCTTTCAACTTTATTGAAAATAAAAGTTCACTGCAGAAAAAATGTCAGAAGTAAGGCTCCTTGAATTCATCAGAAGAATCAAACAGTGAGAGTGACATAAAAGCACCAAACGCTTCATTGTTTTATACAATGTTCCTAACTGACGCAAATCACCAGCACGTCAGTGTTTTACATGTGTATGTACTGGCGCGATGTTCTCCTTCATGTATTTTTGTATGATATTTGCGAAAGTGTCGTGGAAAAGGTGAAATATGCAAGTTTATGCAGAAGAGGCTTTGAAGACAAGTATTCTTCAAAATGACTGTGGCTGCGCCAGCCCACAGAACGTATAATCGGTAGGAAGCGCCGTGTGTCTGCCGTCTGCGTTTGTGTGTGCCATTACGCCGTCTGTGTTTGTGTGTGCCATTGCCGTGCGAATCGGGGAGTGGGGGTGGGTGGTGGTGGGTGGGTGGGTGGGGGGGTGATGGTGGGGGGGATAGTGGGGTGGGGGGATGGGGGGGAGGGGTGGGGGGCGGCGGTTAAAGGAACATACTGAATGAATTACTAATCCATCGTTGTACCTCTTCAACTTTTCAACGACAATTAATTCATTTTTGCAAAGTTTTGGGGCCACTATTTACTCTCATTAAACAGTCAGCCCTGGAAGAGGCTATGTGGAACAAAACAGCCGGCTCTGGAAGAGCGTGCCTTTCGGATGAGTGACGTGAAACATCAAACTCGTCACAGTGTACACGGCGTCGTGAGGCCAGCGATGCCATGACATGAAGCTTAATTATAGTGACGTCATTTTGCTGCTCGTGCTAAGCGGTACACAGCGGGTGCAAGAGCAAAATGTTACGTTTGTGGATGTGTTGTTATTTGAGAGCATGTGTGTTAAGCATAGGAAAGATCCTATATTCATTTGAGTTATTTTGGATAAGAATGTGATGAAGCTCTATGCTCGTGCATAGTGCTCATACATTAGGGTTAGTACGGTACGGGTTTTGTTAACAGTTTGTTTGTGCCGATAGTCCGGGTGGCATGAGGCTCCACGTGAAATCTGTAAGACATGGTTAGCACGGAGTTTTAGTGAGTTCTGTTTAGTGAGTTCTAGGCAAAAGTTTAGTCTGTCAGAGCAGTAATATATTAGTACGGGGCCTATCGTCAGCTTGGACGGATGTGTTTGAGATACCTAGCCCGTATTCCAAGACTCTGAAGCCTAGATTTCAGGTATGTTTCTATATATGTAGTATTGATAGTTGCTTAGTTAAAGACAGTATGCGTTGCTAAGAGTAATTTGCTTGTATAGTGTTGGCCAGTTTGGTTTAGTTATGGTGGTTTAGAATTCAGTGAAGTAACCGGTGTTTTTGTATACAGTTGTTTACCGCGATAGATAACTAAAGGAATGTGAGGTGTGTATATCTAAGCCGCTATGAAGATAGTACGTGGTTGGTTAAGCATAGTCTTTTCCAGTGTATAGAGTAGTGTATAGCGAGAGTGTTAGGCTATAGTCTGTTTCAAGATAGTGACAGAGATATGGGGGTGTTACGGAAGTAGACAGCTTATGAAGCACGTGTGTGTGTGTGAATGAACGTGTGCGTTATTTGTATCAGCCAGGTTACGTGACATTTCTCATTGATCCAATATGTTGTGTGTTTAGCAAGTGTTACGTTGGGACTTTTGTTGTCGTATTCAGAGTGCTTGTAAAGAGGGAGCGACGGACGCCGAGACGTCGAGTCACCAGACCTAACGTGAGGTCATCACCCCTCCAGCTCGTCACTCAGGGAGTGAAGCGACCGGGACCGAGACACCCGAGTCAAAGCGAGAACTGCGCTACAGTACGAGTATGAGGACGTCCGTACCAAAGAGACAGGATGGCAGGAAGAAGCGTACAACGAAGGACTTTCACGCCTAGACGTGAGAAGGACCAACGTAACCAGGCAATAACATCAAACAGGTTGGAGACAGTGTGAAACTAAAGCCTAGCCTGGCCGAGATAGTGTGTGATGTGTATGTGATGTGGATGCTGGGTGTGGGGCAAGGAGTGATGTATATAGCTTGATAGTTGTGAGCGTTTTTTTTGGTATATTTATCTTGTATAAAAGTCACTTTAGAAAGAGAGCCCGTGTGTTGAGTTTTACCGCATGAATGCGCCCGTCTGAGTCAGTGGCGGTGTATGCGTCTGTTGTGCGAGAGTCTGTGCGTACGGCTGTGGGCAAGTCTGCGTGCTTTACAAAGAATTACGTACCTTTTTAGTAGAATTCATTTTCTTTTGCACGAGAATTGCGATTGATTTTTGTTGTGACGCGTAGTTTCGCTACGGTGTTGTAAAGTTTGACTTATATTCGACTGGAAGGTTCGAGCAGGGTCGCGATCTTTCTAGTGACTTCTTATATGACATCAAAGTTGTCTGCAACATTTTTTAACATTGTATTAAAGGCGCTTAGACGGCAGTGGAAATTTGTAGTACCTTCTAGAGTTCTTTTTTTAATGAATATTAATGAGTTTTGGTTACGTTTTCTTCTCTGATTGGTTGTGTTGGGAGAATTTGCTGGATTGTTCTGGAAATCTGTAATAGTATAAAAGACAGGGTTAGGAAGTATGTGTGTACATTGTATGAGAAGCGCAGTGTGTCAAAAGTGTTGATGCATTGTAGAGGAGACAGTGTATCAGTGTTGGTGCATTTGTGGATGCATTGTACGGAGATCGCATCGCTGCAATAAAATATTGTTGGAACTGTTACTCCATTGTGGTTCACAACCTTGTTCCACGTGTGACAAGTTGCAGCTGAGTGAAGTCTTTTTTTTTTTTTTTTTTTACAAGAACCCTACGTGAGTGCGTCTGGTGTGATTGTATCATACTACGACAACGACTACCACGTAACACAAACCTTCTTGCCGTAAGTGTGACAACAACTGTGAATCAGTCTAAATGTACTCACCAATCATCCATACATCCCTTACGCATCCGTCGTGTACGTGTGCGTGTGTTACAGTATGAACTCAACATCACGTACTAGCCTTATAGCGTCCTGTAAAATGCCGTTTTAGCCGACTCTGTTAACTCTTTAAGCCTCGACACACCACAGCAAGATCGAGCATGATAGTTCAAAGGTGGTGACATAATAGGCGCCAAGCTGTTCTGACATCACCCTAGAAACTAATGTGGTAGATCTGTCTGGAGAATTACAATACAGTCCTTTAGAGGGCAACTTCACAATTTGGGGATTTGTGTCCTTAAGTAAAACGTTTTAATACCATACGCATTAAATTCAGTAATAGTAAGAAACGTCTGTTCGCGGAACACAGCATCTTGCACTAATGCATCAGTATTTGAGTAGCTTTTTCAATATTGACGATTCAACAAAACAATCCGCCCTCCCTTTGACCAAATTATAATGTACTGTCTTTGCTTTGACCCTGTCCAGTCAGATCACGGCATCACCGTATCACTGAATTTCGCGCGCTCACGCGCCTTTTTCCGACATGCAGTGATCAGCGACCTCTGTGGTTTTGCTTCTTTATGTGTATTTGCATATCTGGAATCTAGAGCTTGAATATATCTGGCATAAATCTCCCTTTGACAACGGTCCGTCGCCATTTCAGACACGTACAGAAACACGACAGTGACATCATCCATCTTTGCCCAAGACATGCTTTTGCCACAAAGAAATAGCCCAAGCACAAATAAATGATTTGTGATGCTCTTTTTAAATCTTATCAATCACATGGCAACAGTGTTGTGTTTTTTTGTTGTTGTTTTTTTCCCCATCATATAAATGGCTATTTTGTGATCGCGGACATTACATGCAACATCAGAAACACAGCTTCCGCTCGGCCTTTTTCTGATTAATATATTCATCTTCAGATTCAAAGATGGCTGCCGTCGTAAGACAAAATTCGCACACCAAGTCACAGTCAGTCTGATTTTCCCTGTGCACTTTGCCCTTTGAAATCATGCCCGAAACAACATGAAAACTACACTATCAGACATTTTCAACTGTAATAACCACTTTCGTACATACATAACGATGTTATTCTTGGTGTGAAAAAAGCCGCGCACCTCAAAAATCAGTTGGATATCTTCTTCCGTTTCTTTGGGAATTCAGTGTACACTTCTATACGTGTACATTTGTCGCTTTTTGTTGCTTGTTAGTATATGTCAATTGCACGTGTTTCAACAAAGACAGTGCATTAAAAGCCCGGACAAATAAGACATATCGTAAGTTTATCTGTGCTTTTAATCCCAGGTTTGCGTCAAAAGATGTGTTGTGTCCAACCTTCTTCTGAATTACGGATATTATCCCTTTTGATCCTGATACGCTACTGCTTGAAATGCATTTGACTATGATAGTTCTATATACCGTAGACTATACTAATGGTCAAATCTTAAGGGCCACCCCACTTTTTGTGTCATTGTTTATCGTCGCAAGTACGCTAATAAAATACAAAGTTCTTTCGATCCAAATGGGTTAAAAGTTGACCTTAGACAGTCCACTGTACAGGGAACAATAGACAACAATTCATCAATTTCCACGAACGTGTCAAATGCACGTGAAACATCGTCAGTTTTTGTGAAAAGCTGTGCGATATTGGCAAGCGTACCAAAGGCAGGCAGGTGGAAAAACTCGGTAAAGTCGTGATGCACGTGCTAAAGGGGTCAGTCGTGAACACTGAGCACTTTTGTTTCGCTACAAATACCGGTACAGTAGGGGCATAATTGTCACTTTCCTAACCATGCCACGACGACGAAGCCTAACGCCAGTAGATCAAGGCCGGGCGCTAGCATGGCTGCAGGATGGAATTTCCGGACGAGAAGTTGGGAGACGTCTTGGGGTGTCCCATTCAGTGATGCAGAGGCTGTTGGCACGATTATAAGAAACTGGAAGGGCAGAACGACGACCCTGCTCAGGACGCCCGCGCTGCACCAGCAGAAGGGAGGACAGATACCTCTTTGTGGCGGCTCTGCGCCACCGAACTGTCACGTCAACCACTCTGCGACGTCAACTGATGCAAGCTGCAAACGTTAACGTCAGCAGAAGCACAGTCTGCCGACGTCTGCGCGAAATTGGCCTGGCTTCATGCAGAGCAGCAGTGAGAATACCCCTCACTCCAGCTCATCGCAGAGCCCGGGTTGTCTGGTGTCGTCAACATGTGAGGTGGAACAGACTCCAGTGGATTCTGATGAGTCACGGTTCACGGTGTCCTTCAACTGTGTCGCCAGGGCGATCGATTCCCGGATGGATGCGTCCAAGAGGTGGATCGCTACAGAGGAGGATCAGTCATGGTCTGGGCAGGCTTCAGCAAGGAAGGCAGGACCCCACTCCACGTCATCCGAGGCACCTGACTGGACTGCGCTATCGGAACGAGATTGTGCAGCCCCTCATCCAGCCAGCTCTCCAAGCCATAGGCGACAATGCTGTTCTGCAGGACGATAACGCTCAACCTCATCGCGCCCGCATGGTGGATGAGTACCTTGAGCAACGGAGCATGATGAGGATGGAGTGGCCAGCTCGTTCACCTGATCTGGCTCCCATCTGGCTCCCATCGAGCACCTCTGTGACGTGCTGGGGCAACGTGTAGTCAGCAACCACCCCCCACCTCAAGGCGTCCCCCAAACTGACTCATTTCCTTCATCAAGAGTGGGAAGCGATCCCACAACATGTTCTCCGAACCCTGGTGAACTCCATGCGTCAACGCTGCATTGAATGCTGGCTGCAAACGGTGGGTACACTCGCTAATGACTGGACCAGTCTCGTGTGACTTTTCAAATGAGGGGAGGGTGAACATTCTAACGCACTGCTGTTGTTACAATTTCTTGATTTACTCAAAACTTATATAAAATTGTTACTGAATAAATTAGCAAAGTACTGACTCCAAGTATTGTTACATTATGTGTGTGGTGTTGTCGGTGCGTCTGCGATAAAAAGTGGCCCTTAAGTTTGAACCATTAGTATATATAGACTATGAACTGTGAATAATGAACCTTTATTTTATAACGGTAAAAGTATTTGGTTACAAGACCAATTTTCAAACTTGCCATTACTACCATTAAGCTAAGAACTACCATTAAACACTATCACAAAAAACAACAACAACGGTTTCACACGAAAGTAAATAAAAGCACACAGGCACAAACACTCTGTACATCCCACACACACATTCTACACCACACACATACACACAGACAAACACATACTGCAACACACGCACGCACGCACACACACACACACACACACACACACACACGCACACACACAGACACACGCACACACACACACAAGCGCACACACACACTACACAACACGCACCCCCCCCCCCTTTCCAGGGCAACAGTGAGGTGCAATTTCCTATGATAGTTCAAGGGCGGTGCCAGAATAGCTTGGCGCCTTGAACTATAATCTGTAATGTAGCCTTCATAGGACGATAACCGTTTTTTTTTTTTAAATCAGCCTCAGGAGGAAATGGGTTAAATATACTGACGAGCACAGAAATATCACATTTTTGGCATCATCGGAAACACTTTGGTAAGAAATTTCGCGTTTCTTTTGCTCGTAAGTATATATCGACATTTGCTTAGCAGAGGTTTCAGATAGTATTAAAAAAACCCATGCACACGATGTCAGGATTATCTGTAACTTTTGTTAGATCCCCCCACCACCCTCCTTTTCAAAGCACTCATAACCGTCCTATCTGAAAAGGAGCATATGGATTACGTTCATAATTACCTGCAGCACCAGGGGGCTCATGGGAATAGATGTATGCCCTGAGAAAGCAACAGACAGTGTACAAATCCATTTTTTTTGTGTGTGTGTGTAAAGCGAGATTTTTTTATTATACACTGTAACACAATACAACTCTCTCTTTTCACGAACATGGACTTATTTTTTTAAAATTTATTATTTTTCTCCTTTACAGTGCGGATGTGCCTGTTGCTGGCACTCAGTGGCCCCTTTCAGGTCCTCATACTGAGGGAGTCAGCCAAACTTATGTGTTTGACCGCGCAAGGAAAAAGAGAAGAACAGAATTCTTCAGCGTTGGTTAGCGTCTTTGCTCGGCTCAGCTCAACGCATGTAATTTCAAAATTGCACTGGTGTGAGTTGGTCTGAGCTAAGAAATGGCGATTCGTCGTGGATTCTTCTCATATTGAATGCACATCTCCCCAAATACTTATTTGCTGTCAAAATTAACCCCTTGACTGCTACACAGTTACGCGTCGTTTCTGCCGAGTGGTATCGTCAGTAGCAGCCCAGGGGTTAATCTTTGCTTTTTCAACGACGTCAGGACTGGTTGCTGTTGGAATTGAGTTCTGAAGCCTGTATCTGACGACGCGGGCAGAAAGATGCTTTGAGGAATATGTTGCCGGGCTGGAATGAGTTTCAACCCAAACACGAAGTGGTAACACCTGAAGACGACTCCGAGTAGGAGTCGAACTATCTGAAGAAGATTCCCAGATGGGGTCGAAACCCCCTGAGGTGGGTTTCGTCCCCATCTGGGAATCTTCCTCAAATAGACGAGATGGGGTCTTAGACACGTCAAGAATTAGGTATAAGACTCCGAACTAGGATCGAAACAACTTGAGAAATTAAAACTCCAAGATAGGGTCCACGCAGTTTGAGAAATTAAGACTCCGAGATGGCGTTGTAGCCATCTGAGAAAATATGACTCCGAGATAGGGTCCAAACAGTTTTAGAAATGAAGATTACGTTGAACTTATCTCAGATGTGGTTTTTATCAACACTGATGCGCCACAGGGGACTGATTTGCCGCTTTTTTTTATGTACATAGCAAAACTGCAGACTCACTAATGGCGACTGTGTGATTGACACATAGAGGGTTGACAAGGCATTGACACTTCAGTAAAAGGACAGATTACAGACGACGACGACAGACACTACTTACGAGAGATAGATGACTTTGTGAAGCGATGTGAGAGGAGCTGTCTGCAGGGGCGGATCAGTTAGGGGGGTTCCAACTTTTTGTTTGGGACCTTCAACCTGATACAAAAGGCCTCCCTGACGCTAGATCTTGCTTCCAGGGTCCGAAATAAAAAAACGGGGGGGGGGGGGGGGGGGGGGGAGTGGAGGGGGCGAGGGGGGAGGGGAAGGGGGGCCTGGAGAGAAGGCGTGTTAAGACTCTCACCATTCGCCAAAATATCAACGGGGGGACGGGGAGGGGGGGGGGAAGGGTGGTCTAACCACCCCAAAAAGGGGCTTCGTTAAAGCATTTTAAAGAATTTTGGGTCGGGGGGTTTACAGGGCTTCCGGAACCCTTGGGGAGTTTCCGGAACCCTTGTTCTCCCCCCCTCTCTCTCCCCCCCCCGATCCGCCCCCGGTCTGGAACAATATGGTGCTTAGACAATAGGGTTCGAGTAGAGCACCGAAAAAGTGTTCACCGAGTGTGCTGTTTGGTGGAGAACGGAATGCGAGGTATCGCTTATATAGTGAAGCCCAAACATTTTTAATTTTCCCACGCTGCCCAGCCGGACGCTTACCATGTCTGAAATAAATACCATGTCAGAGTGACTGTCCGCAACCCGAATTCACATACACACACACACACACAGAGACACACACACACACACACACACAAACACACACACACACACACACACAAACACACACACACACACAGACACACACACACACACACATGCACAGTCCGTATTCAAGGCATATACTTAAATGAGTGTCCGGACCAGTAATCCCCACGCGTTCCAATTGCTCTAATATGAACTGCCGTGGACTTGCATGCTCACGCACTCACTGAGCGAGATCATACCCTCACTGCTGTCTGTCTCCTGCTGAGAACTTTGGCTGAGAACGGCTTAACTGAAAAACATTTTGCCTCTCCGTCCAGCCGCTGGAAAAGATCAACATAATTGAGTAGTGATTATCTGAGAGGTCAAATATATACATGAAACGTAGTATTAACTGACCCCATTAGTAAAACGTCTTCGGGCCCAGGACGGCCGCAGTGGTCCCACGCACAGTCGTGCTCGGGCCCCCTTGCGGCCGTCCTGGGGCCGATGGACTTTGCTTACTGTGGGTACACACACACACACACACACACACACACGTACATATACACCGACACACACACTGATACACATACAGATGCACAATCGTGCTTTCGTATGCACTGTCCTCACGCATGGTGAATATATATGTACATAAGTGTACAAACCATTCGTTCACATGAATTTCAATTTGCTCTCATAAAAATTGTCTACCAGCAAGTATGCATGCAGATTAACCCATTTAGCCCTGACGCACTACAGCAGGAGATGAGTCGACCATGATAATTCAAGGGTAGTGCCCGATTAGCTTGGTGCCGACAGGCTGTCGGCACCAAGCTAATCTGGCACTACCCTTGAATTATCATGGTCGATGCATCTCCTGCAACTCCTCCAAAATCGATCCATCTCATGCATCTCCACCAAAATTTGGGAAATACGGTTGTCGGGCTGAATGAGTTAACATACCTGCCAATTGTACCTTAAATGCCCACTACCGCCGTAACCGTTCAAAGACACACTTCTGTTACAGATGGTTACGAAACGCTACATACAGGTTTAGCTATTGTTCATTTAGGCACAGGACGATCCAGTTAGTTCGGATTTAACGTCCACAGCACCGAAGTGATCATGGACGGCCCTGACGGGCGGGTTATGGAGGACAGGGAAATCTATTGCCTATGGAGTACGACCTGAACACTGATCAACTCAGGCGCACTCCAACTGTGCCACTTCGATTTACCAGGACCTTTCAACGGACATGCTATTGAACAATTCCGTTTTCCCCCTGGATTGTGAGTCAAGCTACCGGGGCCGGGACGGGATTCGAACCCACGACCCGGCGATTCCCTTCGCTCTCCTGCTCCGACGTTTAACTGCCTGAGCTATTTCGGACTCTGGACGATCCAGTTCAGCACACGTCGTCTTTATATCGAGTAACCTGACAATGACTCCACTCCGTTCTAGAAATACAAAGCAATCAGTGCGAGAAACAGCTAAAAATAGACTGACACGCTAACTGCAGTGCAGAATAAATAATTGCGATTACGCGCGTGCTTTTGCTGCGTGTCTAAAGTGCTGTTAAAGTTCATAAAGTACAAGGCATAACAAACACAAGTGGTGCTGAAATGTGTCTTCAGATTTATGCGTAAAGGTCTCTTGGCTTGACTTCGCGAACGAAGATTTTATAGGAGTTGCCAACGACGTCTGCAGGCTTGTTCGTGGCTGCGGAGGCCAATCCGGGACAGGCAGGTTCGACCGCAGTGGCTGCAGGGGGAGGTATGGCCAGGGTTCTGAGTTGCGGCATCTCTGTTTTTTCTCCTGAGCCGCTTGTCCTTAAGGCTAGCTCTGCGAGAGTCCTCAAAGGAGACAGCTGCCTTGTAAATGGTGGAGCGCCAGGTGTCACGGTCCACAGCAAGCGAAGACCATTGGTGGTGGTCGATTTGGTAGGCACTAAGTGACTTCTTGAGACAGTCTTTGTATCTCTTCTTTGGTGCCCCTCTGTCACGGTGTCCAGTAGCAAGCTCGCCGAACAGGGTGATCTTTGGTAGGCGATGATCCTCCATCCTGGAGACATGCCCCGCCCAGCGGAGCTGTGTCCTCAGCAGCAAAGCCTCGATGCTCACAGTTTCAGCCTGTTCAAGGACCTCGACGTTGGTGACTTAGTCACTCCAGTGAATGCCCAGGATGGTGCGCAGGCAGCGCTGGTGGAAGCGTTCGAGGAGTCGTAGTTGGCTGCGGTAGAGGGCCCAGGACTCGGAACCATACAGCAGGGTGGTGAGGACCACAGCTCTGTACACGCTGATCTTGGTGCCTGTTTTCAGCTGTTGATTGTGCCACACCCGCTTGAAAAGTCGCCCGAAAGCGCTGTTCGCTTTTGCCAGCCTGCTGTCAAGCTCCTTGTCCAGCTTGGCGTCCGACGTGATAATGCAGCCAAGGTAAGTAAACTGGTGCACTTCACTTTAGTTCAGACTCACCAATGGTGATGTGAGGAGGGCGATACACTGTCTTGGGTGCCGGCTGATGGATGACCTCTGTCTTTTTCAGACTGACCTCAAGTCCAAAGAGCTGGGCAGCGTCTGCGAAACAGTACGTGATGCGCTGCAAGGCTCTCTCTGTGTGTGCAACGAGGGCAGCGTCATCAGCAAAAAGCAGCTCACGAATCAGTTGGTCTAGGGTTTTCGTGTGGGCCTGCAGTCGTCTGAGGTTGAACAGGCTGCCATCGAGACGATACATGATGTACACCGCATCGTCATCATCAAGGTCCACTGTGGCCTGCTTCAACATCATGCTAAAAAAGATGGTGAAGAGGGTCGGTGCCAGCACGCAGCCCTGCTTTACGTCGTTGAGAATAGGGAATGGTTCGGAGAGGTCATTGTTGAGTCTGACCTGGCCTTGCTGGTCCTCGTGTAGCTGGACAATCATGCTGAGGAACTTTGGGGGAGAGCCAAGTCGCTCCAGGATCTGCCACATGCCTTGCCTGCTGACAGTGTCGAACGCTTTTGTTAGGTCGACAAACGTTATGTACAGCCCTTTGTTCTGCTCGCGGCACTTCTCCTGACTCTGTCTCAGCACAAAGACCATATCGGTGGTGCTCCTGTTGGCTCTGAAGCCACACTGGCCCTCTGGAAGGTGGTCTTCAGCGATGGCAGGTACCAGCCGATTCAGGAGCAGCCTTGCAAGAATTTTCCCAGCAATGGACAGCAAGGTAATTCCCCGATAGTTGGAACAGTCAGACTTCTCGCCTTTGTTCTTGTACAGGGTGATAACGACAGCATCACGGAGATCCTTTGGTAGTGTTCCTAACTCCCAGCAGCAGAGAAAGAGGTCATGGAGCTTGTTGTGCAGTGCTGTGCCTCCATGTTTCCAGATCTCTGGCGGTATTCCATCAATGCCTGCTGCTTTGCCACTCTTGAGCTGGTGGATGGCTGTGAGGGTCTCTTCAGCGGTGGGCGGTTCGTCCAATTCAACCTTTACTGGGAGTTGTGGGATTTGTAGGACGACTGCTTCTTGAACAGTGCGCTCAGCGCTGAAGAGGCTCTGAAAGTACTCCGACCAGCGGTTCAAGATGGAGGTATTATCTGTGAGGAGTGCCTGGCCATTCGCGCTTCGCAGGGGACTTTGTACCAGGTGCCTGGGGCCATACACTGCTTTCAGTGCTTCGTAGAAGCCCCTGTAGTCACCATTGTCAGCGCAAAGCTGGGTCCTCTGTGCAAGTCTGGTCCACCACTCATTCTGGAGATCTCTGAGCTTGCACTGGAGACTGCTGCAGACGAGGCGGAAGGCAGACTTCTTCACAGGGCAGGAAGGCTGGGCTAGGTGGGCCTGATGGGCGGCTCTTTTTTTTTGCTAGGTGTTCCTGGATCTCAACATCGTTTTCGTCAAACCAGTCTTTGTTCTTCTTTCTAGCGAAACCCAAGACTTCTGCAGAGGATTTTGCAATAGCAGTTTTCAGTTGTTCCCAGAGTGTTTCAGGGGAGGAGTCTGCTGGGTCCGGTGTGTCTTTGAGCCTGCGCTGTAAATCTGTCTGAAAGGCAGCTTTCACGTCGTCACACTGAAGGCTGGCAACATCAAGCTTTTTCTTGGGGGACCCCATTTCTTGGGGTTTGGCTTGACGTGGAGCCTGAGTTTGCAGCGGACAAGGCGGTGGTCAGTGTGGCACTCTGCGCTGGGCATCACTCTGGTGAGGAGGACATCACTGCGGTCCCTCTGACGCACTAGGACATAGTCGATAAGGTGCCAGTGTTTGGAGCGAGGATGCATCCAGGTGGTCTTTCGACTGTCCTTTTGCTGAAAAGTAGTGTTGGTGATGACCAGTTGCTGCTCTGCACAGAACTCCAACAGTAGGCGGCCATTGTCATTGCAGTTCCCGACCCCATGCTTGCCGAGGACTCCTTTCCAGGCTTCAGAGTCCTGGCCCACTCTGGCGTTGAAGTCGCCAAGGATGATGACTTTGTCGTCTGCAGGGGTGCTCTGTATGAAGCTGCGCAGGTCAGTGTAAAACTTGTCCTTTTCAGCAGGCTCTGCCAGGAGGGTTGGGGAGTACACACTGAGAAGGGTGACGTGTTGCTGGTGTCTCAGTGGGAGGCGCATGGACATGATGCGGTCTGAGTGACCCGTTGGTAGGTTTTCCAGCTTAGTCGCAATGGAGGCCTTGACCATGAAACCCACGCCTGAGAGCCGTCTTTCTGATTCAGGCCTGCCTGACCAGAAGAGGGTGTACCCAGCGCCAAGTTCTTGGAGGCTGCCTTCGTCCGGAAGGCGTACTTCACTGAGCGCGGCGATGTCGATGTTTAACCTCCGCAATTCATGGGCAATGAGGGCGGAGCGACGTTCAGGGCGTCCGCTGTCTGCTTTGTCGAGCATGGTTCGTATGTTCCAGCATGCTACGTTGAGTCCGGTCGTGGTCGTCATGAGAGTGGATCCGTTATTCTTTCTTGTTTTTTGACCGCAGGAGAAGATGCCCGTTGACCGCGGCTAGCCAACTGGGGTTGCGAGGGGACGAGCTTTGGTTAGGCCACCTTTTCTAGGCCCCTCTCCGTGTGGAGCAAGCAGTGCTGTCCCTAGAGAAGGCTGCTTGGTCGTTCAGGGTGTGCCGAGTGATGTTGTCATCCCCAGGTCAACATCAGGCGACCAATATCCTGAACCGCCTGCATGCAAGTTTGAGACTGCGGCTTCCAGTGACATCTTTCACCTGCCGTTTCGCCCCTCGCCCGTCGCTACAGGACTTGGAATGGTCAGTGTCATGGTCCGTGGACGTTTCCTAAAGCCTGCGCGGTGGAGCTTTTTGGTGGAGTGCAGTGTGCGCAGTATTGGCCCCACCCTTTAAACCCTTGGTTCGTCTGCCATGGCCTAGCAAGCTGGGACGGTGGCATCGAGGTCCTCGGGTCGTAGGTTTTATATCAGACTGTCCTTGTCCTAGTCTCTGGCTCAAAAGCCTTCCCCGGAGACACAGGGGCTTTGATGTCAGGGGTTTCCTCCCTTAGCCTTTCCGCAGCCAAGCGGCCAGGCCTGCAAGGCAGCAGGGGACTCGTGGAGGGCGGGGTCGTCTATGTCCCGTGCAGATGTGAACATCTGCCCACTGCCCACAGTATGTATCACGAACTGTTAAAAGACAAAGTAAACTCATTTTATGATAGTGTTGGTGACCGCCCAGAAGTTTTGGATCCTAATCAGTTTGAACTTGATAACAAGGGCCATTTATATTTAAATACAGACAGAGGAAAAGTACAATTGACTTATATAAAAAATCCCGCTAAGTTTAAAGCTTTAAGTTCAATTAAAACTAGTGTTGGTGGTGAGGCAGCACTGCAGCGTTACCTTGGTGTTGGTAGTAAAAAGTTGCCACCTAGACTTGCTAGTACCCCTTCATGACGTACAAACAAGATTGCCAACTGGTCAAGAAATTGAAATGACTGAAGTAAAAAGGCTTCCAGAAATAGCAGACAAGGTAATACACGAAACTTCATTTGCAGAAGGGCAAATAAATGAGGTTATGAAAACAATAGAAGACTCTCCTTTGACAATGCGGGAGTTAGTGGGCTTGGATAAAACACTGCAGTCAATAAGAGGTGAGCTTGTGAATAATGTATCTAAACTAGGTGAGCTTGATAATCACATAGAAAGAGAAAAAGAAAAATTAGCTAAAGCTGATGATGAGAATTATGACACAGAAATGAAAGAAAGAATACAACACAGATTAAATGATTTGCAGATAGAAAGATCAGCGCGGCTAGAAGTAGTTGAAATTGGGAAAGAAAAACTGAAAACACAGGTCAACAGGATTACAGAAACTATTCAGAAAATACTTCACGAAGACACAACTTTGGCTGAGAGATTGAAAACACTTTTCAGAGAGCAGGTACTGTAATGGAATACAAATGAGCCATGCATATATGGAATTGTTGCCTGTGTGGTATGACAAAGAATACATTATGTAGGGGAAACAAATTCATGACTTTCTTACCTTTTTTAAAATTTATTTATTTTTATTTGTTTGTTTGTTTCTTGTTTGGTTTCTTATTGTCTTGAAAGCACGATCTCTTTTCTGGCCATTCCATGTCATGGATCAAATGTGCAGGCAGTCGCGGGTCTCATGAGGATGTATGACTATTGTTAGTCGTATGTTGTTTATGTTTAATTGTGTCCCATTTACTGTGTCTGCGGTCTTTGTGCGATTATCGCTTAGCGTGCATTCGTTCCGCACACGCAACATTCTTGACACTAGCAGTGAAGGGGTTAACTCACTGGAGTCGTGCCGTCTCCGGATTCGCGGCTTCAAGCCGAATATCCGGAGGCGGCACGCCTCGAATGCGTTAATAATGTTACACACACACACACACACACACACACACACACACACACACACACACACACACACACACACACACACACCTGATGGCGTTATAGTGTTAGAACTGTTGAAACGGCTGAAATCTGGATGTTCTCACTGAGCTCCGTCCAGTATTCGTTGGCGCAGCGCCTAGCAGTCTGTTTGACCTTACTCCTGGCAGCCCTGAGAACCTGCAGGCTCTTTTTGCTGGGTGATCCTTTGTACTCGACAAGGGTAGTCCGCTTGGCTACGATGATGGCGCTATGGTAGGAGCGTGTGTGGAGAACGTTCTTCAAGTTGGTGCGCCTGACCAGGATCAGATCCAGGAGAGACGGCCTGTTCAAGATCCTCTCAAAAACTGGATGCCCGCCCAAATTATAGGGTATGATAGTTATGATAGTATGATAAGTTTGGCACCGGGCAGTGGGCACATCCTTAGGACTTGTTCGGGGAGTTAGGCGTCCCGCCCACCACAGTCTCGGGTAGATGGGGCTCGTAAGCCTTGGATGGCAGCCCAACTTGGAGAAATAAAACTCTGAATCAAAACCTCCGCTGCCTTGCGGTCATATCCTGACATGGAAAAGGCTTCAGGAGTAAACCTCGTGGAAACATCTGCAGTCGGGGCCCCTAAGGCAGTCCGTCGTTGCATTAAACTTTGTTCTAGCAGATCCTGCGACGGCGCCGGTGCCAAACTGTAATGGCTCTGCCGTTCCTTTGGACTACACTACACTGGGCAATGAGTACCAGTGCGTAAAAGGCCATCGGGTTGACGTCGGCAGCAGTTGAGCAACGCACGGCCGTGCGCGGCCATCGGCGGCCGACGGCCTTCGTGCACTGGGCATGCATCTGCCTCGCGCCTTTCTTCTTACAGTGGCTGAGCAAACCAAACAGACAGCAGGGGTGTTTTAGGACGGCAGCTGACGTACCTGAAACAACAGGCATTCAATCAGCTGAATAGCTTGAAACCGACCCTCGTTGGCAAAAGGCACAGATTTTAATGAGCATCTGCTGCTGCAGGGGCTTATGTAGACATGTGTCTAGTGCAGATGAAAGGAACTCGGTAAGGCACAGTATCACTGACTAGGTTTCGAACAGGATCTGAAAAATTCAGTAAGTGTATATGTAAATGAAGAAACAACGCAATTTACAATTATCCTTTCACTGCCGAGGGAAAGCGAACACGATCCAACTGCAAGAGACATAGATCATCATCAGTCCCAGCGGGGGCTCATGAGGATCTATGCCTCTTGATGCCACTACTTTGAATCAATACTTCGCGAACAGCTGGGGCTCGTTAGCCTTAAATTAACAAAGATTTCAGAAACGCAGTCGACGTCCACTGGCAGTGAAGGGGTTAAAACACATACGGCCGCAAGGTCCAAAATCATAGACCACACACAGCGTCAAAGGATGAGGACAGGTTGATGAAGGATAAACTTAGCTATGTAGTATTTCATCGCATATTTCTAGAAGAGATATTTAGAATGTGACGCGGCATAGCGCTTTCAATAGCACGCACATGACGTCATAGGCGAACAGACCAGCTCAAAGCTGAAATAGACACTCTTAAACAGGACAACATCAGTCTACAGCAGCAGGTTAGAAATCTGAACAGTCTACCAAAGTAAGCGCCCATCCTCACAAGCAAAACTGGGCAAAGTGGACTCCCTAGTTGAAAGCCGGTGTAATGAAATGTTGGCTAAACAGAAAATAAACTCCCCAGAGCAGCGAACCCCCGTTGCCTTGCCGAATCACTGTCCGTCACCACCGCCACTGTCCGGTACCAATTCCCTTTCCTCTGAAATTCACTCCCCTACCTCCATCACTACGTTGAACCCTTCTGATACTGTTCCAAAGGAGTACACCCAAACCCACCTGTCCTGAGCGTGCGTCTGTGGCTATGGAGGAGACGGCAGGGAGCAGCAATGCCACTGAAACTAAATCCCTTAATACGCTTACGTTCCAGGACTAGCCACTGACTCCCACCCTAGGCCAGAGTCAACGCTCTATTAATCGGGGACTCTAATCTCCAACGGGTGGATCGTCGTCGCTTGGACCCAAGCGGGGGGTTAAGATTGACCAGTTGGCGAACATTCAAGAATTTAAAAGATTGCGAAATAAAGTTAAGTAATTAGTTAGAGAGGCGCAGAGATCGTTTGTAACCAAAACAGTTGAGGAAGACAGAAACCCTTCCTCATTCTGCACAGCACTTAATACGCTTACCAACAACAGGCGTAAACAGTGCAATGCCATTCCAGAAAACCTCTCAGCTGAGGAGTTTAATAACCACTTTCTATTAGCCCCCAAAGGCGTACTCAGTCCTCACATTCGCAATCAGTCGATATATTCTACACCGGAGAAGCTATCAGAGTTATTGTAAGCAAAGATTGTCTTCGGATGATATTTTCGTCATCCCTGATATTGCTGTACACGAGGTAGGCAAATACATTTCCATCCTAAAAAAGAACATTTCCTCAGGCAGTGATGGTATTAATGGATATATCCTTGACCTGTCGCAACCGTACATAGTGGAACCTCTTACAAACATGTATAACCTGTGTATACCAAAAAATGTTTTCATTGTAGGTTTAAAAAAATCAAAAATAGTGCCTGTTCCTAAAGCAAAAGATTCCTCTGAAATTAATAATTTTCGCCCCATTTCCCTTCTGTCAGTTCTCTCGAAGCCTCTAGAAAAGCATGTTCTCAAACATCTTCTGGAATTTCTTAAAGAAAGGTCCCTATTATGTAAGTAACCAGTCAGGCTTTCGTCCCAAGCATTCATATCACACTGCACTCACACGAATAGTAAATTCGTGGGTGAACAGTATAAAATGGTTGGTCCTGTCTTCTTGGATCTAAGAAAAGCGTTCGATCTTATCGATCATGCCATCTTACTGAAAATCTTGCCAACTACTTCAACAATAAGAGCCCGTCAGCTCTTTCGTTTCTGAACTCCTATCTTACAAAAAGAACACAAACAGTCTACGTCAATGGCAAATTTTTTTCTGAACAATTTGTCGAGTATGGAGTGCCCCAGCGCTCTATTTTAGGCCCACTACTGTTTTTGTATCTTCATTAACGATCTACCGTTACATGTAACATGTACTGAGGCCGAGTGTGACATGTTTGCCGAGAACTCAACGTTACATTCCGCTGGTAAAACTGTGCCTGAAATTGCAAATAATCTTCAAGAGAGTCTTCATAAAGTCTCTCGGTGGTGTAATGAAAATCGCATGCTTGTAAATCCCACAGAAACAAAAGGCATGCTTATGACAACCCGCCAGAAACATTAGCTCAAATCTCCATCGCTCAACCTTTCTTTAAATTCCACCCCAGTTGAGCAGGTCAGTCAACACCGCCTGCTTGGAGTAATAATGGGTGATGATCTAAGCTGGCAAAACCACCTATTCTATATGAGAAAATAATGTGTCCAAAAAGTTGTTTCTACTTTTCAAACTTAAAACGATCATTGACCTTAAGACGCTCAAACTATTTTTAATGCCTACATTAAACCATACATTGATTAAGCCTCAACAATATGGGATGGCTGCAGTGAAAATCACTTCAAGAAGATAAACTCAAAATATAAGCGCGCTGCTAAGCTTATCCTCCCTGATCCGTTGTTATCCACTGATGCCAAGCTGAAGGCCATCGGACTTCTCCTCTGGTTAAGCACCTCGCACTAAACAAACGTGTACTGATGCACAACATTCTTAACGAGAAAGCCCCATCTTACTTATGTAGGTTTTTCTCGCCAACCGAAAAGAAATACAGCACCTCTAGAAACAGTCTCTCTATAAAAGGCCCCGTATAGACCTGTTCAAATCTAGCCTGTCTTATTCAGGTGCTCTTTTATGGAACTCACTTCCTCCGACTATTCAGCGCTTAGAGTTATAATTATTATAAGATCTCTTGGCTTGACTTCGCGAACGAAGATTTTATAGGAGTTGCCCACGACGTCTGCAGGCTTGTTCGTGGCTGCGGAGGCCAATCCGGGACAGGCAGGTTCGACCGCAGTGGCTGCAGGGGAAGGTATGGCCAGGGTTCTGAGTTGCGGCATCTCTGTTTTTTCTCCTGAGCCGCTTATCCTTAAGGCTAGCTCTGCGAGAGTCCTCAAAGGAGACAGCTGCCTTGTAAATGGTGGAGCGCCAGGTGTCACGGTCCACAGCAAGCGAGGACCACTGGTGGTGGTCGATTTGGCAGGCACTAAGTGACTTCTTGAGACAGTCTTTGTATCTCTTCTTTGGTGCCCCTCTGTCACGGTGTCCAGTAGCAAGCTCGCCGAACAGATTATAAGATAAGCGCATTATAAATACCGTAATTATTATTATTTTAAACCACGTAACGCTCTGTGTATAAAAGTAGAGTACATGATTACCTTTCTAAGACTACGAAATGATGACCTTTTCTTCTTCTTTGTTTTTAGACATGGTACGCTTCATGTTCTCACTTTTCGCTAGTTTTTCTAGCTAGCCTCCAAATTGTTTGTTCTGTTTTCTAACTTGTTGATAGTACACAAAATACCCTACCTACTTAAATGTTAGATATGTATGCGCGTACGTGTGCATGTACACAAGTGCACATGTGCACGAGTACATGTATGTGTGTGTCTGTGTGCATGTGCGTTGGTGCGTGCGTGCTTGCGTGCGTGCGTGTGTGTGTGTGTGTGTGTGTGTGTGTGTGTGTGTGTGTGTGTGTGTGTGTGTGTGTGTGTGTGTGTGTGTGTGTGTGATGTTTATATCTAGTTAAGCTTTGTTGTTTGGTTGATGTCCTTTTATTTTTTTAAGTAGCTTAGCAAGGACAGATTGTAAGAAAGGCCTGCGCGCCTAATATCTCAATCCTTGGAGAATAAAGTTTCGTTCGTTCGTTAGTTTGTTCGTTCTCTCTCTCTCTCTCTCTCTCTCTCTCTCTCTCTCTCTCTCTCTCTCTCTCTCTCTCTCTCTCTCTCTCTCTCTCTCTCTCTCTCATTTCCTACTCTCTTTCAACCCCCGCCCCCCCTTTTTTTCTCGCCTGTCTGACACAGTCTCAAAGAAAACAAACACATGCAACGTTTTTATTGTTGTAGCATCGTGTTCTATGGGTACCAAATGTAATGGGTCACGTCAGTGGCGTCGATGCGTCTTCTTCAGCTTCACCGCCAACTGAGGGCAATATATGGATCGTGCGTGTGGATGAACAGACTCTGAGTCTGGGTGAATGATTGTGCATTGCGGATAGTTCAGAGACGTGCATGATTCGTTTAGCGTTAGGACATTCCACAACGTGAATCGGAGCTTTCGGTTGAAATGGATCAGCCGTGGTGTTCGAGCGTAAAACCCTATAGACACGGTTCCGTAATTAGAACTAGGCCAAAACTTTACGGAGAATCACAGCGCTGGACAGACAAACAGTTAGATCCCCTGCCCCCGCCTATCAGGCACCCAATCGCCTGCCCACAGAGAAATACGCAGGTATAGAACAAGACGATCATTTCCATCCTTAAAAAGAATGGATCAGGTCTCTTATATAACCCATATCTTTCTCCGGAACTTAGGAAGTAGGCAGGAGAAACATACATACACAAACATGAAGGTGCGCTACTATATGTGGTCGGGTAAATACCCTGATTTCCCACAGTAGATGCACTGAACATTACACAACAATGTAACGATACAAATTTGCCTCGAGTTATAGATACTCACAAACCAGATAGGTGAGGCTAGCGCTGGCAGAATTGTATACAAACCAAGGGGAATCACAGCGCTGGACAGACAAATAGTTAGATCCCCTGCCCCCGCCTATCAGGCACCCAATCGCCAGCCCACAGAGAAATACGCAGGTATAGAACAAGACAATCATTTCCATCCTCAAAAAGAATGGATCAGGTCTCTTATATAACCCATGTCTTTCTCCGGAACTTAGGAAGTAGGCAGGAGAAACATACATACACAAACATGAAGGTGCGCTACTATATGTGGTCGGGTAAATACCCTGATTTCCCACAGTAGATGCACAGAACATTACACAACAATGTAACGATACAAATTTGCCTCGAGTTATAGATACTCACAAACCAGATAGGTGAGGCTAGCGCTGGCAGAATTGTATACAAACCAAGGGGAATCACAGCGCTGGACAAACAAACAGTTAGATCCCCTGCCCCCGCCTATCAGGCACCCAATCGCCAGCCCACAGAGAAATACGCAGGTATAGAACAAGACGATCATTTCCATCCTCAAAAAGAATGGATCAGGTCTCTTATATAACCCATGTCTTTCTCCGGAACTTAGGAAGTAGTATCGTTACATTGTTGTGTAATGTTCTGTGCATCTACTGCGCTTACCCTCCGAAAGTAAAATTGATACTGCGCTTACCCTCCGAAAGTAACATTGATTACCTTGATTACTTGATGGTGGTCTGTTTATGTCCGCGCGTGTGTGCTTGCATGCATACGTGTTTATTTGTTTTCTCTTGTTTGTTTGTTTCTTCTTTTTGTCTGTATTCTCATAATGTAACAATGTGAATGTGTGTGTGTGTGTGTGTGTGTGTGTGTGTGTGTGTGTGTGTGTGTGTGGCTGGGTGGGTGAAAGGGGGGGGGGGTTGAGGGGGGCAAGGGTGTGTCTGCGCGTGCTTGCGTGTGTGTATGTCTGTGTGTGTGTGTGTGTGTGTGTGTGTGTGTGTGTGTGTGTGTGTGTGTGTGTTGGTTAATGATTCAATACACTGCGAGCCATAAAAAAAAAAAAAACAAGACAAAGATTTGCCGGTCGATATTTTGCGAACGGCTTAACATTTCGTGTGGGTGTGTGTGTGTGTGGGGTGGGGGGGGGGGGGGGTGGGGTGGGGGGGGGGGAGAGAGAAGGCAGGGGTGTGTTTGTGTGTGTGTGTGTGTGTGTGTGTGTGTGTGTGTGTGTGTGTGTGTGTGTGTGTGTGTGTGTGTGTGTGCTGGTTCATGATTCAATACACTGCGCGCCAATTAAAAGAAAAAACAAGACAAAAATCCGGTCGATATTTTACAAACGGCTTAACATTTTGAAAGTCTGTTTTCGTCACAGTGCAGTACTTGTAGTCCTCTTTATGGCACTTGCAACTGTATTTTTGTCCACTGTGTAGTCTTTACGCTGAAACCCGGTAAAGCTACCTACCCCCAAAATAAAAAATCGCAAAAGCGACATTTGTCTGTGTGCTACGATGTTTTAGCACACATCTCACGTTTGACCAGGTACACTTAAAAGGAAATAACATCATTTTAAAATGGTTTAATTTTTCTGGAAACCCTATAGATGGGGAGTCATTTCAGCAGAAAACGTTTGTGTGTGTGTGTGTGTGTGGCCTATTCCACACGTTTACCCTTAAAAACATCGGACGGATTAGAATCAGCCGCGAATGCTTCGCATCTGATGGCACTAAACCTCATTTTTTCTGCACTTGTAGGCAGAAGAATCATTTTCCATTCAGCTGCAACAAGAATGGAGAATTCTCACTGAAAACGGAAATGTCGTTATCATGGGTACTCGCCTAACCTCCAAACGTAAGATTGATTGCCTTGATTATAATAATAATAATAATTACGGTATTTATAATGCGCTTATCTTATAATAATTATAACTCTAAGCGCACACTCACAACTCGCACACGCATGCGCACGCTTTAGACAATTACTTGCTGGTGGTCTGTTTACGTCAGTGCGTGTGTGCTTGCATGCGTATGTGTTTCTTTGTTTTCTGTTGTTTGCTTGTTTCTTTGTTTTGTCTGTAGTCTCATAATGTGAATGTGTGTGTGAGGGGGAGGTGTGTGTGTGTGTGTGTGTGTGTGTGTGTGTGTGTGTGTGTGTGTGTGTGTGTGTGTGTGTGCTGGTTCATGATTCAACACGTGTATTTTAAGGTGGTCTGATGGTGGTCTATTTACGACAGTTCGTGTGCCCCCCCCCCCCCCCCCCCACACACACACATTCACATGGTCACATTATGAGCATACAGACAAACAAAGAAACAAGCAAACAACAGAAAACAAAGAAACACATGCGCATGCATTCACGCACACACACACACACACACACACACACACACACATGCACACACACACACACACACATACACACACACACGCACGCACACACACACACACACACACATACACACACACACACACACACACACACACACACACACACATGGAGACAAAAGCCGCAGAGTGGGTTACCTACCATTTTATGTAAAAATGGGTTCCCATATTTATTTCTATTTATTCTAGGGCTCTGGAATTGATGCGAATGTTTAGAACTCACCTTATAACTAAGCTCTATAACTTAAAATAAAATAGACATTTTCTAAAAACAGAGCCACTAGATGGAAAAAAATGGGTTTCTACCAATAAAGAGGGTGCCTCTCACACAAAAACTGGCATTACAGTGAAAATGGGTGTCTTCACAACATTAGGCGTCTGTAATAAGGTCAAGTTCATGGAATACTTCTTTTTTCACATTTTTTTTCAACTTAATGTGTATGTATGCTTTAACAATTTTAACATTGTATGTTGCAGAATTTAATAAACACTGGCCCGTAACCTTTCGATTATGATTTTTACAGAGGAAATCTATTAAACATTGCTGCGTTTTGTCCTTCTGAAGCAAAACAGTTTATCATGGCATTTATGTGAGTATCAACATAATGTATTCTCGAAATTAAAGGCCTTTTTTATGTACTCTGGAGTTACAGACAAACAGCAACATAACATTTTGAATTACCCTTATCATTCGGAATACAGCAGTGTGTGCAACAAGTGTGACTGAAATAGTCCAAGGGTAGTGCCAGAATAGCTTGGCGCCTCTAGGCGCCAAGCTATTATGGCACCACCCTTGAACTAAAGCCATTGGTCTATGTCCTCATCTGTAAGTACGGTAATGTAGCTTACGTATAATTATGGCAGTGAACAAATTTGAAGCTTTTAGCCTCAGTATGATGCGGGTCAAAAAGTGTGGAAAAATATGAAAGATAGAAAAAGACCCAAAGGAAGAAACTAACACTTAACTTATTCTACCCCAGACACACCACAGCAAAATAAAGATCCACCATGATAGTTCAAGGGTGATGCCAGAATAGCTTGGCGCCTATGGGCGCCAAGCTATTCTGGCATCACCCTTGAACTGTCATGGTGGATCTGTGTCCTGCACTGCAACGCAGTCTTCAGAAGACGACTTCAACATTTGAGGATTCCGGTCTTGGGGTAGAATGAGTTAAAATGACAGAACAGAACACTGACATTAATTAATTAACTGACAACATAAGAAATCACTTGAAACTTCAGCCTTTATTAATCACATCAAAGGTGCATGCATTTAAAAACACAGTAATTGTTTGTAAACACTTCAAATCAAACAATCAAGAGCAGTCAAACCTTTTTCTGGCAACTTTGTGATGAGGAAAACTAGTTCTTGCCCAAGTTCGGCACGTAAAGGGTTTCCGCGACTTATGTGCCTCTATTGATTGTGATGAAACTCTATGCTCATGCATAGTGTTCACACAGTAGGGTTAGTACGGTACAGTAGTTGTCAACGGTTTGTTTTGTGCCGATAGTTCGTGAGGCCCGTGGCCCACGTGGAATTTCTAAGGAACGTTTAACACCGGGAGTTTTAGTGAGTTCTAGGCGAAAGTTCAGTCTGTCAGAGGTCTAGTTACATTAGTACGGGGCTTTACTGTCAGCTTGGACAGATGTGTCTGAGATACCTAAGCCCGTATTCCAAGACTTTGAAACCTAGAATTCAGGTATGTTTTTGATATGTATTATTGATAGTTGCTTAGTTAAAGCCAATATGCGTTGATAGGAGTTAATTTAGTTGTGTAGCGTTGTTTGGTTTGGTTCAGTTATGTTAGTTTGGAATTCAGTGAGATAACCGGTGTTTGTCGTATACAGTTATTTACCGAGATGGATAACTAAAGGAATGTGAGGTGTGTATGTCTAAGTCGCTATGAAGGTAGTACGTGGTTGGTTAAGCATAGTCTTTTCCAGTGTAGAGAATAGTGTATGGCGAGAGTGTTAGGTTATAGTCTGTTTCGGGGTGGTGACAGTTATCGGGGTGTTGCGTGGATAGTTCGGGTTGTGAAGCACGTGTGTGTGTGAATGAACGTGTGAGTTATTTGTATCAGCCATGTTACGTAATGTTTCTCATGTTATCCAATATGTGTGTGTGTTTAGCAAGTGTTATGATTTGGGTCCTTCTTGTTGTTTAGAGTGCTTGTGTGTGAGAGAGAGAGAGAGAGAGAGAGAGAGAGAGAGAGAGAGAGAGAGAGAGAGAGAGAGAGAGAGAGAGAGAGAGAGAGAGAGAGAGAGAGAGAGAGAGAGAGAGAGAGAGAGAGAGAGAGAGAGAGAGAATGCCAATGATCCTTTATTTGACAACGGTAAAAGTTTTGGTAGTAACAACCATTTTTCGAACATGCCGTTGCTAATCTACTGATTACAGAGTTACTATCGTACTAATTGTTTTCTACTACTAAGAAGGAAAAACAAAATTACATGACACAGCACAAGCCAAGAATGAAAAAAAAAAAAAAAAACAACAAATGTTGGGGGGAAGTGACATAGGAATTACCAACTTTACTGGTCGGGCATAATGACATGTTGTGAGGTTTAATTAAAATAATATAATAAGAATACACACAACCTAATACGCATACATAACGCATGCACATTTGAGCACGCCACTCTCTATCTCTAATATACACGTGCGCACACGCACACACGCACAACGCACACGCACACACGTGCACACACACGCTTACGCGGCTTAAGCTAGTCAGTCATATGAGTAGCTGGCTACATACAAGCTGTACCGAATAAATATGAGTCATCAGTCGAAACCTGTGATACACGCAATTAATGATCTAATGAGAAATAGTATTTTTCAATATGTGCACAGTCACGGGGATGCTGCTGACAAAAATAAGTACTTGATGTGACTGACTTTAAACGAGGAGAAAGTAGCTGATGTCGTGACGTTTCTAGGCAAGGCATTCCAAAGACTAGAGCCAGAGAACGTCAAACTCGTTTTATAGAGATCAATTCTAGGTTGCGGCACAATAAGGGATTTTCTTGATCTGGAGTATGTTGATGACTGGACGGTAAATAGCGATGTGATATATCGGGGTAGCTTATCGTTTAATGCCTTGAACATAACCATTCCCTTATTGTAAATTAGATGATCTTTCAGGGGCAGAATTTTTAAGGCTGCCAATTTTTGGTCAGTAGTTAAGCTGGGATCAGGGAGTATTAGTTTGGCAGCTCTCCGATGTAGAGAGTTCAATCTTTTCAAATTGACATCTCTCGAACCATTCCACACAGTAGAAGCATAGTCTATATGCGATCTAATATGGGCATTGAAGAACAGTTGACGTGTCTCCATATCAGTAATGTGTTTAAGTTTTGCTAAGATGTACAGATTTCTGGAGACAATTTTACAAACGTTACTGATGTGTAGCTGCCACCTAAGCTGGTTGTCCACTGTGACTCCTAGCAGGTGATGGTTAATAACTTGGCTGATGGTTTTGCCTTGGAGGGACAGACTGAGTGAGAGAGAGCCAAGCTGGCGTTTTTGGCGGGTGCTAATTACCATGCTCTCCGTTTTTACTGGGTTTAAAATCATAATATTATGACTGCACCATTCATCAATATCTTGCAGTGTGTTTTGCAGTCGTGAATTGATGTTTGATATATCTTTATCAGGCGTGTGTACAGCAGCATCATCTGCAAACATATCACATGTAACGCTTTCATTTTTTATCCCAAGAGGAAGATCATTTATGAACAAGCAGAATAGAAGGGGACCAAGAATAGAGCTCTGTGGTACGCCATGCTTCACTAAACCTTGATTCGAGTATGAGCCATTTAGTAATACCTTTTGTTTTCTACCTTCGAGGTAGGATTTGAGAAACGACGCCGAGTTGTTGGTGTACATGGATACTTTCTTGATCAGTATTTCGTGGTTTACTAGATCAAAGGCTTTACGAAAATCTAGAAACATGACTCCTGTAAGTTTTGAGTCATTGATGGAAGATAACGAGGTGTCTATCATCCGTATCAGTGCAGTGTGACATGAGTGTTCTGATCTGAAGCCCGACTGCAATGAATAGATTAATTTTCGGCTTTCCAGGTATATAGATAGATGCTTGTGAATATGCTGTTCTAAGGGCTTGGACAGAACAGGTAGAAGTGATATGTGCCACATTCCTTCTGCGAATGAAGATAAGTAGCGACTGATCTCTCTGTTTGTTTGTCGGCTTTGACAAAGTGGATTTACCCGAAATACTAATAAATTGTGTTGTAACCGTCTTTTCTAAGCGAGTTTATTTCTCCGTTGGGCACTTCTTTTCAAGAGATACAGGCAGCGCAGACAGTAGGGAGAGCTTAAAAAAGAAAAATACAAGTTAATGGACCAAGGGTAGACAGAAACACATGCCCCAGAATTGAGAAGAAAAACCCACCCTGTGGGGCTGACCAGGGTGACCCTAGGAACTAAAAAGTTAACCCACCCAAGTCCCTCAGGGCAGACCTGGGTGGGGGCCACTATTTAGTTGCAAAGTAAGGTTAATGTTACACAGTATGCAAAATGATCCAGGTGTACATCAGATAAAAACAGAGCTATACACGCTGAAAACAACCGAATAATAATGCTCTTGTAATAAATCTTTATGTTGACAATGGTTTTCTTACCCCTTATTATTGTCTTTCATCCCCAACCATTCTTCCGTTTGCAGAGTTTTAAATGCTATGCAGTATACCAAATGATCCAAGCAGACCAGCCCCCACAGTAGCACTCTTGTAATAAATCTTTATGTTGACAATGTTTTTCTTACCCCTTATTATTGTCTTTCGTCCCCAACCATTCTTCCGTTTGCAGAGTTTTAAATGTTATGCAGTATACAAAATAATACAGGCAGACCAGCCCCCATAGTAGCACTCTTGTAATAAATCTTTATGTTGACAATGGTTTTCTTACCCATTATTATTGTCTTTCGTCCCCAACCATTCTTCCGTTTGCAGAGTTTTAAATGTTATGCAGTATACCAGATGATCCAGGCAGACCAGCCCCCACAGTAGCACTCTTGTAATAAATCTTTATGTTGACTGGTTTTCTTACCCCTTATTATTGTCTTTCGTCCCCAATCATTCTTCCATTTGTAGAGTTTTAAATGTTATGCAGTATACAAAATAATACAGGTGGACCAACCCCCATAGTAGCACTCTTGCAATAAATCTTTATGTTGATGTGTACATCAGATAAAAACAGAGCTATACACGCTGAAAACAACCGAATAATAATGCTCTTGTAATAAATCTTTATGTTGACAATGGTTTTCTTACTCCTTATTATTGTCTTTCATCCCCAACCATTCTTACGTTTGCAGAGTTTTAAATGTTGTGCAGTTTACAAAATGATCCAGGCAGACCAACCCCATAATAACACTCTTGTAATAAATCTTTATGTTGTCAATGGTTTTCTTATGTTATTATTGTCTTTTGTCCACAGCTGGCTGTTTCGTTTTGCAAATTCAAAGGTTATACAGTATACAAAATGATCCAGGCGTCCATCAGATAAAAAAAGTAGGCTATACGTGCTGAAACCACCCCAATAATAACACTCTTGTAATAAATCTGTATGAAAACGAAAATGCCGCGAGTGGCGGGGAATCTCAATTCATTTCTTTTGTAACTTTTGTAACTTTTTCAGTCTGTTGCAGACGTAATCCTTAATGTTTGTCCAGCGCCTATGTCTAAGTGCGGGCTCTTCTGTGATTGCCTGCTGTATCTCGGCCTTTCCAGGAATTTTGTTCATGACGAGGTGTGTCTTGAAACGATTTTGAACAGCTTTCTCTTCAGCTTCCCCCCACGGTTTACTTGTAAATCTAGCTTTCTTTCGAACAGGAGCTGACACAGTACTGTCATCATCAAAACTATCTAGATTGTCATCAGGCTCTGGACGTCTTTTCTCTGTCATGCTCATTGATTCCTGTTTTGTTGACTTGCTACTTGCTTCATTCACAGGTGCTGTTTCCCCCGAGACCTCTCTGCCAGTTTCTGATGTGTCTTCATTGTCAAAGTCAATCTCTTTATCATCGCCCAGCTCAGCTCTAATGCAACTCTCAAAATCTGTCATCCCATTGTTAACTGACAGAAGAATCTTTGCCACTTTTGCCTTTTGAAGGACGTCTTGAGGTTAGCGGTAGATATGGCGATGTATCCGAATATCATGACCAAGGTAGTCTGCCAGCTGATCCTGGTCTAACTCTGAGATGGCCATTGACTGAGCCAAAGTTGCAACCTGCTTCCGTAACTGAGTAAATGTGAACATGGCTGGGTATGACACCCGTGCTTCTAGGGCATGGGCCTTCAGAACATCATGGCCTCTGTAAGGCCTCTGACCAGAAGGGGTGGCAAAGATGTACAGGGAACCAGCGAGAGCTGGCACTGATTGCCTCATTTGAAGGATTCTGTCCACAGTTGTCATCATCTTCTTTATCAGCAAAACGGGAACACTCCTATTAAACTTGCCTCTGATTTCCACTCGCTGAAAATGATTCACCATTTTCTTCTCAACCTCTGTGAGACCTTTCAAGATATCTTGATTGGTGATCGATCCAATCTTAGCATTCTGGAAGTCTGATACCTTCATTCTCTGAACTTCTCCCCCTCGTTTTTGGTTGAAAAGTGAGACAGCACAAAGAGTTGCTTTAACCACTGTTGGATAATCTTCCGAAACCATCCTTGTCTCAAGAAGCTGTTGGACCTTCCTCACATCTTCACATGATGGGATCAGCTTGGGTTTGTTCATGGTCATTTTCCCGACCGACTGGGCTGCTGTAGCGGACACACAATCATACCAGTCCCCGCTGTGCCTCAGAGAGCTCCTGTCGCCACCTGTCATCTGAACCTGCCCAAGCTGTTTGGATGCCTGTGACTGCCTGATCTGTGAACATTTTTATAAAGCATGGCCTATGCGCATTGCAAGATTGCCTTTTTTGAACTGATGTGTGTCCTCATCAAAATCTGCTAGCTCTTTTACAGCCAGTACAACATGAACAAAGCTAGCTGAATGGATCACAGCATTTAAACTTGCGATTTTCATTTCTGACCTCACTCTGATAATCTTTAATAGTCTCCCTAACTCCCGCATCCTGGAGCTGATTTGTCCAGCCGTGTGTTCTTCAATGTCCCTGTGGTCAAATAATCTCTCTCCATACTCAAGAAGCAAGGGGTCAGTTCTGGTGAGACGGCTTATCTCATTATCTCTCTGCCTGGCTAATACCTTATGATAGAAGGAAAATTCAAGGTCTAAGGGTATTGGAAGCATTAGCCGACCACGGCGTGCCGCCTCACCTCTCTTGGCGATCTGAAACCCTCCTGGTTTCTGACAGCAACGTTTTGAGTGTACAGAGATCAGCTTTTTCTGATAGAGCCCTTTGCAATGGCTACAGGCGAGAAGGTCGTCTACCTTACTAGTTTTGGTGCGATACTTAGGAATCAAACATCCTGATTTCTTTTCAAGAACAGCAATGTTATGCATGTAATCACCCTCATCTTGTAGTCTGATCCATGCTTGACGTCTCTGCTTTGTCCCTTTTTCTCTGCTTTGTCCCTTTTTCTCTGCTTTGTCCCTTTTTTCATCAACAAAATTTTAGCAACGTCTGCCTCATCTGCATGGACATCTTGTAAGTGCGTGCTCATTTTCAAGACAAGCTTGCTACACAATTTGCATGCATGTTTCTTGTCCCATTTGTACTTTCCTTTCCCTCACTGCGACACGTGCACACCTGTTTCTTCTGCAAGTGCTCTTTCCCCACCCCCAACATCATGTTCCTTCTGCCTATCCACATTCTCATTGCCACCCCCTAATTCACCCCCTAACGCACACTGCACCTTGCTGGTACTAGCTTCACTGACATCTGCCCACCCTGAACCTGCCACGTTGATGAAATCTAACATAGTCAATACAATACTGTCTGTGTCAGAGTTCCCAGCGATTGATGCTGACACACCATCTGAATCCGGTGAGCTCGAGCCAGGAACAAACTCCTCGTCATCACTGTCCTTGTATTGCGATGCGCTTGCGCAATTGCACTCTCAGTATCAGGTCCATCCCAGGCTCCATTTGCCAACTGGAGAAAGAAAGAAAAAAAGCTGCATTAGGACAGAAACAGCCCAATTTGGTTTAAGGGGCCTTGCACAAGAATAAAAATAGTAATCCCATGTATATGTGCAACCTCGGTGACGAGGGCTGGCTTCTGCAGCAGCAAAATCCACGTTTTCTGAAAATGTAAGCAGTTTTCACACATCTGTCAACCCCGCGTGACCCTTTGAGAAAGGTCACTCAAATTGATATGTTTAAAAAGGTCTTGCCACAAAGTATCCTTGGGCCAAGATTGAAGAATGTGGCTTGAATAGTCTCCGAGAAAATGCCACCGTTAACTCATTCTACCCCAGACACACCACAGCAGGATAAGGATCCACCATGATAGTTCAAGGGTGATGCCAGAATAGCTTGGCGCCTACGGGCGCCAAGCTATTCTGTCATCACCCTTGAACTATCATGGTCGATCTGTGTCCTGCACTGCAATGCAGTCTTGAGAGGACAGGGGCAAAATTTAAGGATTTTGGTGTTGGGGTAAAATTGTAATTGTGACAGTTTGTAATTGGGGGCATTTCGCTGCCGTCTATGCACCCTCCTACCAGACGCACCCTCTGTGGCAGATGATGCTGGGCCATCATGCTGCTGCTGACTAATTTTGCCATGGGCCTTGGTCATGTGCCAGGAAGGGGCGTGCTTGTCCACTTCCATAGATCCCGATGGGTTTGGACATCCTGCTGCCATCCGGCGCTGGGTGTGTGCAGAAAGTGCTGAGTGTGACCAAAACGGTGTTGCTGCAAACATGTCAAATACAACCATGTAAACCATTGACATTTTGAATCAGATATATACATAATTACTGCACTACCCCCAGCCCCCTACGAACAATAACTGGTAATACAGTAAAAAGCGACACTTCAGTTGCACAATCCGAAAAACCTGTTCGTGGAAGTCTGTTCTTCCAATCGCGAGGCAGTTTTGCGTAGGAGGATTTAAATCTGGCGCCATTTTTAAAAAAAAAGTCATAGTGCATGCATGTGTCAAGTTACTTTTCGATCACAATCACACATGTCAGAAAAAAAGCAACAAAATCGCGTGACAGATTGACCTTGTAATGGTGTTATTGAACGAATTTCTTTCATTAAAGAAGAAAGCTTTTGTTGAAATCGTGGGGTTCTATTATCCTTTACTACAAGATTGAGCAGAAGGCACCGACCGAACCGCGGCCGAAGCAGACGCCTCAGTTTTCTGGGCCAAACGGGTCAGTATTTGCTGACTGTGCAATTGTATCCGATTGGGAGCATCTCTCAGTTAAATAACTGCACTGAACAAGTACATTTGGGCGTGCTCTTAACTAAGAAATATTGCATTATAAAGCTGTACCTCTGTAAACGGAAAAAAAATGGCTGGCGAGGACGAAAGGGAAAGGGAAACAACTCAGTTCATCAGTGTCACTGCACAGCTGACCAATCAGCGATCATCAAGTTGATCTCAAAACACTCGCTTCCGTGTGAACACACAGGCCCAGTGCGCCGCAGAAACACAACATGAAGTAAAGTTCGTCAAATGAGGACATCTTATTTTGATATTTTTTCTGACTTTTGAATGAAAGATAATGCAGAAACAACCCTCAGAAAAAATGGATGCCTGACTTGGTCACCCAGAATTTTACACACACCCATTTTCCATAAGGATGGTAAAGAAAGTCACCCATTTCAGGGGTTTTGTGTACACACACACACACACACACACACACACACACACACACACACACACACACACACACACACACACCAACACACACATACACACACACACACACACACACACACACACACACACACACACACACACACACACACACACACACACACACAGAGGAAACAGACCACCAGCAAGTAATCAAGGCAATCAATTTTACGTTTGTAGTATAGGCGCGTACCTGTGACAAGAACATCCCCATTTTTCATTCAAAATCCTCCTTTCTTGTTGCAGCTAAATGGAAAACGATTCTTATGGCTAGAAATGCAGGAAAAAAATAGGCTGATTGCCCTCAGATGGGAGGCATTCGCGGCTGAATCTTACATGTCCGATGCCACGGTTTTCGAGGGTGAACGTGTGGAAAGGGCCACACACAAAATGTTTTCTGCTGAAATGACTCCCCATCTTAAGGTTTTCAAGAAAAGTGAACGCATTTTAAAATGGTGTTATCCACCTTTTAGAATGTCTGGCCAAACATAAGATGTGTGCTAAAAGAACACAGCACACAGACAAATGTCCATCTTGCGAATTTTTATTTTGGGGGTAGGAAGCTTTACCGGGTCACATCGTAAGGGCTACGCAATGGACAAAGTTGCAGCTGAGAGTGCTGTAAAGAGGACTAAAAATACTTTACTGTGACGTCACCTTTTACGTCACCTCCTTCAGTTGCCACATTCCTTCTGCCAATGAAGATAAGTAGCGGCTAATCTCTCTGTTTGTTTGTCTATTTTGACAAAGGGTATTTACCCGAAATATTAATAAATTGTGTTGTACCCGTCTTTTCTAAGCGTGTTTCTTCTCCGTTGGGTACTTCTTTACTGTGACGAAATCAGATTTTCAAAATGTTAAGCCGTTTGCAAAATATCGACAGACAAATCGTTGTCTAATTTTTGTATCACGCGCAGTGTAATACGTTCATCGTGGGCAGGATAAGGGAGGAAGTTGCGGGAGAGTTGCCGAGTGAGGGGCCTTGTAAGCAAAGGTCTTCGGGTCCACGACGGCCGCAGTGGGCCCGCGCACGTTCTGTGCGAGAACCCACTGTCGTCGTGGGCCCGTAGACGTTCTGCTACTGGGGACGGGGGTGGCGAGGGGGGGGGGGAGGTGGAGGATGAAGCGTTTTCAAAAGAAGAACGCAAAGGTAGTGGCAGCAATCTTGTAGCGTGCTACTGGCAACCTATTTAGGAAGGCCACTCAAAGGATTGTCACAGAAACACTCACTGAGTGAAACATGAACAAGGCCCACTTTCACTCAGGATGGAACAGTTCCACACAACTCTGTCAGTTCCACGATCTGACTATGAACATCCAGATTCTCCCTAAATCAAAAGTACGCCAAACACTGTGCGGACAACATTCTGTAGATTAATCCAGCATTCCCAGCTGGGGGTTCTTGAGAATGTAGGCCTCTTGCTTACAAGGAGTTTCTTCACTGCCGACATCTCCCAGTTTGAGGTACTCATCCGTTTTTAACCCTTTGGATGTCGGTAGCGGTTTTTGTCGCGATGATGCCTTCCAGTCATATGGTTAACAGTACGACTGCTACGAGGACGCAGTGATCGGGAGGGGGGGGGGGGAACCAGCAAACTGTCCCATTAGTCCTTCCTAGGGAGTGGCGCAACCTACCGTAAAATGGCTCAACCTACTGTCTATTCCTAATTCTGAATCATAGTTATCTCCTATGGATATTATTTTTGGAATTCGGTAGTAGGTCCGCGATCCATCTCGCCAGTAGTGTCTGAAGGCTAAAGATGTAAAAGTGCACGAGCTTAACTCATTGTGCCCGAGGTGCGAAATACCCACATTTTGGAGTTGTGTGTGTGTGTGTGTGTGTGTGTGTGTGTGTGTGTGTGTGTGTGTGTGTGTCCGGCTCTCTTTTAATGCAAAATCGTGTGTGTGTGGTGTGTGTGTGTGTGTGTGTGTGTGTGTGTGTGTGTGTGTGTGTGTGTGTGTGTCTTATTAACATTTCTCTGCAGAATGAGCATCACCGAAAAAAGATCTTTGGACATAACATTTTATCCTTGAAATATAAAGTAGTTGGTTAGTTAGTTAGTTTGTTAGGTAGTTAATTAGTTACTTAGTTAGTTGCTTAGTTAGTTGTACTTAGCACCGATCAGACAACTAAAGACATCACACGGCGGTTGTAAAATAAAATCTCTCTCTCTCTCTCTCTCTCTCTCTCTTAATTGTCCATTGTTGGGTTAATAGGTGGTGTCTACTATTAACTGATTAGCTGCGATATCAACTGACAAGTTAACCGCAGCCTTTCCTACAGGGATTTATCTGCCACTAACTTGCTTAACCCCGTTGTGCATGCAACCACCGATGCTGCAAACAGCACCGGTGGATGCATGAACAAAAGGGTTAATTTTCATTTGTTGAACTAGTTCATCACTGATTTACTGACGCTTTAATTAGACGTTTATAATTTGGTGATTGTGAACACGAGCACGGCAAGCTGACTGCTATTGTTACAGATGTAACTTGTTCTTACCGTAAATCAGTTAGAGTGACTACCAACGTTATTGTCTGCATCCACTGTGCTGTTTATTGATTACTTTGGTTCTACCTTCTAGCCGCGTTGGTCATAAACTGATGTGACAGTAACATTGAGTGTTACCACCAGAGACTGTGTTAGTTTACACTGTAAAGATTGTGCTCATTTAAGAAAGACTTAATTTTCAGCCTCTTTCGTGTCTTTACAGTGAGACAGACTATTAGCTTGAGTGATTTAATTAAAATTGTACTGGAACGACAAAGAAGGGAACTTAGTGACAGCCGAACATACAGGTGTTCCATGCGGCGTTTCAAGTTGCGTCACTTTTTTCTTGTGGTTCAGTCACTCCCGCAGCGAGTTTTTTTTTGAGAGCTCAGTAGCTTAACTGCTACTTGTTCTCTGGAGGACTTTTATTCAATTACGTGGCCTTTTATCGTTTTATAGTTTTATAGTATTTTTTATTTCCGTGTTTTTCTGTATTCAATTGTTTCTTCATTGTTTATCTTGTGCACTCTGTATTTTGTAATAAGTCCAAGCGAATTTTCCATCAAAGGTGCAGTTATGAGAATAGGGCACCTCAATGTGTTTCATTTGTACAACAAACTAGCCGACATATCTGTATATATTAACGATCCTACACCGTTCCACCTGTTTGGACTCAGTGAGACGCGTCTGAGTTCCTGTGTAAGCGATGCAGCAATCAGTATCCCCAATTTTTCAGTTATTAGACGAGACCCCTTGTCTCCCGGTCAAACTGGCATCGCTGTCTATATTCATAATTCTATCCAGCATTTAGTTCATCGACGCGTCGACCTAGAAATGATGGGGGTGGAGTGCGTATGGGTCGAAGTCAAGTGTCCGAAATCAAAACCGGTATTAATTGGGTTCTTATATAGAAATCCCGCCTCAACTTTTGAGTGGTACGATCAGTTTAGTCATAACCTTGACAGAGCTTTAAAAAAGAAGGCCGACATTCTTCTATTGGGCGATTTTAATATAGATTTACTTAAGCCGCACCCCGCCTGGGGCTCAACGTCATCTCTGTTTGGCTTAGTACAGTTAGTGAAATCACCCACCAGAATTACTCCAACTACTTCCACGCTTATTGACCACATATATACTAATAAACCCAAAACCGTCTCTGACGTTGATGTCTCAAATCTTAGTGTTAGTGATCATTATCCTGTGGCTTGCTCCTGGTCTTCTAAACTCCCTAAACCAAAAAAGAACGGCCATACAACTATAACGTATAGGACATTCAAACACTTCAGGAAAGACGAATTTCTATTTGATCTAGAAAATACTCCTTTTAATGACGTGCTCCTGTCCTATGATCCTAATACCGCCCTCAGTATTTGGTACTCTCTTTTCCTAAATGTACTTAATAAACATGCTCCTCTACGCGAGAGGAGGGTAAAATCTAACACTCTTCCTCCCTGGCTTACTCCGGAAATCATGCAGGCGATGGCGCTTAGAAACGATCTACGTAGCAATAAAATGTTCACTGAATATAAGCAACAGCGTAACCGTGTTAAATACATGATCAGAGAGGCAAGAAAAAAGTTAGTTCGTGACACGGTTAAAGACAGCAAAGATACCTCTACTATATGGCGCCTTCTAAACACACTTACTAGGGGGTCTCCAAGTACCGCAACTACCATTCCCACTAATCTTACTGCTGATACATTCAATGACCATTTTCTTTCGATTGCCAAATCTCTAATATCGCCAAGCCAGGATAACACTTATCACCGTTCAAATTTGCTGTCTGAGTTTTGTCAACAAAGAACAATGGGCACAGCCCCCTTCAACATCCCTATGTTAGCTGTTCATGAAGTGGGTTTACTTATAAGTAACCTTCCAAATAAAACGTCCTCGGGGCCTGATGACATCAGCCCGAAAATACTTAAACTGTCTCTCCCATACATTGTAGAATCCTTAACTTATATTTATAATCTCTGTATCCAGCATAACACTTTTCCTAACGAACTTAAATATGCCAAAGTAATTCCACTTCCAAAAACAAAAGATCGTTCTGATCCTAATAATTATCGGCCTATTTCTTTATTATCTGTTTTGTCCAAACCACTGGAAAGGCACGTTCATAAACACCTGCTTGCTTACCTAGAAAACCGTAAGCTCTTCCACCCTTTCCAATCCGGATTTCGTCCGCAGCATTCATGCCACACAGCACTTACACGCCTTGTTGACACATGGCTCAAGGGTATGAATAAGTCACAGTTAACAGGAGTAGTCTATCTGGATTTTAAGAATGCTTTTGATCTGATTAACCATACTATTCTGACTGCTAAGCTTCACACATACCTCAATAACGGAGACGCAGTTGCTTTTTTCACATCTTACCTTACTAAAAGAAAACAAAAGGTTCTTGTTCATGGCTCATACTCCTCTCTCAAAGATGTAAGCTTCGGTGTGCCCCAAGGGTCTGTACTGGGCCCTCTACTGTTTTGCTTATTTATCAATGATTTGCCTCTTCATATTACTTGCCAAGATGTACAATGCGACCTTTTTGCTGACGACACCTCAGTTCATACTACTAGTAAAGATATACAGGTAATTTCCGACAACCTACAACAAAGTCTTCATGAAGTATCAGCTTGGTGTATAAACAATTCTATGGTTGTTCATCCAGCCAAAACGAAATCGATGGTAGTCGCCACGCGCCAAAAACAGCAGATAATGCCTCTATTACTTAACCTTTCACTTAAAGGTAGTCAGGTAGAACAGGTAAATGAACATCGAGTACTGGGGATTAAAATCGACAGTCAGCTAAAATGGCAAGCTCATACAGACGCCTTATGCAAAATAGTAGCCAAAAATCTCTTTATGTTATCAAAACTGAAATATTATACTGATTCAGATACCCGTAAACTATTTTATAACGCTCACATACGTTCTTATATCGATTACGCGTCATCGGTATGGGATGGGTGTAGTGAGGTCCATTTAAAGAGACTCAATTCCCTACACAGACGAGCGGCCAAAATAATCTGCCCTGATCAACACCTTAGCACTGAAGAAAAGCTCTCAAAAGCAGGTCTCCTGCCACTTCAAGATCATTTTAAATATAACAAAGCAATCTTTATGTTCAAAGTGTGGAAACGCAAAACACCTGAGTACATCTCCACTTTGTTCCGTAAGTCTGAGTCCAAGCTTGGAAACATCAGAAAGCTTTTCATAGTCCCAAAACCAAGGATCGATCTATATAAAACTAGCTTATCCTTCTCAGGGGCACTTATCTGGAATGCCCTTCCAGACCATGTAAAATCCGCCTCCTCGCTAGCCTGTTTTAAAAAGGGTCTCTTCAAATATTTTGTGGATCACTCGTAGGGATGACTCAACCACTTGTATTATATGTTTCTTTTTATGCTGGGTCCAATTTATTCCCAATTAAGTCTGTTATCCTTTTCAATTATCATTTGGACTACTTAGCTCTGTCTTTGCAAGTATTATGTTTACTTATATGTATGTATATTTGTAGTTAGTCTTGTAGTTGTTAGCAACGGCAGGTTTGTAAAATGGCTGTGTCGATGACGATGTCAATGCCTAAACCGTTGTAAAATAAAGTTTCATTGATTCATTGATTCATTGATTCATTGATTCTCTCTCTCTCTCTCTCTCTCTCTCTCTCTCTCTCTCTCTCTCTCTCTCTCTCTCTCTCTCTCTCTCTCTCTCTCTCTCTCTCTCTCTCTCTCTGTGTCAGTTTAGGTGTGTGAGATTGTCATGGGACTTTCTTTCCCTAAACTAGCAATGTTTTTGTCAGTTTCATTTACATTTAACTATATACTCAGTTTTTTTTTGTATTTTGTCTCTTTTTAGTTTTGTAGCAACGGCAGGTTTGAAAAATGGCTATGTCTGTGACGATGTCAATGCCTCAACCGTTGATAAATAAAGCTTCATTGAATCATTGAATCATTGAATCATTGAATCTCTCTCTCTCTCTCTCTCTCTCTCTCTCTCTCTCTCTCTCTCTCTCTCTCTCTCTCTCTCTCTCTTGACCTTGTGGACCATGACATTCTCCTAAATAAGCTAACCGTTTATCACTTGGACGCAACTGCTATAGCATTCTTCCGATCATATCTCGAAGACAGAAAACAAATGGTGTACGCCCATGGAAGATACTCTAAGCAAGGAAATGTAAAATACGGCGTCCCCCAGGGATCTATTTTGGGCCCTCTTCTATTCATACTATTTATTAATGATCTACCGTTGCATATCACTAATTCTGACGTTAATTGTAATCTATTTGCTGAAGATACGAGTCTTCATGTTTCTGGCAAAAAAAACGACGGACATTAGCCATAGTTTACAATGCAGTCTCAATGAGGTATCTGACTGGTGTAGACAGAACCATATAGTTCTTCACCAAGCAAAAACAAAGAGTATCTTAATCGCCACGCGGCAAAAACATCAACGCCGACTACAGCCATTACAATTAAAATTAAACGCTGAACCTGTTGAACAAGTCTCTGAGCGTAAATTCTTAGGAATACATGTTGACGAACAACTGTGCTGGGAGACCCATATAAATACTGTTTGTAAGACCATTGCTAAAAACACTTTCTTATTGTCCCAGCTTAGACATGTAACGGATACAAATACCCGTAAATTGATTTTTCATGCTCATATAAAGTCCCATGTTGATTATGTCTCCACAGTGTGGGACGGCTGCAGTGATGTCCACATGAAGAGATTAAAATCCATATACAAAAGAGCTGTAAAAATGATAGATAGACGCCCCATCCCTACCACAGACAAATTTAGACATTTAAACATTCTCGGTCTGCGTCAGCAACTTACATTAAACAAATGCGTCTTTATGCATAAGATACTGAATAATATGACACCCCAGTATCTAATCACTAAATTTATATTTCACCAAGAACGTGAACGGACCTCAAGAAACAATACCTTACCCCTACCACTGCCAATAATTGACCTTTTTAAAACTAGTATGTCATTCTCTGGTCCGTTTGCTTGGAATTCTATCCCTGCACATTTGAAAACTATTACCTCACCAGGAAGTTTTAAAACAAAACTTTTTGATTACCTGATGAGTCAGACTTAGTACGTTTCTCAGGTACTGTAATATTTCCTGTACCTCATGTATTTCATACAGATGGTTTTTATATGTGTGTGCGCATGTGTGTGTGTGCTCGTGTTTGTCTGTTCGTGTGGGTGTATGTGTGAGCGGCGCGCGCGCGTGCGTGCGTGTGTGCATGTGTGTGTGATGAGTATTATTATTTTTTCTGTATATAATGATGCTATTGGGTTTTGTATGTACATATATATCTTATAGTTTCCCTTCCTTTTTATCCTGTAGTTAGCAACGGCAAGTTGTAAAATGACGATTTGTTTTCTGTCAAAACTTTTTACCGTTGAAAAATAAAGTTTCATCATCATCATCATCATCTCTCTCTCTCTCTCTCTCTCTCTCTCTCTCTCTCTCTCGCTCTCTCTCTCTCTCTATCTCTCCCCCCCCCCCCGCCCCCTTCTATATATATGTCTCTCTCTACCCCATTAAAATACATTTTCCAGCAATTTCCTAATTTAGGGACATTAACGAATACAATTATTTTTGTCATAATTATTTTACATGTGGCAACGGCACTGCATTACAATTCATGAGACAGAGCGACCATGATAGTTCAAGAGTGGTGTCAGAATAGCTTGGCGCCTATAGGCGCCAAGCTATTCTGCCACATCTCTTAAACTATCATGGTCGAACCAAATCATGCTTTGGTGTGTCGCTGAGAGAATGAGTTAAGATCATCACACGCACGCACGCACACACACAGACACACACACACACACACACACACACACACACACACACACACACACACACAGACACACACACAGACACGCACGCACGCACGCACGCACACACACACACACAGACACACACACAATCACTCACACACATACACTCACTCACACACACACAAAGGCACGTATAAAAACACATATTGGCAAGAAGATGTGTGAGCATATACGTGGTAATAAAGATATATTTTATTGTTTTGTAGTAAATTAGTATTGTAACAAACATAGTGATCACAAATAATGACTCATTTTGCAAGAACTGGTTACAAGACTTTAGATTATTTCATTGCCGGTACGTCTACGCCAGAGCAAGAGATTCGAGGTGTTTCAACAGGAGCTCCTCCTGAGCGCGCCGCCACCTGTCCAGAAGCGTGTTGAAAGTGTAGAGAAAGGGATTGACGGCGGAGTTGAAGGGCAGCACGAAGATGGCCATGCCCACGTTGACCTCGCTAGGGACTGGGGTGCCGGTGGAGGCCAGCAGTCCCAGCACGCCGATAGGGAACCAGCACAGGAAGTCGGACACCACGATGGACGTCAGACGTCTGGCCACTACCATTTCCTTGCTCTTCCTGCTCGTCTCTCGCTGCATGGAGTTGACGCGGATCGTCCAGTAGATCACGACCTGACCCGCGGCGATCAGCAGGAAGAGCACCAAGTTGAGCACGATCATCACAGCAAAGGCGTAGTCTCGGCCTCGAAAGCTCTTCCTGGTGATGGGCAGCGGGATACAGATGCCGGACTGGCTGTAGAAGCGCCACTCTGACGTCACGGGCAGTAGCGGTACAGCGGCGATGACGAAACCCATAGTCCAGGCGATCCCACACGCTACACAGGCCGACGTTCTCCTGAAGTGCACCGTGCTGAAGGGAAAGCGCAGGACGAGAAAGCGGTCCAGTGTGATGAGACAGATCATCAAGGCCGACACCTCCCTGGACAGCAGTGACAAAAAGCCGGCGATCTTGCACATCACACTGGTCTTCCACACGTTGTCAAACCACAGGTACTGACCGCGATACACCGTGTCCGCCGCTCCCAGGAGGGCCAGGTACACGCCCATCAGAAAGTCAGCCAGGCTCAGGTTGCTGACAAACACGCTGAAGCCGGTCACTGCTGCATGTCTATGTAAAAACATTCTGGACAGGACACACCCCACGTTTCCAGTCACTGACAAAACAGAAAATACCCACAGAAATACGCGATAAACATCAGAGCGAAGGAGATCCTGGCAAGATGAAATTTCGTCCTGTGGTGCGGAACACACCTTGTCACCAAACTGATCCGGTAACATCTGCCGGCAACACACTTTAAAATTGTCTGCCATCACAAAGCGTAAACTACTGAGGCCTTTCAAAAGACTGTTGGGAATATCGGTCAGAGTGTTTCCTCGCAGATCCACTCGTTGTAGGTGTGGTGTAAACAGAAACCCGTCATGTGACACAGCGTCAAGCTTTGAATGCGACAGGTTCAGTGTTGTAATACTGGGATAGTTGGAGAGTTGGGCGGTGCCAAACGTCTCCAAACTTGTATGGGACAGATCGACTATTTGAAGAGTTCCCTGTATTACATCAGTGGGGGCGGTAATCATGGATACTAAGGGGTTCTCTGACAAAAACAACATTAGCAAGTTTTGCAAAGGAAGAAACACACCCATGTCCACAGAAGTGAGATTGTTTCGACTGACGTCAAGTGTCCTCAGGTTGGGAAAATCCATTACTAACAGACGGTCTAACTGACACGATGCGAGACTGAGCCACACCAGGTACACGTTGTGTGTCAGTTCCTCTGCTGTCATCCCAGATCCGCTGGCGTCCAGGTAGCGCACGTCCGGGAAACTGTCAGCGGGAAATGGCTGTGGACAGACAAAGGACAGACCTTGACAGCTACAGCCCTGGGGACAGGCGGCCTGACACAGCAGCTCGTCGTCGTGCTGTGGACACTGGGGCCAGCCGTCACACAGGTGCTGGGCGTGCACACACACCCTGGAAGCTCGGCAGCGGTAGAAGCCTGGGCACGTGAAGCTCTGGCAGTCTGCCTCGTCCTCACGGCCCGGACAGTCCAGCACGTCGTTACAACGGACGTATACGGGCAGACAGTAACCGTCCGGGCAGCGGAAGTGCGTCTCTGGACACGGGCGGGAGGAGTGCCAAGGTTGCAGCGTGAAGTTGCCGCTGGCGTCAAAGTGAACCACAGCCGGGGGGTGCTGGCGGAACGTGCTGTATTGATCGTGTAATGTCAACGTGCTACAAGCTTCATCCGAACCGTCCCGGCAATCTCCCCGTCTGTCACATCTCTGGGCCAGCGTGGCACACTGGCCGTTGTGACACATGAATCCTGCACACTGGTCACCGGGTGGCCGACAGAACTCTTCGTCAGATCCGTCGGCACAGTCCGGGCGGAAATCACACACCAGGGTGTAGGGGACAGTCGACTTGCCGTCCTCACAGGCAAACGTCATGGTGACGACACGGATCCCTGAAGCGTCCCCAATAGGCGTGGCACACTGAGACAAGTGCATCTCTGTCCCACAAAAACTGTCAGGGTCACAGGATAAGTAAACGTGACTCACATGACCTCCAGGACACTGGATGAGCGTTGTATTGGTTGTTTTGAACATCAGGGACGAAAACAATACCAGTCCTGAGGATTTAACAGAAGTGTTGTTAATTTCCCACTCGCAAACAAAATTCTGAATAAACTGATTATTCATGTCACAGAACTCAAGATAAATCATGTTGTTGTACTTCGGTCGATACGAAGTGCATATTTTGTCGATAAACGTATTCATTTCCTGATCCTGCTTGACTGTAATGTTCATATTATAAGACACGGTGCCGTCAACCCAGGTATACACACGTCTGTACATATCCGGCAATGTTGACGAAGAACTTCGCAGTCCAACGTAGGCTGTCAGTTGTCGTATGCCAAACTGGAACAGTTTCCTGAAGGCGTCCCACTCCGCTTTGGTTTTCATCATGGCCAGATCTCCGCCCAGTTTCTGACATTCGCTGCGCGCCTCGTCCCACAGAAGATCCTTTCCCCAGCTGACGTAGCGGTAACACTTGGTGCTTGTGCCCACGGCGCCGTGACAGGCGGGGCTGGTGTAGGGACAGTCTGCACGCTCGTCCTCCCCGCCATGACACTCCGGCTCCAGGTTACAGTCCAGGTGCTGCCGGAAACTGGCGTAGTTAGGCCCAAAACAGTTAAACTTGCCGTTACTCAATACGCGCGGCGCTTCTAGTGCATTGTGGAACGTGAATAGCATTTTGAATCCTGTTGCGCTCCATACATCAGCGCCTGAAGCACGAATAACTAAGTCTGTGTCATAAACACGAGCTGATATGATTGCTTGTTCGATTTCTTTCCACAGTGTAGAATTATAACTCTTATTCTGTACGGCCAGCATTTCAACTGAAGCACTGTGACCCTTTCCACCCATCTGGAAGTGCGGAAAGCTGACCATCACAACATGACCATCAGGCAAAACGACGTTGTAGGAAGCGTTTATTCTACACGGCATGTAGCTTCTACCGTCAAACCCAAACGTTGTAACGAAGCCAGACATTGGTGAAGTTTTATGCACTGGAAGACTGAAACGTGCTTGTTCAGGTAGTGCTTGAAAGTGGAAGATGAATCTCGGCAGGTGCATTGCATCCACCGATTGGTCTGTTAGTTTTAAATCTGCGATGTTAGATAAACTAAACATAAATTGTGTGGCCCACTGTTTTCCACTGTCACACCAAAACAATGTGTTAACACTAGCACACCCATCTAAAGTTCTCACGGTTTCGATTGTTACATCGTCCCAGCAGTACTCCATGTCAGACGTGACGTAATATAAAATGGCAGTACCCTCTGGAGCTCTCACTCGCCAGTCACAAACAACGGTGGTTTCTTGAAAGCCGGCACTGGCCACAAGACCATGAATAGCTCCAGAGGTACCAGTAAACGTCACGTTGCTTCCTGCAACACAGGAACTGGTATCCAAAGTTAACGTGCTCTGTGCAGATCGATTATCTGTACCAGCTGGATATTCCTGTTTTCCGGGAACATAATAGTGATGTAGTAATAAGTGATTCTCTCTGACGTCATGTTCATGCTCTTTTGAATGTAAGGAAGCAGGTGACTCACTGAATCTAAGTTCATGACTATCAGTATTGTAAATACTGACAGACACCTTTGATGGCAGAGTACTGACAGACTTGGCCGTATGTAGACTACTCAAGTGTTCTGTAACTAGGCTAATGGCGGTATTTTCTGGACCTATGCTGTGTGTGTGACTTGTCACAAATATACTGGCTCCAACAGTTTGTGAGTTAACAATGGCATACACAGTTACCAGACACAGGACCTCGAGTTGCCTGAAGCTTCGTATGGTTTCCATTTTTGTTGCAGCTGCGGGGTCTCATCAGGAGAGTTGTTTTCATTCCTATGACACACGATTAGTCCCTTTAGCACAAACAGTACCATATCAGCCCACTTAATCAAATTTCATATACAAACGATTTTGAATTTCCAAAATCTACAGTAGCTCGCTTGAGCTTGCCCTTAGCACCACGTGAATGTTCTGTGTTTATGTACAGTGTGTGAGTGAATGCGCGTGATTCACGTGAGCGTGCTTGTTGGGTTCAGTTCGCGGCGGCGCTATGAGCCGATTTTCAATTGGGATAAAGCGCCTATTTAATGCGCTAATTATTATTATTATTATGTGACCTCGCTATATAAACCCGTGTAGCGAGTAATGACGGACTTCTTGTAGCCCTCTTCGTAACGCGCTTTGGATACCAATTTTGGTCCATAAAGAGCACCAACATGTTCTAAAGTACAAAATTACTTAGTTTGTTCGAAACAATAGGCACACTAATAGATTTTTCTTTAGCACACATTTACAACAATATTGTGTAACAGACCACTGAAGGAAGAACCTATTGCAACTATTTTACTGAAATATTCGAAAGTCTTTTGAGGCAAACAGTCACTCACCTCTTATATTGCATTTGCTTGTAATAATTTGTAGACACTACTGTTGGTGGTGCATCAACAAAGTCATGAAAGATGTTATATTAAATCATAACTCTATTATGTTTAGGCATATACTATTTTGCCCACGGTCATGTCTGGTGTGATCCAGGTCAAAAGATTTAAGTTTGATTTTTTTTAGGAAAATAGCGGGGAAATGAAAAGAAATATGTGTTCTATTAGCAATGGTTTGCTATACGGATGCGAGATCGAAGTAACCATATGTACCTCGAACGCCTTCTGGGTACAAAGGTTACACACACACACACACACACACACACACACACACACACACACACACACACACACACACACACACACACACACACACACACACACACACACACACACACACACACACACACACACACACACACACACACACACACACACACACACACACCAGGGGTGGTCCCAACTATTTGTTTGGGACCTTCAACCTGCCACAAAAGGCCTCCCGACGCTAAACCTTGCTTCCAATGGCCGAAACCTTTCACCAGTCGCCGAAATATCAAACAACAAAGTGGGGATGGGCGGGGGGGTGGGTGGGGGGGGGGGGGGTCGGAGAATCCAACAAATTGTTTGGGACCTTCAACCTGGCACAAAAGGCCTCCTGACGCTACACCTCGCTTCCAATGGCCGAAACCTTTCACCAGTCACCGAAATATCAAACAACAAAGTGGGGATGGGCGGGGGGGGGGGGGGGGGGGGGGGTGGGGGGGGGGGGGGGGTGGGTCGGAAAATCCAACAAATTGTTTGGGACCTTCAACCTGGCACAAAAGGCCTCCTGACGCTACCCCTCGCTTCCAATGGCCGAAACCTTTCACCAGTCACCGAAATATCAAACAACAAAGGAGGGGGGGGGGGGGGATCCAACCTTTTGTCTGGGACCTTCAACCTGGCACAAAAGGCCTCCCGACGCTACACCTTGCTTCCAACAGCCGAAAACTTTCACCAGTCGCGGAAATATTAAACACCAAGGGATGAAGGGGTGGGGGGGGGGGGGGGGTAGGGGGGGGGGGGTGAGGTGTCCGAAACTCCCTATAAAAATCTTTATTATAGCGTTTTAAAGAATATTGAACAACAACAGCAACAACAACAAATTAAGTTTGGATTGCTTTCCAGTGGTCTCAGAAACGTCTTTTCTCTCAGTGTTACTACTCACATGACCAGTAAACCTCAATCTGCTTGTAGGGCGCCAAGTTTAAGACTAACGCGTACATTCCTTGCGAACACACATAACTTGCTTGAACATTCTTTTGTGTCATCAGCTCATGCACTGACTTGATGGCAGTGCGAACAATCCAGATAGTTTAATGTTTCAATCTTATTTTCAGTTCACGTTTTTCTAGCGAAGGGGCCGGTGTGGCGTGAGGAGGGGCGGGGGAGGAGGTGGGTGGGGGTGGGGGTGGGGGAGAAACTATATGTCTACCGTTAGTCCTAAAAGTTAGACCTTGCACCCAACGCCCCCCCCCCCACCCACCCCCAAGGCTCAATAAGATGAGTTTGATGTTTAAGACATGTTCCCCGAAAGTCCTTAGGAACACACCAGAGATATAGCCGATGGCGCAAGGGTACCCGGTCACTCTCTTCGCGGATGCTAAAACGAGGTTGAGAAACATTTTCCTCTAAATAAATCAGAACTCATTCCAAAGCCAAAATCAGGCAATATTATGTTATGGCATACCTTCTGCGTCTTCTGGAAAAAAACAGAATGAACAAATATTGAATCTCTGCCTCACAGTGAAGGTATGTGTGCACCCAGTAAACGGTCATTTCCGAGAAATCGCAAAAAAAGAGACAAAAATAATGTGTTAGATGCCTTCAGACATTTTCTATAGCACTGGCAGTTCATTTTCAGGCTTACATCATTACAACAATATGTCACAATTATTATAAACTTGCCTAGGTGATGCTGTTGATCACTGTGCGTGCCACAGTGGTTGATTTTGTATCCCTACCACCCAAGTTGTAAAATTACACAAAATTAATTAGAAAAAAATACTAAAGTTATTCCATTTCATTTTGACCTCTCTTTACCTATTAGGTTTCAATAAAGTGAGCATAAAGTGCAAGAAAATAAGAAAGGTCGGCATCCTTTACGGTACATTCGTGGTGAATGATAGCTTTTTCCTATTAAATATTGCCAAATTGGGAAACGAACTTTGTTTCCGATGCCCTCAGCCCTCAGAAATTGTGTATACAACGGATAGGTCCTTTTTAGGTTTTATTGGTTAGGATGGAGTACCACAGTTACTCCCAACCTGATTAAATGATGCTGTGAATCATTTATAGGCCACAGTGGCTAAATCTGCTGCCCTGCCCCCATTTTAACAGTACGCAAAGGAACGCAAAATGATCATAACAACTGATTATGTCATACTCCTCTGTTTAAATATTTTGGGCAAGTGTTCTTAACAAAGTATGCATATTGAGAATCTGGTGATCTATCGTATCAAAAGCAGCGCTCAAATCAAGAAGAGCCAGAACAGAAACAGTATCTTTATCATCGGCGGTGAGCAGGTCGCTCACGAAACGAAACAACACCGTCTCCGTGCTGTGACCAGGGCGGTAGGCGGATTGAAAAACGTGCCAGAGTTCATTACTTTTGAAATGGTCGAATAACTGCGACAAAACTATTTTCTCTAGTAATTTTGAAAGAAATGTGAGGTTAGATACAGGTCTGTAATTTTTCAGATCATTTGGGTCAAGAGTGGGCTTCTTTAAGAGAGGTTTTACAATGGCGGTTTTGAAACATTCTGGGACAACACCTGTTTTAAGAGACTGGTTTGCAATTTCTGTCACAGCTGGCACAATCTCACCGCAACATTTAAGTAGAAGAGAAGAGGGGACAGGGTCGAGGTCACACGTTTTAGGCGACATCTTAATCATGGTTTCATGCACAAATTACGCCGTTACGGTACAAAAACATGTCAGAGGCAGACCTAAAAAGAGGTCTCGGCAGATGGACAGTTTGTCATACCAGCATCGGCACATTTATTTAGAGTTATAGAGATCAGCGAGGAAGAGGTGCTGATGGTCCTCCGCTGCCTTCAGCCACACAAAGCCCCAGGTCATGACGGAATAAGTGGTAAGGTGCTGCAGTCCTGCAGTGCCCAACTGGTACCAGTCTTCACGCAGATCTTCAACGCATCCCTCTCGTCCAACTCAATCCCATCAGTCTGGAAACTTTCCCTGATCTGTCCAGTTCCCAAGAAACCAAAACCCTCTTGCCCTAATGACTACAGATCTATTGCCCTGACCTCTATCATCATGAAGTGCCTCGAGAGACTTGTCCTGAGTCGACTGCTCAGTCAGACGAGCGACCAACTCGACCCCCCACCCCCCCTACAGTTCGCATATCGCCACAACAGGGGTGTGGATGATGTAGTCATCACTCTTCTGCACCTAATCCTTACTCACCGTGAGAAACCAAAGTCCTTTGCCAAAGTCCTCTTCGTTGACTTTTCCAGCGTCCTCAATACGATGAGGCCTCACCTTCTGGCTGACAAGCTGCGTCACATGAATGTCAGCCCATCTCTGATTCTATGGATCTTGAACTTTCTAGTGGAAAGGACGCAGTGTGTTCGCGTAAACCACTTGATGTCCTCCGTCATCACCACGTCCGTGGGCAGCCCCCAAGGATGTGTGGTCTCGCCTGTCCTTTACATCCTCTTCACAAATGACTGTACCAGCTCCAACGACAGGACTCACTATGTCAAATTTGCAGACGGCACTGCAGTTGTAGATCTGTCAAACTCAGATGCAGACTACTTTGCAGATGTGGGTCAGTTTGTCTCATGGTGGCATAACAACCATCTACAGTTAAAAGTAGGCAAGACTGAGGAGATGGTAGTTGACATTTGGAAGCCTGGCAGTGGGCCAACTTCCGGGAGCCCACTCCCACCTCCTCAGCCCCTGGTGATTGACGGCACTTTTGTCACAGGCACAGATGTTTACAAATACCTAGGGACCTTGATTGATTCACCGACAACACAGACCTCATCTTTAAGAAAGCCCAAGGGAGACAGATTATGCTGCGCAAACTCCGCTCCTTTAATGTGAGCCCCAAAATCCTTAGGCAGTTCTACCTCTGCTTTATAGAAAGCCTTCTTACGTTCTCCTTTGACTCATGGTTCGGCTCCCTGGGCGAGAAGAACTTTAGGAAGCTGAATATGATAATCAGGCTTAGGTTCAAGGCTCCTCTTGTTAAAACCAAACGCTACAAGGGCATCTTTGTACCCTCCCCCATCCGTCTCCTAATAGAAGAGTATCACTCTCTCTCCCTCTTGACGCCGTCGAAGAAATTGCACCGCAGATGACGCAGTGGCATTTTGCAAGCGGCAGACTCACTCCTATACCACTGACACCGTGGTCATGCAGTGGTTTGTTTTCTTTTTTTTATATTATTATTTGTTTTTTCACCATTGTCATCATTGTCATAATGTGGCTAATGTTTTTTGGAATGGTCTACCACTGCTTCTCTTGTACCCTACAATAGACAGATGGGTGACTTTTGGAGTAAGCAAGTACTGAACATAACACCAATACCATACAGTCTGTAGGAGAGGAACGAGCCGTCGCCTTACCGTGTTCCATAGTTTCACGGTTTGCGATTCGTTTTTTCTGCAATGGACAACGTTCCGCATGGAAAGCCTGGAGATTTGACCCTTTTGTAACTGAAGCGTTCTTTTGAATTGCCAAAACCCCTTTCTCCGAGTTGGCCGTTGACACTGGCAGATAGCTTAAGAAACGTTTCACTATCTTCGTTTATGGCAGAACGAGTCAGTATAGTTCCGTGAATGAGTCTTGAGGAACTCCTCTGAAAACTAAACAGCACTATGGAAAAACCTACACCAAAGCAAGGCGCATTGTTGCAAGTTCAATAATGCACGCGTGCTCCTTTCCAGCCGGGAGTCCGGACATCTTACTTTGCTAAGCTAACATAGCTGGGGAAACAGGTTTGGCTTTAAGAAAGCAATGTGGTGGTGCACAGAGCTGTTGCAAGAACAAATGTGACAAAGACTTGAAGATATATTTCCAACTTCCTATGTCTGTTAAAAAGGAAACGCTGCACGCTGACTTCATTTATAGAGGGTTGACACGATAAAATGGATACGATGTCCGAATTACGTGCACGACATTTTTACTTTTATCCTTGTTGTGACCTTGAGTTTTATGACAAGTCCATGACGCAGAACAATACGTATATACACTAGCTCTATTGACATGCCACTAAATCGCCTGTGCCTTTAATAACTGTATGTGCCAATACTTAACCAGATACTAAAATAATGGTCTTAGGCGACCTTGATATATGACCTTGGTCATTCATGTTTCATGCATTTTCATCAACAGGTCTTCAAACGCGTGAATGACATTTACTTTTCATAAAATATAATATATCTTGTGCCTTACTATAGCCTCTTGTGTCCTGGACTTACTTAAAACGGCTAATAACAAAACTAAACAAGCACAGTTTTAATCAGTTTCTAACAATTTCTTACGTTTTCAGTAACGTAACTGTGTTAGTATGTGAAAAGAAAACAGACAAAATGTACATTTTGGCTCCATCATTGCCTTTTGTGACCTTGACCTTCATCAAAGGTCATTCAAGCAGGTATTTCTACAATAGTCATCCTATGGACAATAAACCAGCCAAGTATACAGAGTTTAAGTTTGATGGTCGCAAAAAAAAAAAAAAAAGCAAGACGCGACCAAGTCAAGTCAGTGGGGTTGTCCTTTTAACGTTATCATCTAAAAATAGAAAATGTCAAGTGACGCGACCAAAAGGTCATAACCACGTGGGCAAGCCCTCTAGAATGAAAGAGTCTGATGAAGTACCTTTAAAAGTTTGGTGCTTTTATACAGCGTAGGCAATAGATTTCCCTGTCCCCATAACCTGCCCGTCAGGGCCGTCCATGATCACCTCGTGCTGTGGACGTTAAACCCGAACTAACCAACCAGCGTGCCTCGAGCAACTTGCTAAGGCACCTAACTAATAGTACCTGATCTGTCATAGTCGATTATTTTCTGCAGGTAATGCGGTAAGTACATGATAAATGTGATTTTTTTTCTACAAAGTAATTCAGGGAACACACATGAAGATGGTCTATGGGACTTCACATATATGTTACGTCTGTCGTAAATGTAAAAAATAAATATACGGACACTTTTCTTAATTCCTATATATTAATAATTTCTACATATTAATACATGTATATTAACGGGATGTGTTCTCGTGTAACGCTCGGAAATGTATCATTCATTTTAATTATTATGAAAAGAGAATCACTATTTGTTATCTAAAGAGTTTGAATAATGGGAGCAAAACTGTTATAGTATCAAATCCCATTTCACATATTTCATTCACTTCAGTTGTACAAATGTAAAACGACATTGCGACATTTCGTATTTTCAATATCATCTAAAAGACGAAAAGATCAAAACACATTTTTGGGAAAATATTTAAATTATTTTCTCAGAAGAACCGCCGTAATTATCGCTAAAATATCTTCTCCTTTCGAAAATATTTAAATGGTCTGCACGTTTGTCATTGAAATGTATGTTTTAATTGCGATGTTAAATAGAAAACCATTAATCACAAATATAAATATTAAGGTTTGTTCTAGGCAATTTAGACACACAGGTGATCGCGGTCAGTAAGCAACAGAAAGCATACACTTGCAATTGTGAGTCATTACAGTTCAATTGTGTACTCTTCCTATGTGTCTGTAGGAAACGCTAACGCGAAATAATGATTTTTATCAAAACAATCTATTCGACAATAATAGTTTTCTTTCATGAATTCCTAACATGCACATATACTTCAACAACAGCCGAACACGGCTGGCATCCCTACAATGGCTGGAATTTCTCTCAACACTTCACAACGCAGAATACAGACAAATACACGATTTATAAACAGACCTCATCACTCTTCGATTACTTTTACTACAGTACGGCACACAGCTCTGTTGCCAGCGATCCTAGTGAAAATTTGGCTACGTTAGGTTACTTTACGACCAGCAAACCTCTTGAGGTGCACAACGTTTCACAAAACATAGATAAAAACGATCACACCTATTTACAGAACGCAGAACGAGACAAATTTGTACACTATAATGACAAAACGGTAAATGCATTCCTCCTTGATGTGAACAACTGCGACAATGAATATACGGCTGAATTTTCTGACCCTGAAGGAGTGATACAAGTGACGACTAAAGGGTGGAATACCTCAGGTGTGTCCATCATTTGCACCTGGAAAGTGACGGCAGATTTTGGGTACTACATCACGGTGTATGTGGAAGAGCTGGTGACGACCTGTTGGAACTACCTATACCGTGTTCAAGTTTCCAGTACAGCAGGGTTTGAAGGTCCAGTGATAAACTACGATTGTAATCCGAGAGTCTTTTCTGTCTTCGTTTCAGACAAGCATAACGTGTATTTCAGGTTGTTGGACAATAAACGACCAGGTGATGGCGAAACGTTCTACACGCCAAATTTCAAGGTGTATTTCCAGACAAGCAAAACCGACTACCGCTCAGAACTGAGTGTAGTCCAGACCTCATCCACCACCGGCCTCCTCACACCGTGGAGATTCGACGAAAAGGACCGTCACCCGTGTTCCATGAACGTTTCGTACGAGTTGTCTGTTCCTACAGATCACGTGGTGATGGTTAGCTTTCGGTACTTTTACATCAAACATGCGTCACGTCGAAGTGGTATTACTTCCTGTAGTAGTCAGCGTCTACAGTTGTACAGCTTGCACGAGGACGGTCAGAAGTCACTGTTGATACAGGCGTGTTATGCAGCGGTGATTCCAACCCAAGTCTGTAATTCTTCACTTGAGATACGTTTTCTTACTTTACTGTGTAATGACCAGGTGGGTGGAAAGGGTTTTAAAATGTTGTATTCCTTTCATTTCACTTCAAAACCACCCGCAAGGTATAGTAATGGCAAGTTTAACTGTTCTGGGTCTGACTACGCCAGTTTCCGGCAGCACCTGGACTGTAACATGGAGCCGGAGTGTCATGGCGGGGAGGACGAGCGTGCAGACTGTCCCTACAGCAGTCCCGCCTGTCACGGCGCCGTGGCCACAAGCACAAAGTGTTATAGATACTACACGGCAGACAAAGCGCTACACTGGTATCAGGCACAGAAGGAATGCGAGAAACAGGGAGGTGATCTGGCCATGATGAAAACAGAAAGCGAGTGGCAAGCTGTGTGGAAACTGTTTGAGTACGGTAAAAATCTAAGAGCTGCTTGGATTGGACTTTATACTGGGAATGCGCCAACGCTCAACGTGTATAGATACATGTTTAAGTGGGTGGATGATTCTATCGCCCTGAATATTAACAATACAATCGACATTTCTTTCGCCTACAGCTACACTGAGAGAATGTGCGGTTATATAGGTATTGACAACACTGTTTACATAGATTTCTATGGATGTTTGTATCTTCATGGAGAATTCAGTTATGTCTGTGAAACAAAAAGAAGCATTACGTCAGACGTCTCTAGGAAATCTCCGCTATTTCCAGCATACAAACATGCGATAAAAGACAAAATTACAACTTTGTCTCTGGTGTCTTGTCCGCGTGGTCATGTGACCCGCTCTTTTCTGACATGTGACCCACTGAGCCAGTGTGACCCAAACCACCCACACTGTGTGTCAGCGGCCGCTGGTGATGTCGCACTGACTAGAGACTTGTTTTCACACATGTTTGTGTGTGAGGACAGAAAGAACGTTGTAGCCTACACGCTGCTGTGTGACTTCAGACAAGACTGTCCGGACGGATCGGACGAGAAATTCTGTCGTCATAATGACCAGTGTTTAGGGTTCACGTGCACAAACGGCCAGTGTATAGAGGGCGACAGGCACTGTGACGGGGACATCAACTGTTGGGACCGGTCTGATGAGGACTGTACACCCATGGAAGTAAAAACGCTGATAATACCAAGGACAATCGTGTACTCGCCGCATGTGGTGATCAACTTTGACAACATTGGCAGACCATCACGGACTCCCATTGGAGCAGACGAACCGTGTCCAGAGACGCACTTCCGCTGCTCGGACGGTTACTGTCTGCCCGTGTACCTGCGTTGTAACGGCGGGCTGGACTGCCCTGGCCGTGAGGACGAGGCGGACTGTCAGACCTTCACGTGCCCAGGCTTCTACCGCTGCCGCGCGTCCAGCGTGTGTGTGCACGCCCAGCACCTGTGTGACGGCTGGCCCCAGTGTCCACAACACGACGACGAGCTGCTGTGTCAGGCCGCCTGTCCCCAGGGCTGTAGCTGTCAAGGTCTGTCCTTTGTCTGTCCACAGCCGTCTCCTGCTCACAGTTTCCTGGACGTGCGCTACCTGGACGCCAGCTGGTCTGGGATGACAGCAGAGGAGCTGACACACAACGTGTACCTGGTGTGGCTCAGTCTTGCCTGGTGCCGCCTGAGTCATCTGCCTAGAATAGACTTGCCAAACCTTATAACGCTTGACCTGAGTGACAACCAATTCACGTCAATCAATATGAACGTCTTTCTTACGTTACACAATCTACGGACATTGAGACTGTCAGGCAACCCGCTGGTTTCTCTCGTCAGTCGATACACAGATGTCGTTCACAACAACCTTACTGTAGTGGATCTCTCACTGACTCTACTCCGTACCTTTGACAGTCAGCCCTTGTCCAGCTACCCACACATCAAGTCTCTGAACATTTCCTACAGCAATCTGGACACTATCGGTGACGCCGGCTTGACGTACACACGTGATATCATGGAGGTGGACTTGAGGGGGAGCCCCGTGCGACAATTCCCCGTTCGACTGATGACAGACCTCAGTCAGCTGCGTGTTGTGTACGCCGACAACTACAGACTATGTTGTGACATCAATCTACCGGATAACATGGACCCCAGTAAGTGTTTTGCACCTGCTGACATCCTCTCTACCTGTCATGACCTGCTGAACACGGACATTTTACGCGGGTTGTTGTGGGCCATGTCCATATTAGCACTAGCAGGAAACTCGGGATGTCTTGTGTACAGATTGTTTATACGAAAAACTGTTTCTCTGTCAGCCTTCAACATTTTCCTGACCAACCTGAGCCTGTCCAACTTTATGACGGGTGTGTATCTAGCGATGGTGGGCGGGGCCGACATGTTGTACAAGGGACGCTACTCATCCTTTCACACAACATGGACCTCAAGCGTAACGTGTACAACTGCCGGATTCTTGTCCATGCTGTCCAATCAGGTGTCGGCGCTCGTCATCAGCCTCGTCACGCTTGATCGTTTCCTGGCCATCCGTCACCCCGCCAGCAGAGTGCAGTTCACCAGACTATCGGCCTGTGTAGCGTGTGGGATCGCCTGGACTGTAGGCTTCGTCATCGCCGCTGTACCACTACTGCCCGTGACGTCAGAGTGGCGCTTCTACAGCCAGTCCGGCATCTGTATCCCGCTGCCCATCACCAGGAAGAGCTTCCGAGGCCGCGACTACGCCTTTGCTGTGATGATCGTGCTCAACTTGGTGCTCTTTCTCCTGATCGCCGTGTCCCAAGCCCTTATCTACTGCTCGCTGCACTCTTTCAGCTTCGTCACCATGGAAACCACCCGTGAATCTCTTGATCTCAGTTTGGCTCGTCGAGTCGCGAACATTGTGTTGTCAGAGCTTGTGTACTGGTGTTTTGCAGGCTTCGTGTGCATCTTTGATGTAGCTGTGGGTCAGGTGACGAATGTCATTCATGTGGTGATGTCCGTTGTACTGTTTCCCCTCAACTCGGCACTCAACCCCTATCTGTACTTACTGGGTATGTTGATGGAGAAGAGAAGGGCGGACAGCCGACTCAAACTGATGAAACATCTGGCCCGACGCATTATGTCTAAAAAAACCGATAAACTGAACACTTCCAGCCTTTCTGTCGGTAGTATAGCCATGAGCTGACATAGATCTCATTATTACGAAGTAATGGTTGCACTTGTTCTTTCTACGCGTAGAAGGGCGGACAACCGACTCAAACTGATGAAACGTCTGGCGAAAACACATCTGGACTCTATGCTGTCCTCCTCCAAAACTACAATACAATAGTTTGCAGACTGAACACTTGAAAATTACCTCCAGTAGCTGATATCAATGACATTAGTCTGAAAAATGGACACAGAGGAATGTTTGGACACAGAGGAATGATTTTTCGTAATATTCTAACAGCATCATTGATTTCATCATATATTTCAAAAGGTCACGCGTGTTCTGCAACTAGTCCAATGAGTGAATTTTTATCAAAATATTCTTACTACAGAATGCCACTTTTTGCATGTGTATTCTGCCGTTATGTGGTATAAGCCAGTATGTCCATTTTTAGAAAAGTGAGATCTGTGTGTACCGTATTGAAAATACGGTAGACTTTATGATGGCGCTTGTCGGAGCGCGTTCCATAGAACGCAAAGGACATAACAGGCAGGCGGGGCTCATGGTCTGGCAAAGAAGTAACAAGATAAAAATGACGTCACGTCTAGCTACTCTAACCTTGCTGTTGAACGTCGTTTTGTTGCGAAGCGCCGTATGTGCGTATGTATGTATGTATGTATGTGTGTATGTATGTGTGTGTGTGCGTATGAGTGTAGGGGGCTCTGGATAGAGGCAGTACCTTTGCTGTTCGGCAGCTGCGTCCTACATAGGACGGACGGGCATCACTGGACCTCATCCATCTCCTTAATCTCTCACGTGCTGGCTCCAAACGCCACACCTGGGAAACCACCTCAGCTGGTGGGCTAAACCACGTGAGGGGGTGGTGTTCACATTGCACCACTAGGCGGATGAGCTGTTTCTGACAGCCAACGGCTAGAGGACGGAGGAGATCAGGTTGGATCCAACGGCCAAATGTGGGGGAGTAAACCCTTCAAATCAGGAGTGGAGCCCCGAAGGCAGACAGCTGCCTGTATTCACGCACTGTTCTGGCAGCTCCTGCAGCCAAACTGGTGCCAAACGTACTGCTTTGCATTCCTTTGGATACATCAGCGAGGCCGAGAGGGGGATCTTGACGACTGGGCATCCCAGGATCTCCATACACTTCGCCCAGGCTTGCGCACTGGAGAGGTCACTCCAGTGACTGACCCAGCAAGCGCATACTCCATTGTCTTCCGAGACAGGATGCCGAACCGCGTATGTATGTAAACTCGAGAATCTCTGATAGTACTGTACACACAAACGTACTTTATTAAGTGGGTGGCTGAGAGAGCCTCCGAGCATATATATTGTATTTGGATGTCTCATTGAAGACATAAAAGACCGTTTAGAGTTAGTCCGTTGACCAGATTAGAGTCTGCAATTTTGGATATGGCTAGTTTGTAGAAAGATATTGGATGAGTTCGTTAGCCAGCTGTACACCTTTTAAATTTGTTAAAATAAAAGTTCAGTGCGGAAAAAACGTCAGAAGTACGACTCTTTGATTTCACCAGAAGTATCAAACAGTGACGGTGACGTAAAAGCACCAAACGCTTCGTGTTTTATACGATGTTCCTAATTGACGCAAATCACCAGAAGGTCAGTCAGTGTTTTACATGTGCGATGTTATCCTTCATTTATTTTTTGTATGATATTTGCGAAAGTATTGTGGAAAAGGTGGAATATGCATGCAAGCTTATACTGAAGAGGCTCTGTGGGCGTAGGCCATTCCACCTTATTTTTCAAAATGGCTGTGGCTACTCCAGGTCACGTTACATATTTAAATTGGGCAGTTCAGGCAGTAAGAAGATCGGTGTATTTAAAAATAACCTTTTGCCTTGTTTGAAAATTTGTAGTAGGGCTGAATGTTGGAATTTGCTGGAAATTTCTGGTTAGATGAAAGGAGACATGTTTGGTGCTTTGATTGATACCATCCTGAGCTTATCCAGTGGACAATTGTGGGCCTATGTTGAGGCCGTTGCCATGGTGATTTGATGGGCACGCTGATTTCAGCTGTGCTTGGGTGTGGGGTTGGCAAGGTATCAGGTTCATAGCCAAGAAATGAGACGGGTGATGTTCTGTTTTTTTTTTTTTTTTAAATTTGCATGGCAAATGTGCAGCTATTGGGCGGTAGTGTTTTTTAGGGGATTGAAAAATGATGGGATGACTGACACTGACTAAGGCTAAGAGACGGGACAGTACGGAAACGGCATTGTGTTTCCTGGCTTGTCAGAGAGAGCACATGAAACAGCTAGCAGACGATGCAAGAGATGTAGGTGCTATTTTTTTGCTTGTTTTTGTTCGAAAGGAACTCACTGACCATGGAAATCATGAGATTTGAGGTAGTTTTGTGAATTTTAAGGAAATTTGACCATCTCGAGGGGGCAGGGTAGCAAAAACGGTCGAAATATAACACCCAATTGCTTACTTTCTGTTTCACAGTTTACAAAATGGAGCAAGCAACGCTTGAACAGTTTAGGCTTTGTTTGGAAAACTTGCCAGGGTGGCAGGTGGCACCAAATTGGTGTTGCATGTTATATAAAGGTGAGGACAAGGGGGATAGGTATGCGCATTTAAATTACTGTGACCCAACAAACAAGAAAAAGACGACTGTGTCTGTCCAGAAGGCAGTCTTCATTGTGGAGGCACAGCGTCTTTTTCTGGATGATGGTAGTAAGCAGGCCAGTCATCTTTGCCACAATAAGTTGTGTATCTACCGAGGGCACCTCAATTTAGAAACGAAAGTAGTAAACGAAGAAAGGAAAAAATGTATACGACGAGGAGTCTGTGTCGGGCATGGGGCCAGCCTAACTGCTTGCTACACCTGCGACTGTGAAGGGTAAGCGATCATTGACCTTGACGCATAGGTGGGGGGGGGGGGGGGGTTGGTTCGGGGGGGGGGGGGCGGGTAGGTAGGTAGGTAGGTAGATGGGAATGACAATAACAATTTCCAAATCTAAAATGAATGTATGTCCCAACCAACACCACCGCCCACCACCACCCACCCACCCTCACCCTCACCCCACCCCCTCCCTCCCCCCCCCCCACCCACAGGGTGCATTCCAGCAAGCAATGGCCTGGCAAGCAAACAAGCTAATAAGCAAGCAAGCAAGCAAAAATGAATCAAAAATTTTCACCTTCACTTTTTCCGTGCTTGACTCGTCCAGCTGATCTTTCTTGCAGTGTCGGCTGTCTTACAGGCAAGGAAGCGCAGTGTCTTTCTGGCACGTTTTGCATATTTACGCGATTTCCTTGATGCTGAGTTCTGGTATGCCTTGTTGTAAATACATTGTCTCTGTTTTGATTGCGGGAAACTGTTAGTTTCTAGGCCCAGTGTAACACCTACATTGTTAAACATCATTTGCAGTCCTTCGCCCTCACCTTTGATGACACACAGCACTGTTGCGTGAGGCCTCCCAGCAAAGGTGCGTGAGTACTTGGCATTTTTGGTGACCTCACACTGAACGCTCAGTTGACAGCTTCAATTTTTTTAGTATTGGTGCCTAGCCTAATTTTTACAACAGCTTCTGAGCTCAACATGATCGCTAGGGCATCCTTCATTAATTTTGCACTTTGTCTTTGTCATTAAGAAGAATGTCTCTGATGCCACGAGGGCCTAAAAAATAGACTTCTTGACCCAATTGTCCTGTTCTCTCCCTGAACATGTGCTGGTGTCCCCTAGCTGAATGCATCCAGAGCAGTCCCCACTGTAGCAGTTGATGATAACATGTCTGTGCTCCGGCAGCATGCTCGGTAACACAGTCTTGCTTCCACCACTGTCTTGGACACAGTTCTTCACAACATGCAAACATCGGTTGCCTAAGTCATTGATCAGCTGTCAGTCTTCTGCGTGTTAGTCCGACATTGTGGGAACATGTCAGCGCTAAACACTGTGTGCGAATTTACATAGCGCTTCATGCTTTCAGCAAGGTGGGTTGGGTCAGCTTGTCTCTCTACACAAATGTCAGGAAACAACCCTGTCTGCACACCTTCAGCACAGCGAGCATCACCATTACTTGTCACAAAATCCACCTTTGTGTTTGCAGCAGCAAGAGACTGTCCAAGGCGTTCACCCAGGACATCCTCTGACAAGGGCACTACTTTATCCGTGTCAGCACAGCACTTGTGATCATTACCAGGTCACAACACATCCTTTCCTTGCATAACTTATTCTGGTAGGCTGAACCACAATGTACTTGTTGGGGCTGTCTCTCTCTATGGCCGTCGCATGGCTTGATAGGCGTTTTGCCCACTCTTGCGTCTGTTGGCACGGGGCGAAGAATTGCATCGCGTGTCAAGAGAGCTTCTATTACACTGAAGGGTTAGTGATCGGTCTACAGACATGAGAATGTAGACAAAGAGAGCTAGAGAGACAGGTACATATATACACAGATGTGTACATAGGGCTAATCCTACACAACCCCAGTGATTTTAAAGTGAAAGGAATGTTGCGAGGATACGTGAAATGTTGGTTCAGTAATTTATGGTTTTCTTTTATCAAAGTAACTAAAGGTTTCACATGGTTTAATTACATTACATTCACAAAAAATGGATAATGCAGTATTTATGCAATTCTGATCCAAAATGTCAAGTTTACGTGGTCGTATTTGACATGTTTGCAACAATATTTTCGCCACACTCAGGACTTTCTGCACACCCAGCGCCAGATGGCAGCAGAAGTTTCGCCCGTTCGTTCGTACGAACGCAAAGTTAACAGTCTTTTTAAAAACATACGAAAAACCCGTTTATGCAATTCACAAAACATTAAAAGTAACATATGTTCCGAAGGAGAAGCGTCCACTTAATATGTTGGAAAACAGTGTACGTGTCTTCTCTCCTCTCTCTCTCTCTCTCTCTCTCTCTCTCTCTCTCTCTCTCTCTCTCT